>CM044431.1:121532415-121552603 GCA_024363595.1 Xenopus borealis | reverse complement strand
TATATATATATATATATATATATAAACATCAATACCCCTTGAAAATTCCTCCCCTGTTAAAAAAAAAGTTAGAACAGACAAAATGTTGTGGAGTGTCATGTATAAATTCAGACAATAAATCATTAATTCCAGTTATGATAAACACAGTAAAACACTCATTCCAAGGTGAAAACCAATCACTAGTCCTGTATTTTAGGATTGGTTCAAACAGGAGCAACTTGAGTTTTATTTAGAAAAAATATAATGCAGACAATGTAGTGGACCAGACCAATATGAACAACACCTATGATTGGCACTGTTCAAAATAAGCAAGGCCTGACACAACCAGAACAGTTTGCACATTTTAAACATAGAGGTCAAGGTGACTGCTGTGCATGGACACCACCTCCCACGTCCTACTCCAGCCTCCTAACTTCACAGCTGCTACTGGCATTAGAGATATTTTAATCCAGGTGATCAAAATGCATCACATTTTCATAATAGGTTATGAATAAATCAAGTTGGTGTGCTGTATCTTTTTTACCTTCTTTAGATTCTGTCCTTTCTTCTTAACTCTATCTGTAACTGTTGACACTTGTGTTAGTACCAGGTAGTGCTCTTTCTAAGCAGCATTCTCTGTCTTAAGTTTGAAATTCAGCTTAATCATGATTTTATTTTGCATTAGTAAATGATATAGTAATGCAAAATAAAATCATGATTAAGCTGAATTTCAGCTACACATTAAGAGCACATATACACAGTAATATACAACATATTACTATCCCTTTTCCTGTACATTTATGCAACGGCACTACTAAGAAGTGCACTATTTTCCAATCAGATTTTATCAGGCTTGAAGAACATTGGGTTCTATAGGCACAACCTTCTTTTTATTCTTTCCTCTTCAGAAAAAATGATTGGGCGATCCATTGTGCGGCACTCAATTTCTTCTCCCTGCCTTCCGTATAGGAGATAGATAGGGAGGAGAAATCGAGCACTGCATTATAGATCGTCGCCCTGTTACCTTTTCTGAAGAGGAGTGGAAGCGGAGTTTTGGTAAGTTATTTCTTAATAAAGGCTTTGCGCTTTTAAAGTTTGATTTGTGTTGGTGTTTTATTTTCAATATATACGAATGATTTTTTTTTTAAATTTATGTTACTGGTCCTTATCTGGACTGGAGAGATTTTGTATGGACGAATGGTCAAAAATATCTCCATCCAGAATACAGACAGTCATCAAAGGCTATAGGAGGCATCTAGAAGCTGTTACATTTGCAAAAGGAGGCTTAACTAAGTATTGAAGTATTGATTTGGGCGCCCAAATTTATGCATCTGTTTAATTTTGTTATGATGCATATTGCATATTTTCTGATAATCCAATAAACGTTGTTACTGCTGAAATACTACTGTTTCTATAAGGCATGTTATATATTAAAAGGAAGCTGCTACTTTGAAAGCTAAGCCAATGCTATACAAAACTCCAAAGAATTAAGAGGGGTTCCCAAACTTTTTTATAGGTAGTATATACGTATTTACTATACTTTATAACTATACTTTATTTGCCTTCCTCTGCTGACTCTTTCCAGCTTTCAAATGGGGGTCACTGACCCCATCTAAAAACAAATGCTCTGTAAGGCTACAGATTTATTTTTATTGCTATATTTATTACTCATCTTTTTATTTACATTCTCTACTTTTCATATCCCAGTATCTTATACAAATTAGTGCATTGTTTCTAAGATAATATGGATCCTGGCAACCAGATTACCTATATTGTAAACTGAAGAGTTGCATAATAAAAAGCTAAATAACTGAAAAAAACACAAATAATAAAAAATGAAAACCAATCGTCTCAGGATACTTAGGGGCAAATTTACTATTACTCCCCATAATTAGCTCGACCAAATTCGATATTCGATTAGCATTCAATCGTCGAATGCTAATCGAATAGTTTTAGGCTACCTTTTATTCGATATTCGATCATTCGACGATCGAATACAAATTTAGTCGATCAGTCGAATAATTTATTCGATCAGTCGAATAAATCATTCGAATGATTCGTACGATTCGAACGATCAAAGACTTCGATCGTTCAAATCCTATTCAATCAGGACTTAGACTCAGAAGCCTATGGGAGTGCTCCCATAGGCTTCTATTGCAATTCGGTAGGTCCAATCTGGCGAAGTAGGCAATCGAATAAACTTTAAAATTTAAATCCTTCGCTGATCGAATCACCGAATATTCGATCATTTGAATCTATCCGAATGTATTCGATCATTCGCTATTCGATGATTGAATATGCCAAAATTTGCATATTCGACCAATCGAATAGATCCTATGATCGAAATTCGATCGAACTTCAATCTATTCGCGTGAATTAAGTACATCGGCCCCTAAAAGTTAACTCAAAGATGAACAACCCCTTTAATGTTCCTCATAGCTTTTTGAGAGAGATGAAAACTATATCAGCATACCGTTTCCACTGTACTAAGCATGCAAAACACTAAAAAAAAAAAAACGACGCATAAATAGAGGGTTTAGAAAAAAATTTAGTCACTCTTTTGAAGTCCAAAGTACAATTCTGTTATAACAGTACTTTTTATATTTCCCAAGTGCATTATGGGATTAACATGAATACATTCTTCCTCAAGAGAAGAAAAAAAATATAATGACTTTTCAAACAAAGACATATTCCATTTCTTATGAACCAGTACACAATACTAGCGGCCCAAAAGCAGGTAAAGCTTTTAGTTAGATGCATAAGAACAAACACTGTATTGTCCTTTGATGTGAGGGAGCCACAGAAATCCCACTGATGTCCATTGGTGCTTGTAGTGTAGTAAGTCATATAGGGCTTCTTTGCACCAAAGTGACTGCTTTACTAATACAATATGTAATAGAACATGCAATTCTATCAGATATGATGGTTTTATGAGCAACGTTAGACTGCCTCTTAAATCAGTGTGCTTTCTTTGTTTAAACCTTTTTGTGCTTATTTCACGTCTCTTTTTTTTTGTTGTTGCTATGAACAAACCCCATGCTCACTGCAAATATCAATAAGCCTTTTCTTTCCAAAACTTTTGTATATTGAACTGCTAAAAACCAGCCTTGATTGAAGGCTGCCAGATAATGACTCAGAAGTGCATAGGAACCTTGTGCAAAGACATAAATATAGTCCAAACAAACAAGCAATCCTTTTTACCCATGAATCAACATACGTCTGAAATGCTGACGCATCAAAATCCATGTCAGACATCATATTGCAATTAACAAAGCTAAGTTTCATTCTGCGGGTGTCGTTGTTTTCCTTCATTGCAGTACTGCCACCTGCTGAAAACACCAAGCCAGCAGCAAAAAGGCAGAAGGGATCGATAGGCTGAAGGAAAGGCTCCGTGCTGTCTTAATATATGATTCTTTTCCATGTTCTCTTGGAAGTGGTTCCACAGTAATGTATCCATTAATAATTCGGATTTGTGGTGGGGTGTCAGTTGAACTGAAAAAAAAAGAGCATTAGCATTTTTTTAAGTGTACGTCAAAATAATAACAAGCAGCTCTTATAAAATCACACACAATATATAGACACACTATATAGAAAGCAGAGCCTGTGACTTCTTGGGGAGCTCAAGATATATAGGTGACCCAGTAGGACACAAAGTGATACACGGTTTAAATATATGTTTATGAAAAATGCCTTATTCCCAAAATTTAGTGGGGACCTTTAATGTGTTTCCTGCGGTGTTCAGTAGCTACTAGTTACACCACAGTTCTATGCCTTTTCTCTGTGAAGGTTCTCATTCATCCAGGTCATGGTACATCTATAGAAATAAGTCAAATCAACTGGACTTGCTGTTTTAAAGTACAAATATAATGCAATGTTGCCCTGCACTGGTAAAACTGATGTTTGCTTCAGAAATACTACTATGAATAAGCTACTGTGTAGCAATGGGGGCAGCCATTCAAAGGAGAAAAGGCTCAAGTTAAACAGCAGATAAGCTCTGTAGAACATAATGGTGTGATCCACTATTTATCCTGTGCCGTCTAGGCTTTTTTCAGTTTCTGCCATTGCTACACAGCAGCTTGTTTATATGAATTATAGTAGTGTTTCTAAAGCAAACAGTTCAGTTTTATCAGTGCAGGGCAACATTACATAATTTTCATTACTTTGAAACACTTTTGTTTTTGGTGTTACTGTTCTTTTAATATATGTGTCCTTTCCATGCAGCATACTGCAAGTCCAGATGATTTCACTAATCACTAATTACTACAGATGCTCTATGCCTTATGTATTCCTCAGATGAAAGTGGTAGAGCACCCCTTAGTGCTCATTCAGTAGGAACCCACACAAAAATTCAGATTAAGGTGCAGAGTGCAGCACTGGTAGATTTAATGCAGTTTTGCACCCTGTGGCGCTCAGTAACCGGTGTATCAGAATGAAGGGCAAGTTAGGGGTCAGGAGTGGGGATGCCTAGGTGCCTCCCCCCAGCACTGCTGGACACAGGCAGCAATGTGTTCATGAAGGAGACAAAGGTCTTTGTGCTTCATCCTGTGTCGAAGGTGCAAAGTGCAAAAAAGGTGAAGGTTTGTGCCTGTTTGTATCTTGCCCTGTACTTCATAAATGTCCACTTTGGTTGCCCTTCTAGAGCAGGTGCCTCAATGGCCAGGTGCAGTTTCCCTTGCAATTGAATTGCTGGGAAAGAGAAGCTAGTAAATAAGCAGTGGAGGAGAAGTGCCTCAGAGTGAAGTGAATGATTCTCAAGCTGTGCTCCCTGTAATATCACTTCCTGTACTAAGCAACATAGGTTGCAATCATATCAAGGAAGAAGTACCAGAAAAAGCCTTGTGGGCACAAAGTAATAAACAAGAATAATATAATAAGCAAGAACTGCAATGAGAAGAGGTCAACAAGCAACGTCAGATAAAGTGGACAAGGAATACAGGTGGATAGAGTGCCCTGCAAAGCACTTTGTTCAATCAGATCTCACCTCTGCCTGGTTAAGGATTTTCTTTTCATTTTGCTAATAACATTTGACAGAGGCCAGTCCTTATTTGTTTTTCCTGTGATTTAGACAGAGCCATTCAACTTATAAATGTCTCTTTTAGGTATTTCACCTACTGCCTATAGAAACAACATTTTAGGAAGGAGCTTTAAGGTAACTAGCCTAAACCTTAATCAAGATGTTAGCGAATCTTGTCTGTACATATATTTTACACAATTTAAAAAAAGAAGCAAAGCAAAGCTTGACACTGGATGTCTGCATACCTTCAACGTTACTATTATTTGAAATAATGCGTTTCAGGCGAGCAAATAATATATTAGAACTCTGTGGCACACTGGGGCTTCCATCAATGTCAGTTTGTTGTGTTTACAGGTAAGGAAAAGATCACTTGTAATAAAACCCCTGCAACTAAACCAATGAATGCGCTCTGTCTCACAAGTGGCCAATTATCTCTGCGGGGTGCTGCTAATAACGATTTCAAATATTGATGCTTTAGGACCAGAGAGGGGAAAGTAGCATGAACAAGCATTCTAGGTGTTTGGAAAAAAGATTGTGCTTTTTTAGAAAAACCTTTCTACCACTTTCTTCTTAGTCACAAGGGATTATATTGTACATGACATGAGGAGTTTGCAAGAGATAGAAAGGGAATTGTTTTCCCTATACCTGCTGAGAAAAAGCTTGTTTCCCTGCATGCACAATCTCCATGTTCACAGATGCACTAATATTCTTCTAAACAGAAATCTCTTTGAAATATGCATCATTTAATTTTAGGTGCCATTCAAAAGCACCCCAAATTAAAAAAAAAAACAGATTAAATGCTACTGTGGGCATTTGTGTCTTCACTATAAGCAGTGACAGTCATTCAAGAGGGAATGAATCTTTATTGGCCTAATCAGCTCTTATTGGTCTTGTGTAGAACGCTTAGTTTTATGGATTTGTGACTTCTAATAAACCTAAAATGTATATGCTAACATTGCACGTCATTTACCTCTCTTGAATGCGAACCCAGAGATCACTGAAATGGCGATGTTTTTCCTTCCTTTGCTTCCTCTTTTTGTACTTCCTTTCTTCTTTATCTAGCTGGTCAATATCATCATCTGACAGTGTGTCGGGGAGGGACTCTTGGACTTTACTGTGAGAATTTACTGGCTGTTTCATTCTGGAAGTGACTGTGCAGGGTGGTGAGGATAATCCAACTGGTATGGATGAAGATGAAAACTTGGATGGCAGCAGATTTTTCTTACCCTTGCCACTAAAAAAAGGAGAAAATTTATGTTTTAATAAATATGTTAAATTCAAATGTTATTCATGAAGAGGAAAGCAATGCAATGCTTTGCCATAAGTGGCCCACAACATACTGGGCTAAATCAGGATGATCAGATTGTAAAGATATTATCATAATGGGGTCCTAGGGAGACCCAATAGGAGAGGACCACATCAACGTGCACCGCCTGACAGGGTTTTTTCTAACATGCCTGATAGATATGCTGGATGGTTTTCAGGCAGATATTGGTCAAGAGGTGTCGGGATCCAATAAACTGCTGATTTAGTCTGGAGTTGAGGATGTCACCCATTTGGTATTTTGCCAGCCTAGCCGGTCAAAACACCAGCAAAGGATGATACTGGTAGTTACTGGTGCAGTAGTTAAAAGAACAAAAAAAACTAAATATGAAAGTGTTGAAAATATCATGTGCTGTTGCCCTGCACTGGAATGAAATTGAAAAAAGGCTACATGGCACTGGTTAAATAGCTGATAACATATAACACCATTATGTTCTACAGAGCTTATCTGCTGTGTAACCTGAGCCTTTTCTCCTTTGAATAGCTGCCCTCCATGGCTACACAGCAGCTGATTTATATAAACAATAGTAGTGTTTCTGAAGCAAACACATCAGTTTTACTGTGCAGGGCAACACTGCGTTATATTTTTATTACTTTAAAACACTTTCTTTTTTATGTTCCTGTTCCTTTAAGCCCCCGATGTGCCCTATTCTTGCCTTTTCCCTTCCCCAATCTCACTATGGAGCTATCAAATGTGTCATAATGCTGCCCTCATTGTTGGCCCCATAACACTTGCATCCTTGACCCGCCCCATTTATGTCACAGACCACCTCATTGTTGCTTCCTCCCCCCCCCCAGCTGGTAAAATAAATTTCAAAAAAGGAAAGTTGTCATAAACAAAAATGTTGCCAGCTTTTCTCTGGCTGTATAGCAGTGCCTTTAGGGCTAATAGCACACGGCAGGGCAACCAATCACTCCATGTGCCATTTGCCTTAAAGGAACAGTAACATAAAAAAAATTATTTTTTTAAAAATTTCATTAGTATACAACGAAAAATAAGCACCCAGACAAAAGAAACTTTTAAATTGCAAAGCCTTTATTAAAAAATAACTTACAGAAACTTCCCTTCCTGTCCTCTTCAAGAAAGGCGAAATGGCGACCATCCATGCTGCAGTGATTGATTTCTCCTCCCTGGCTGTTGACTGATGGGCATCTCCTTCATCCTCCAGCAGCAGCAGTGTCACGACGAATGGGGAGTATAACGGTGTGTTTTCCTCCCTTGCAAACCAGAAAGACACAAGCTCATCTGTAACATCGACCACCCTGAGAACACGAGAAGATGCCGTATTTACTCCAAGCCAAGTTGCTGCTGATTGTGTGCGCCTGAATGCGAGCCAGCTGCTCACGCTCATACCAACATTGATTGAAGGGAAGGCCGATGGTCGATGTTACAGATGAGCGGTGGTCGATGTTACAGATGAGCTTGTGTCTTTCTGGTTTGCAAGGGAGGAAAACACACCGTTATACTCCCCATTCGTCGTGACACTGCTGCTGCTGGAGGATGAAGGAGATGCCCGTTAGTCAACAGCCAGGGAGGAGAAATCAATCACTGCAGCATGGATGGCCGCCATTTCGCCTTTCTTGAAGAGGACAGGAAGTGAAGTTTCTGTAAGTTATTTTTTAATAATAGATTAAGTTTAATGAGGAGAAATGAATGCCATAGTTTATCACATGAACACTCCACTGAAGTCTATTGGGAAATCTAGAACTCAATGGCATTTGTTGGAAAAGACATTTTCTCTGCATAATTATATATGTATAAATACCTCTAATCTTGACTCTAAATTAAACTATGTTTTTACTGTTGTCTCTAGATATTAACTATACAAAGGCACCTCCTGCTCATAGACATAACATCAAATATGAAATTTAGCATTAGGTAAAATTAAAGAGGAGATGACGGACACTTCAGTGCACCCAGTCATATTTCTCCTTTGCCCAGGAACTTACTTATTGATGATGGATCGACCTGCAGGAGTGTGTTGCACATCATATCCATATCTTCTTAAAATATCAATGACAGTATTATTGCCCAAGAAATGACCTGCAAAATATAATGCATACAAATGAGATGTATATTCCTCTTCAACAATGTCATAAATAATATTGATAATTAATAGTGGGTCAAACTAGAATGGTGCGGTTGTTCTCCAAGTGCCATGTAGTTATTTTGCTTTTTTTCTACAGGGTATCTGTGTATATAGCTTATATATATTTATAAATAGTGAAAGTAGTGCATACCTCCCTACATTTTGGAAATATATTAGGAACAAAAAGATTTGCTGCATGTAACATGCCAATATTTTTTTGACCATGCCAATTTTGTGGCCACACCCCCTCATTAACATGATAATTTTTCAAAATTTGCCAGGTTATGAAAGTTTTAGCACATTTTTTGTGCTTTCTATGTGTTATTACAGTTTTGCTAATGAGGGTGAATTGCCCTTTAAACTGCAAGTCACCGTTTCCCCACAGACCTGCTTATCTTGAATCTTGCTTCTTTGCTTATCTTAAATTGAAACAAATGTATTGAAGTGCATATTCTGGGCTCACTGCCAAAAAACTAATTAAGTTTTAGAAACTGTATATCTTTTTCTGGCTGTTCAGTGTAGGCGATCAAAGAGAAAGTCGGGACATTTCATTAACAACTCGGGTATGTGGCTGAGCTGTCAGAATCAGGACTATCCCTCTCAAAAGGGACAGTTGGGGGGGTATGATAGTGAATCCAGGATTTGGCCAATCAGCTGTATTCATTTAGGACCACTAGCCTCATATTGTAATACTCAGTTGGCTTTGTAATCATTGGGTTCAGAATTTGGAAGGGATGGGTTATCTAAAAACCAGCATGCACCACACACCAATACTCAGTTCCAGTAGTCATAGTGGGTGATAGTGTTTGAAGGTATACTGGTATATTTTAGGCATTGTGCTCTATATTATGGAGCACCCAAAGTGCCAAGCATTCTGGGTAATAGATCCCATACCCGTATATACATTTCAACCCTTTAAAAGACATATTGTAATATTTTGAAAGTTGTCATTTTATATATATATATATTATCTCAAAACTCTGTAAGGATAAAGTGGTTACTTGCAGCAGCAAATTAAATCCCAAAAATATATGATGTTCTCTCTGTGTGTGACTCAGCAGCCACATCATTTATATCCTTGCTTTATGATGGAGGCAATCTTGTTTCCTACTGTGTCTGTGTAAATGTCTTTGCCAGGCAGAATTTTGCTATAACCCTATGCTAACTCTCACTGCTGACAGTTCTGTAACCTGGTAGAACAACATAACTTATATATGGCTAATATTTTATATATAAAAATATATATCAAATAGAAAAAAATACAGCACCATGGGTCTTACTGTGAAAAAGTTTCTTGTATTGTGTTACAGCATAGTATTGTGCTGTAACACAATACAAGAAACTTTTTCACAGTAAGACCCATGGTGCTGTATTTTTTCTATTTGATGTATATCACTTGTTACTTGCACATGGGCAGCTAAGAAGTAGCTGATGCGGAGAAGGTGCTGTCCCAGCTGAAAAAATATATATCAATATATATATATATATTTATTTATTCTGATCCAAGATAACTTAATGGTGGATGTACAAATGTGTGTGAAACCAAGGAAACATGATGCAAATGGGGAAACAAATCTGTCAGTTTTAACTTTCATTAAAGGTCAGCCTTTGCTTTATTTTTAAATCTTCTTCTAAAATACAGTTTGATGGTGTCTGATTAGCTAATTGCTTAAATAGCTGCTCTGGTGATTATATTTCTCAGGTTCATTAAAGCAATGGCAATGCTCAAAGACAAGTGATCGTTATTCCCCAGCTATGGATATGCTGTGTATTCAGCATTTGTATTATGATGGCTTGTCCAAATCCCAGCACATGCCTAGATTTATGGTTAGTTTTTTTAGTGATATATATAACATTTTATCATCTGCCATCCTGTGTATCCAAAACACAAGCTGCCAGATTTTACAGTGAAAAGCTGCCATAGCTTTCATCCCAACTGTGACTGCTAATGCTACAATGCTTTGAAGGATGCAGGGACATACGAAAGTACACACAATTCTTCTCTGTACACAACCTTGTCTTTTTTTTAACAATGTAGTGCCACACATATTGCAATGCTTCAGCAACTGATTGAACCATTATGGCATGTCTTTTAGGTTAAAACCTGGCTATCCCTTAGCTCTGTACTCTTGGTCTAAATTGGTCTATAAAGAATCCTGTGATGTTATTCCCATTTGATTCTTGGTGAAAATTTCTGTACTCCTTTAGCTGCTTCCAGCCTCTGTATGAACCTCATGCTGTACGTCAGGGTTCACCATTCAAATGTAAAATATTTGGGGAGCATCACAAGCATGAAAAATGTTCCTGGTTGTTCCCTATGTGGACTGTTATTCGAGCAGGACTTAGCCTCAGAAGCCTATGGGCAGCTTCCCATAGGCTTCTATTACAATTCGGTAGGTTCAATCTGGCGAAGTAGGCAGTCGAATAACTTTAAAATTTTTATTTCTTCGATCATCGAATGATCGAATATCCGATCTTTCGATCTATTCGATGATCGAAGAGTCCAAATTTCACTTTACGGTTTCATAAAACATTCGTACGATCGGTATTCGATCGAACTTCGATCGTTTCACGTGAAATTCTAAAATCAATCCCTTAGTCATTCTAGGGTATCTTGGTGTAAGTAGCTGGTTTTCATTCAATAAAAACAATTTTATCAACACGGGAGTTATACTCAATCAGACACAAAAGAGTTGGTCCCATCTGATACATCCTGATTTGAAGGGATTTGTTTCAGCCCAATTCCTCTGTTAAACCGTTCCATGCCCTTTTTGACATGCTGCTTGGTTCCCAGTCTGATTAGTAGTGTGACCCAGTGACCTCAGTGCTTTTACCTGGAGGCGTGATACCGGTCACCAGATATCTCCTCCAGGACTGGTTTAGGAAGTGACCTAACAAACCCTGAGATGACACTTGGCTGTTTAAAACAAATACAAGTGTAGTATTTCAAAGATATACGATCTGTGCTGAAGCTTTAGTACATCTTTCACTGCAAAGGTTAGTTTTTGTCTCAGAATAAAGTAGCTGCTTTCTTCAGTGACTGATTCAATTTCACAAACCACTTACTTTGTCTGCTTTAGCACTGCATATGACCAGATGAATAGCTACAACCAACAAGCAGAAGACAGAAAGAAAACAACAAAGCAGCAGGGATGTCGCCAGATTGCAGGGGCCCAAAAGAAAATAAATCTGGGAAGGCCCCAGGCCCACTGATCTGAAGGCAGCACTTTGTTTGTGTAGTGCATTACACAGGAATTTGGATAAGGTTATGTTTCCTGAACAGAAGAAGGGAGCTATATAGTTAGAACAGGGGATCCAGGGCATGTATGGCATTTGAAGAAACCATGAAAGAATGTGCTAGAATTCCACCGTATTTGCTACTGGTGGTAGCAAGCTATTTTCAGAAGATGACATTATCCAGTTTTTGTATGTCCTTGAGGTGACACAAGAGGACATATAAATAAATGAACAATGCCATTGCATGAAATCCCAAGTCAAGGACAATGAAGCAGAATCAGAATGCTTTTGTCAGTATCCTATCATCTCCCTTTCATTTTGCCTCCTATTATACCACTTATGTTCATTCCATACCTGTTCTATTGCCCGTGTTCTTGCAATGTTTTTAATTTCTAAATTTGCTATAATTCCAAAAAGCATCGACAAGAAATGTATAGAATATGTACAATGTTTTGACTGCAACAGAAACAAAAGATCAATAAACATTCCAATCAGTTTTACTGTCGAATCAATTCGCAATCAGTAATATTTAACAGACTGCAATTAACCCCCTCCACGGTAATAAGACCAGGTTATCAGTCAGTTTGCCCACAAATCCAATGATGTGGCCTTCAGGCTAAATAGCTGCATCTGCTTTTGTGTGTCCACATTCAGACAGAAAGGCAATACAAACCTAACACTTCGCAAATAGCTCATCAAATGATGTTCAAATAGAAAACAATTTATGTACGCAAACTATAGAATGATCCAACATAGCTTCTCACCTGCGCCAAAAGCAAAGAAAAAACTTTTCTCCGGAAACTGCTCCAGTAGATCTTTAACCCTCTTTCCCATTCGCTCATTTCTTTTATATATCAGCTCCTGACGGAAATAATTGTCGATCTCTTGAGCAGTTATTCTTTCTTGAGGTGGTAAGGTGGAGTTAATGAAATTTGGAACCTGTGCAAATTAATAAATATGCTGTTACTTTTTACTATTTGGTGCTATAACCACATATGAAATTCCTTGGAACATTAACTAACATCTTGGATGGTCCCCTTTAACTGGATGATCTAGTCGCCTGTTGGCTCTATCTTTAACTAGATGGGTCCTTGAGGTCACATGCAAGAACTGCAGATAAGATTAACCAAAGCCCATAAAAACACAAGTGTTGCATGAGTGTACTATGTCAAAGGACGTACAATTACAATTTGGGCAACTTTCATGAATGTGTATTTAACGCTAGGAGTAATAATAGCTTAAGTGCCTCCCATTTAGGATACTCTTTTTCCCGCACCATCAACAGCCTGATCCATCATCTCCAACTGCAAGAGATCAGTTATCTCCCCTGTGGCTGAAAATGACAACTATAGGCAGCAACAGCTGTGTTCCTAAACACCTCCTGTGGCTCTACCTCCTATTGGTGGGAACTAGTGGAGCTGCCTTCACATGTTTTGGCATGGGAGCAAACACTGATTTTCTGTAACTTAGCTAACTGTTACATTAAATTAGAGATCCTAATTCTGTCTTCTGTCACCCGATTACCATTTTGTGTTTCATGTCTGCCTGTTGACCTACCTCAGTTGTAAGTCTCATATACAGATTGTGTGAAGCTTATGTGAACGCTACTTGCATACATAATGATAAATACAATGTTAAACAACTTAAAGACAACCACCAAGCTTCCAAGTTCATAACATGATTATTGATATAGGAAAACATGGCCTTCAGGAAGCCCCACACACACAACTTTTCAATACACTGGGATAACTAAAGCTTGTGCTTTCTGTGGATGAGCCCTGGGTGTTAAAGTGTTAAAAGTGCTAATGCTGTGAGGCCTTGGTGAGAAAGTCTTTAGGCTTTTAATAGAAGCACAGGTACAGAAAGAGGCCAAAGGAGTCATTTACCACTGCAAGTGCTTAGGGGAAAATGCAATTTTGAGTGTAATTGCCATGTTTTTCCCCATAATGCATTTTCCCCAGGATTCCATAGTTATTGTGGTAGCAAAGGAACATTGCACCTTGTGCAATTGCTATTGATTCATCAATATTAACAAATTAAATTTTCCAAGTCCGTTTGACATGATTTCCAGTGTTTGATGTGAGAATTACAAATTAAACAATGAAAATCATGCACCTAATTTTTTTAGATGCAATTGCATACATTAACATGCAGACGCAGTTTGGAACTCTGGAGCTACCGCCTGGCCTGGAGGTGTTGGTGACTCCTGCGTTCCTCTATGTCAATAGGTGAAACTGCATGTGATTCAGCATGAGAGGCACTGAGCACAACTATACAGAAAAGGAAAAAAGGGCATTTTGATGCAAGTATGTTTAATGAATTGGGCTTTACATACAACTGACTGCAGGGAAATTTACATGAATGCCACTGTGGTAGTGGACATAAATAACCCAAAATATTTTAGGGTCAACCCTACTTTGTAACAGCAGGAAGCAGAGTAGTTACATCCTAATCAACTGGGATTACCTATATTCTTCCTATTACCTGGTATCACATGACTCACTGAAACTTGTGTACTATAATAAAAAAACACTCAGCCTTTAGCCTCATATTTTTATATGTTCATCAAACTCCTTAGTAACTTATAATATCCTTATAATATATGTGTATTGACTTTATTGACTATATACATATTTTTTTACATACTGTATGACTACAATTTTGCTCTAAGAAAAAAAAAGAGGTGACATACTTGTGAAGAATCATGATTAAAAATAATTGAGTTCAGATCCCCACAGTTGTAATGCTTGATAAGGTCTTCTGTGGAATAGGGAACTTGTAAGCTTCCTGCACGAAGGTTCTCCTGTTGCAAGAGAGTCTGATTTAAGGCAAATATGACCTGTAAAATATACAACAATGTATGTTAAAGGATGCTTATTATGAACCTTAAAAATGCATTGAGTTTTTTAAAGCCAGTTTGTTCTACATTTGTGCCTCTTCCTATTGATGTAGGTGGGAAGCCATGTGACACCATTTCCAGACTCCTTTAATAGTATATGGTTAAGGGTAGGGACAGACAGGGAGATTCGGGGAGATTCTGTCGCCTGGCGTTTTTAGCAGGCGACAATCTCCCCAAATTTCCTTCTCCCTGTCTGCCGCTAGTAAAAGGGACAAAGCGCCATCGCCGGAGCACACGCTGCGCGGCGATTCCCGGAATCGCCCGAAGTTTCCTTACGAGGTATCTTTGGGCGATTCCGGGAATCGCCGCGCAGCGTGTGCACAGGCGCTTTGTCCCTTTTACTAGCGGCAGACAGGGAGTAGAAAATTCGGGGAGATTGTCGCCTGCTAAAAACGCCAGGCGACAGAATCTCCCCGAATCTCCCTGTCTGTCCCTACCCTAAAAGAAACTGATAACCTGTTTAGGCGCTAGATTGGTACCCATCATTATGCTGTAAAACTTATCAAGAAATTTATGGAAAAGTATTAAGTTCTTCTGTATTTGTGTGCTAGCTACTCCTATAACATGTCCATTCTTTGTATGGATTCCTGAATTGTTTACTAATTGTTTAAACTGGAGCAGTCCAACTGTTTTCCAGAGTATAATCTAATAAATTTATCGCTTTGAAAATAAATAGAAAACAGGTCAACTGATTAAACAGATGTAAGAGTTTTCTGCTGTGAATGTCTACAAGCTGGCAGGGTAGTGAGTGCCTAATTTACGTTGAATAATACTATACCCCTTTCATATGCAGATTCTCTCTTTGATCACATGGGGATAAAAGGGCATGGCAGGGGGTCTTTTGTCTTAAATAAAGAGGAATCAAATGTCTAATGGACTGAAGCTCTTCTCCCACCCTTTTAACTTCACTCTTTTTGCTGAGCAAGCACATATGACAGCTGGACAGCTATAGAAGAGGGCCTCAAATTCTTTGTTGGTCCAATTTTGCTTTAATAGTAATGTAGCTATACATAGCAGCCAGAACATTGTTTGATTTTACTGTTCTAACTACTGCTACAATTTAACAATATTGTTATTGTTGCTATTAAAGTCTCAACTTTGACCACATTTAAGCATTGTTGCTGAGCACAATAACCTAGTAGTCTTGCTGATTTCCACCAAGCTGTGAGCAGACATATCACTTTTTAGCCTATGAGTTTGACATTTTGCATATATGTAATAATACCTGATATATAACCTTTACTCTCCCTATGTCATGTATGACTTTCCATTTCAAAGGGAAGTGAACAAGCTAATTGTGCTTACCCCCCAAAACAAAGTAAGCATGGTTGCACCTCTCATTTATAACAGTAGGAAGAGTTCTACAGAACTTGAATGTCATTTTGATAAAAACCAATAACCAAGAGGTAATTCTGGTCTTTCAATTTGTAGTGATGTACAAATGTTTCTCCTGCTACAATGTTATTGTTTGTTTACGGCTATGTGTGATGTCAGAGTTCTCTTCGAAGGCACTGGCTCACTGTTGTGGTTAGCTCTAGGGCACAAGACTAATGTCACCGAAAATCAATTGACTTTTGGTATTTGCCACAGGGTCAAGTGCCAATGACAACACACACTGGTGTGCCCTTGAGGCTTAACAAAGTGGAATATGGTGGTTAGAGCATTTACTTAATTATATGCAAATAAAAAATATCCCTTTGGGTACAGTCCCATATAGTGTTTCCTTTGTGAACTTGCTTACTTAGAGTTGGATGAAGAAGAAAAAGGCATAACCTCCTGTGAATTAGCTCTATGGTCTCCCTAACTAGATACAGAACCTTTATTAGATATTTTGAATGACTGACTCTGACTTGACTCTGATTTCTCTGCTTAAGGTCATTCCTGAGATAGGCCTGTAGGAGAGGTCATACATGGGTCAATAAGCTGCTGACTTGGTCTGTGTTTATAATATGGGTGTGTTTTAGGGACCTTAGGCTGGGGACAGACAGGGAGATTCGGGGAGATTCTGTCGCCTGGCGTTTAATAGCAGGCGACAATCTCCCCGAACTTCCTTCTCCCTGTCCGTCGCTAGTTTAAATGACAAAGCGCCAGCGCTGTGCACGATTTCCGGAATCGCTCGAAGTTACTTCGTGAGGAAACTTAGGGCGATTCCGGAAATCGCCGCGCCGCGTGTGCACAGCGCTGATGCTTTGTCATTTAAACTAGCGACGGACAGGGAGAAGGACGTTTGGGGAGATTGTCGCCTGCTATTAAACGCCAGGCGACAGAATCTCCCCAAATCTCCCTGTCTGTCCCCAGCCTTACATTGTAAGCTCCACTGGGGCAGGGATTGATGTGAATGAACCTTTGATCAACTTTATTCCACTGAGGTGGGGAATCAGTGACCCATGATTTGGGTTGCTTCATAGTTGAAATTTTGTGTTGGCCAATTAATAACTTTTTTATGTGTTTGGGGTAGGGTTGCCACTGGGCAGGTATTTTACCAGCCTGACTGGTAAAAATGATGGTTGAAGGCTGGTTTTTATTCAAGAAAAGGTGACAACCGTAGTTTGGGAGGGTGGTCCACAAAGTTACGCCACTGGTGAGGACTGATATTGATTCAGTTTAATCTCTGTAAAGCAATGCAGAATATATTGGTGCTATATACATAAAGTATAATAACAACCGGGTAAACTGCACAGTAATTCATTGCTACTGAGTATAATCAAAAAACCCTACTTAATGCAATTTGTATAATCTGTTTTTGGTCTCATAAATGTGAAGTTGAAAAGATACCAAAATCACCAAATACTGTATGTACATAAAAGAAAGAAAACCACTTTGATTTATCATTTTGCAGAGGCTTTATTGCTTTAATTGGTTTGTATCTTAGGAATAAAAATTGTGCCAAATTTCTCTGTTTGTTTGGCTGACATTTCGTTTAAATAGCATTAGTTTGCCAAATAATTATTAGTTTCAGAATTGTAAAGTGTCCAAGGAAATTCTGCAGAAACAAAGGATTATTCTTTAAATGCAAAGCCAAAATTTCCATGCAGTACAAATCTGCCACTTTGTATCCTATATAGCAGTACGAGTGCTTCATCACACCATTTGTGTCTTCATTTTGTGTTTGAACTGTGATGGAACCTGACACCCTTCTGCAGTGGGTTTCTCTTTAGTACAAGGCTTTCCTTTCCCGACCTTCAAACTGTTTAGCATTTTTGCTTTGCTTTGTTGCATGTTACTTTGCCTCCAACACCCCCAGCATGATGCACCATTAGCCACTTATCACCCAAAGCTGTCTTGGCAAAGGAATTGTAAATCTCATCACATGAGAGTGACTCATTTAGATAAAAAGCAAAGTACTTGGATAAGTGGCACAAATGCATCTTCTATGTGAAAGTGAAATAATATGGCTGCAATACATCAAAAGATTGAAGTCACCTTAGCTTGATACAGTAAACAATGTATATAACCCTGCCTTTTCTCTTATTTAATCACCCAATTGCAACCAATTTACTACCTGTTGCTAAGAATGCTGGGAAGCAGGAGTCTGTGACCTTAGGGAACATGCCACTGACATAGCAACCAAAATCAGAGGCTGCTGGGCTGTGAAGGGAGTTGAAAAAACAGCATTACTCTTCTGATAGAATTGGCATATCCCATACATACGAATAGTTAGGGTTAAATTATCACAACAATGCCAATTCTTTTATCTTCATATCACAGTAATAAAGTAATCCTGGAAAATGTATAAGATTATGTGACCAACATTAATATGTCTATGTGGCTGGGACAATGACTGCCAGTACTTTATCATAAGAAATAAAATATATTTAATCTTGCTTATTTTTAACATTGCGCATAAAAGAAAATTTGCTGCCTCCTTCTGTGATGCTTTGGCTTGATTTCAGGATGTTCTGGAGCTAAATTAGGCATGTATAAAATGAAGAATTATAGCCCTTCTGTACTTTTCCTGGTTTATTAATTGCATATTCATCAGTGTTAACAATCTCTGTCAGTTGGGACTTAAAGTGGATATGCATTCCAGGGCCTTTCATACAGTTCAGATTGCCTACGGTATGCACAACCCTTCTCTTGTGGTGAAGGATGGGTCTTGGCCAATGTAAAGCAAATTAGTGAAGAAAGAATGAGTATAGAGAGGCACACATCAAGGCTCTCCAGCTGCATGTCCAAAGCAGGATGTATTTGATCCACAGTTTGAGCAAATTTTGAGGTCTAGACCTTAAATAAAGAATGATATTAAACAAGATAAATGCACACAGTATGTTTAATGTCTATATTTCAACCTTTTACAGATGTCAGTATTGCCGGTGCCCTGATCACTTATTAAGTGTGGTCATTCAGATGCTTTGAACGTAGCATCCAGAGAGTGTGCTACCCACTACTACAATTGGGTCCACTCAACTAGCATCCAGAAAAGTAATTCTGTAAAGTGTGCTATCCACTATAATGAGGGCCACCATACTAGCATCCAGATAGGTCCACAGAGTGTGCTGCTCAATACAATAAGGTCCTCCCACCAGCTTCCAGAAAGCTGGGTACATACAGTGTACTACCCACTACAATCAGGTCCACCCCATTAATGTTCAGAATGATAGGTCCAAAGAGTGTGCAACCCACGACAATCAGGTCCACCCCACTGTTGTTCAGAATGGTAGTTCTGTAGAATGTGCTACACACTCACAACAACCATCCCACTAGCATCCAGAAAGGTAGGTTCATAGATTGTGTTACCCACACACTCTACAGACTATTGGCTGAGATTATGGAAGAAAGAATTGAAGGAGTTGTAGGCTAACAGAAGTGTAGAGCTAAAGCTGAATTACACAAAAGAAGAAACGTAATAAAACATAATAGCTTTCAGAAAGAAAAGGCCGTACTAAGATGACCACGTTCTTCTTCCATCTGATAAAATGATTTGTGCAATGCATTTCCCATGAAAGCAGCAGCCAAGATGCCACATTTGATGTCTCTCCTGTCAAGCACTAGCAGAATGCATGTCAGGCAGCTCTGGGAACAGTTGTAACTTGTTATTTCCTTCATTTTTTTTTAAACTTGTCACAAGGAATTCTGAACAGACAATAAAAAGCGATATTATCTGCAAGGTCTGACATTTGCTGGTGGGAGAGAAGGATATTTAGTACCTGATAAGCTGTAATGAGAATGCTATGGCCTTCTTATACCTGTCTGTTAGGCTCATAGACACAGTCAAACAACAGAGATGGATTTAATAGGTTCTTTGAATGGCGCACATAATCATATTTGTTGTGTTCAATATCTCAGGTAGCTTAGAAATATAAGTGAGAACCAAACAATTATAAGCTAAAACTTTCATTTTAAAGAAGTGCCCATGCTTGAATGTTCCTCTGCGCTGATGTACAACTTAATTTCAGCAGCTTGTGAATCTGTTTATTCAGAACAAGACATCTTTGTATTATATTATGGGGTTGATATATTAGTACACTAGTACAATTGACAGTAGCAACTAAATAGCAGTTAGTTTCGTACTACAAGTTTGTTATTAAAGCAAAGATCTTACTTGTCTCTTACTTGTCTCTAAAAGAAGCTGGTGGTGGTGAGGAACATGGGATCTGGGGCATTTAAGACTGAAGCCAAGACTCAAAGGGGCAAATTCACTAAAGC
>CM044431.1:121502124-121528995 GCA_024363595.1 Xenopus borealis | reverse complement strand
ATTATTTGTAAAGGGCAATGGCCTCACCCCAGTTTTAATCTTATTAAGCTATGCAGAGGAAGACTGTGGCTCCTATTTCTTGTAACAAAATGCTGAATGCAACACATGTTTGTGCTTCTCAGTTGCAGTGATATCATCCATGGGAGCCTGGCATCAGTGGTACAGAGAAGTTGTAATGAGATGGATGGCATTTAAAAAGGGCATCTATTATACAGTGCGAGACCCTAACACATTTACAGGTGCTCAAACCTGTATGGATGATGTTAACTTCAACTATTTTAATGGTCAAAGTTTACAGATGAACAACAGTTTGTTACCTTCCTCCTATACATATCGCTTTTCTATATATTTTAATTTATTGCTTTCTATAAAATATTGTACTTAAATAATTACATATGAATTTTGGTCACACAGACACACAGGTGCCACCTTTCCATGAACAATGGTCCAGAAACAGAAATCAGGTGGGTGGGGCAGATAATGTTGGGGCAAAGGGATGATGTCAAGAGGAGTGGGATGATGTAATTTAGGAGTAGGTGAATAATGTCAGTGGAAGGACAATGCTGTAATGCCTGGATATTAGTACACTGAGTGGTTTATATAGGAAATACTTCCCAGACAGCCCATGTTAAAACCAAACAGGTGGTAACTCTAGATCCACACACGATTTCTAAAACCTAATCTCAAGAAAGCTCCAAATTACAAGAGGACCATCTCATACAGAGTCCATGTTAAGCTAATACTTTAAAAACATGTCTTGGTGGCAAAACAATCCTAAGGTATGTTTATTTAAAACCCCTTATGCTGAAAACCCCAAGTTCCAAACATTTTGTATGAAATATCCCTTTCTAGCTATCTATCTATCTATTCCATTATTCCAAACTGTTCTGTTTTTCGTGGGACAATGTCCAATTTTGACAGCTCAACCGGCAGTCCTGGGTTTGATACTGAAATGTCCAGATTTTCTCTTTGATCTCCTGCACTCAACAGCCAGAAAACGATACAAAGTTTCTAAAACTTAATTGGCTTGAAAGCCCAGAATACATGGCAGGTCCACTTAGATACTTTTGTAAAAATTTAAGATAAGCAAGACTCTTGGGGAAACTGTGACTTGCAGTTTAAAGGGCAATTCAGCTTCATTAGAAAAACTATAATAATACATAAAAAAAACACTAAAATGTGTTCAAACTTTCATAACCTGCCAAACTTTGTAAAACAAACATGGTAATGTAAACATGGTAATTACCATGTGTGGCCGTGAAATGGGCACGGTCAACAAATGTTTCCTCTTTTTACCCCTCTTTCTATTTCCAAAATGCTGGGAGGTATGCTATTCTATCTATCCATTAGCCTTAATGATCTATCCCCCCCCCCCCCCCCCCCCATTTTTATGAATACTGTGAACCTTACAGCTGCTCTGTGACACAGTTGGTTGCCCCTCTATCTAGCAGTGTATAGGTTGGCTATTGTTGCAATTCACCCACCCACAAAGCCCCCTACAGCAGGATGTCCCCCCTACCAAGATACCCAGAGAAACCCCTTGTTTAGTCCCTGTTGTAGGTTTAGATACTGTCACACAGCTGACCTTCTCTTATAGCTCCTGCAGAGCCACCTGCATCCAACAGCTGACCCTCTCATTCAGCCCTCAGCACCAGGAGTAACCTTCCCCTATCACACATCTATATCCATACCTTCCCAATACAGTCCATTCTATAAATACTAATGGGATTTCCCAAATTGGACTCTAGACCTTACAAATAACCAATTGCTAGTTTCTACAGCAGAAACCACAGGCCAGTGGACAGAACAGGGTAAGAAAACTGTCACTGCAAGCCTGTGACCCTACTGAACACAATCATATTGAAATACGGAAAACAAAAGGAACGTTTGTATATCTATATCTATATATATATATATATGTGTATATATTTATATAGTGTCAGCAAGTTACACAGCATTTTACAATAATATTGTAGCAAACAGAGATCTTATAATAAATTTAAAAAAAGGATTATATTATATTATTATAGAGTTGTATAATATGATTATATTATTATAGGGTCCTGATGGTAAAGGCTTACTACCTAAAAGGATGACAATTTACACACATCAATGGGTAGAAATAATAATGGAAGAGTGCATTACCAAGAGACATAGGAAAGAGGACTTGAGGAAATTTTCATTATAACTATAAATGATAAGAAATGCAACAAATCCACTTTTTTGGATTTGTCCGAAACCCCGAATCCTTTGCGAAAGATTTGGCCGCATACGGAACCGGATCTGAATCCTAATTTGCATATGCAAATTAGGGGTGGGAAGGGGAAAGCATTTTTACTTCCTTGTTTTGTGACAAAAGTCAAGCAATTTCCCTCTCCGCCCCTAATTTGCATATGCAAATTAGGATTCAGTTCAGCCAGACAGAAGCATTCAGCTGAATCTGAATCCTGCTGAAAAAGGCCGAATCCTGGTTTCGGTGCATCCCTACAAATTATACCATGATTTATTTTCATACCTATATACTATGTGGTTATCCCAGGTACTCCCACCCTCTGAGTAGATGTGTTAAAGCTTATCCACCATGATCAGATGGCTGGGCAGTATAGTTGAAATCAGCATAACTGTCTGACCAAACCTGAGCATGTTGGCCATCTTAAATCCATTGATTATAATGATCTCTCATAACGCCACCATCCGTATCAAGAATGTGACCAAGTCCACAAATGTATTTCATAGTAAGTGGAATACCACTAAAAGGAAACTGAAGGTAAAATTTTATATGTATGTGTAAGACGAATCTTATTTACAATAAAAAGCCAGTGTGCTCAGCAAGTGTAACTACTGTATAAATGAATGTCAGTCAGTGTCAAGCATACATGAAATATAATAACAGTGCCATTTAAGACTATAAACTGGAAGGCATACATCTTGACTCAATTAAAGAGCAACTGGAACCACCTGGGGTTAAATGGGAGGCCTGCTTCTCATTTCTGAATGCTATGCTTTGCACAAAGTAATATTATGCACCATATATCTCATATGTTCCCTTGAATTTCACTAAATCCAATGTTTTCATTCACTCGTGCAAATATACATAGACAGGCATTGCCAGACAAGAAGGCTGAATCTCTATAGATGCCCTCCAAGGAAGTACCAATGGGGATGTAAGGGTTGTGACCTAGAATCTAGGAGCTGATAGGACCCCATGGACACAATAATCATATAGATCTTTCACTAGAGAAGGAAGAAAAACACTATATAGTAACAATTATAATTCTAGCCCCACATCATGGACATGAGCTATAGGTCTACTGAGGACTGGGGCAGATTTTGTATCTGGCAACATAAGACTCTTATTAAGGACATGATATGGAACAATGGTTTTTATGATCCCCTAAAAAATGTGATTTGTAAACATAGTGATTCAAATACGGTGAATAAATGATGCTAAACCAGCATGATTTGGGTCCCCTCAGAAAAAAAAATTAAAGGGATTCTGTCATGATTTTTCTGATGTATTTTTTATTTCTAAATTACACTGAAAATAATTCACTCTACAATATAAAATTTAATTCCTGAACCAACAAGTGTATTTATTTAGTTGTAATATCAGCCATCCCAGGTCACTTTGCTTGGTCGTGTGCTTTTAGAAAGAGCCAGCACTTTAGGATGCAACTGCTTTCTGGCAGCTACTCAATGTAACTGAATGTGTCACAGTTGGTGTTGCCACCTGGCCGGTATTTTACCAACCTGGCCGGTATTTTACCAACCTGGCCGGTATTTTACCAACCTGGCCGGTATTGTTGATGGTTGAGCCCAATGTTATTAATAGGAAAAAAAGATAAATATATAGGAAGGCCGGTATTTTTTTCAAGAAAAGGTGGCAACCCTAGTCACAGTAGGACATGGATTTATTCTATTGAGTGCTGTGCTTAGATCATCAGATCAGATCTTTGATGGTAAATTACTACTGTACACAAACAGTTAATCGATTAAATAGAAAATGAAACTGACAGACAATACAAGCACTTTTATTTTATTTTTTAAAATTTTTTATTTACTGCATGCCATGCCCCTGCATCTTATACCATAATACTGTATTTTTAAAGAAGCAGCAAGTTCACTGATATGTTTCAGGGGCGGCTCATCCCCTTGAAGTCTCTTCAGCTGTTAGAATAGACCAGTCATTTTCCTCATGATCATTGTTAGGAACTGGGTGCTTAGGCTGGAGGAGGGAAGAGTTAGAATACAGCAGATGCTTTTTTTGTCAAAGACAAAAGACCCACTGCCACCATGTCAACTTTTCAGAACTTTCATCCAACTTGGATCAAAGCAATGCTTTGCATGTGAAAAGATTATGGCACGGAGCAACTCAAATTAGCCAATCACCACCCCACCCGCCCGTCACATCTGCTCAGTTGTTTGCCCCTTAGTCTGTTCTTTATTTGTGTACAGGGTTGAAAGCCATTTACCGTCTTTTCTATGCTACAGGCATGGTACCAAAACGATAAGCAGGGTGGAAGTAACATGAAACGTATGGTCGTATGTCATTTTGTATCCTGTACCTTGCAGCTCTCTCTAAAGCTCTGAGTTGAAACAGACTAAAGCAGGGGTGAAATCAAAGGCACAATGAAAGTCAATAATCTGACTTTGTCATGCTAATATAATGGAGGAGGACCTGAAAAGCAAGCCTTTGCACTAAGGAGCCACAAACTTCCCCTGATTTAGTTCCAGTGATACTATTGAAGCTGACAGCTGGGAATGCCCTCGTGGAATCCAAGGCACCTAACATATTCCTTCTTTAACATGTTTCAGGCCAACCTCTATGAAACTGGTGTCACGATTAAGGAATGTTTTTGTATGGTATAATTACATGGTGCAGAAAAGGAAGCAAAACTCAATATTTTCCTAGCCCAGCTAGGCAAAAGAGATGTCATGTCAAAGAGATGTTTTATCCATAAAAATACTCCAATTATGTTATTATAATCAGGCCCGGATTTGGGGAGAGGCCACCTAGGCCCAGGCCTAGGGCGGCATGTTGCCCAACCACACCCACATTGGTTCAGAAATTTAAATTGTGTGCCAATTCCCATGAAATTGTGTACCTGTGTGCCAATTCCCATGATGAAAATTTGAGCAAATAAAAGGGAGGGGACAGGGGCGACAAACAACAGCAGGCCTAGGGGAGCCCGCCATGGAAATCCGGCCCTGATTATGATGCAAAAAGCCTACAGTGTCCGGGAAATGTACAAACAACCTGTTCTTATCTGTTGTAAGTAGCTTGCACCCCACGATGGTTTGTGTATCATACAACTTCTCAAAAGTATATATCTTGGGCACACTAGTGACTTTTATTGAGCTGCCAATCTTACCACAGTTTCTCTAGGAAGCATATATATATGGTGAGCAATAGCAGCCCCATACTCGGCAATTCTTTCTCCATGTTTGATCAAGTCTCCTTACTTATTTTCACTCCCGAATAGACAAAACAATACATATTTTAAAGCTGCGATCATAATTCAAATGTCAAAGCATCCTTTAATGCTCTAGTATAGACCTGCTTAACTTGTTCACAGTTTATAAACTATAAATATTATGCAGTGTATTGGATGATGATGTCCACAAGCACAGAAACAAGTACTTATAGGGCTGCTTTACCTTTAAGTTAATGTTTAGTATGTTATTGATTGTTTGATTCTAAGCAACCTTTAAATTGGTCTTTATTGATTTTTTTTTATATTTTTGTAATTATTTGTCTGATCCTTTCCAGCTTTCAAAGAGGGACCACTGACCCCATCTATATACAAAAGCTCTGTAAGGCTACAAATGTATTCTTAATGCTACTATTTATTACTGGTCTTTCTTTTCAGGCTCTCTCATATCCATATTGCAATCTCTTATTCGAATAAATATTTTGTTGCTAGAGTAATTTGGACCCTAGCAATCAGAATGCTGAAATTGCAAAATGGAGAGTTGCTGAATAAAAAGCTAAAAAAAACTCAAACATCACAAATAATAAAAAATGAAAATCAATTTACAATTATCTGAGAATATCTCAGTTGAAAAAAGGCAAAAAAAAATGAATGTAATAGAATTAGCACAGCATGACAGCTATAAGGGGAATGATACACCTAGGCATGCTTTTAGGCTAGGGCCAAACAGGGGGAGGCACAAAATGAGCTTGCTGAAATACGCTGGCTCATTTCTGCCCTACCGTGGGCAGTAGCCTCCTCTCTTTTCCCGAATTGAATGGACTCCGCCAGAATCTCTGTATTTTGAGCCAAAATTTGGGCAGAGACACATGAGCAGATTCAGGCAGATTAGCTTCCCAGCGACAAATCTCCTCTTCTTCGGGGCAACTAATCTCCCTGAACTGCCTTCTCGCTAACTAGAATGGAAATCGCCGGCGGGATGGTACCCGGAACATTTTGTTTTCCAAAGTAGCCCTAAGTTGCTTCACGAGGAAACTTCAGACGACTTCAGAAAACGAATGGATCCGAGTGCCAGCCTGTCGACGATTTCCATTCTAGCCAGTGGGAAGGCAGTTCAGGGGGCGACTAATCTCTCCGAATCTGCCCGTGTGTCTTTGCCCTAAATCAGCTTGGCTTATTGCAGTGAGGGGAACCTTGTTCTAGGGAGGGAACATGGTAAATGTTGTTTATATTGCTCATGCAAATCAGACTCACAAGACATTAAAGTGAAAATGACCAAAGCCTGGTGGAAAGGATCTGGACCCTTTCTTTTGGCTAATGCTATATTTTGTTCCACAAAAGTGGAAGACCCATAGACTCATAAAAGTCTGAGACCCACATTATGGACAAGCATGTACATGACTGCATTCCTTCACAGTAGATAACATACATAATGATCCCCTATCTTTGGAGAAAGCAATTGTATGTGATAAAGATGCTACAGACAGTTTTATAGCCTCATAATACAGTTGCAGACCCATCTGGGAAATGTATCTTCCGTATCTGTTCTACAATTTTCAATTTCATAATGAACTCAGTGCAGCATTATAATTTAGCTGCATATAACTCACTACCACAAGGACATATTTATCTCACAAAAGAAATTTTAAAGATCTTAAAATCCTGATAAAAATTGCTAAAAGCTATCAGCAATTCCCCTAACCCTCATAAGTCTTGCATGATGACCACTGTTTACATTTCTGTATGACTAGCCCTTAAGGCATACCTGAGGTTTAAATACAGCCCTGTGGGGCTATGCAGGTTCTGGAGCAATGTCACTTCCAGATCTGAGCCTGATCACTCAGACCTGACAGGTCTCTATTTCACAGAATGGGAAAGTAAGCAATACTGAATAAAGAAGGCTACAGAATAGGCAGCTCCAATTCTGTCATGACAAAAGGGTAGAACCTTCCCTCAGGTGACACAAATTACCTGTGCTGCCCCTGGTAACTTTAAGAGATGATCTTAATAGGAAATTTGGTGCTTCTAGTGTAGAGCGCATTACCTATCCTGGGTGCGGTGAGGACGGGTGATATCAGGTCCACTACCTTAAAGAGAGACTGGCATTGGAAAACTAACATCCGTTAATAGTACTACTCCAGCAGAATTCTGAACTGAAATCCCTTTCTCAAAAGAGCAAACAGTTTTATGTGCCTGCATTTTAGGATGGAACTACTTTCTGGTAGGCTGTTATTTCTCCTACTTTATGCAACTGAATCAGTCTCAGTGGGACTTGACCTTTACTATTGACTGATGTTCTTAGATCTTCCAGGGAGCTGTTATCTTGTGTTAGGGAGCTGCCCCAACTAAGAGTGAAGTCTATCAGCGCAAAAGTCACATGACTGGGGGCAGCTGGGAAATTGACAATATGTTAGCTCCCTGCCAAAAGCCAATTAAGTTAGAAACATTGTATCTTTTTTGCTATTCAGTGCAGAGGGACTGCGGGATGAGCTGTCAAAAGCGGGACAGTCCAGCTCAAAACTGGACAGTTGAGAGGTATGCATTGGGTCAAAAATATTATTCTGTTCCCAGAGGAAACGCTTACATTAAATACAGCAGTATCAACCCTTGTGTGGCCACCTATAGACTAGGGTTAAATATTTGTCAGTGACCTCTAAGGCTGTGTACATAGGAACTGACCTGAGGCACTCAATTGTGAATAGGTGAATTCCACAGGAACCAACCCTTGTGTTTGGGAGAACAATGAGATGCCCGTCTGTGCTGCTAGCCAACACGCCATCATTGACTGTCAGAATGAATAGTCCAGGTGGTTAGTGTAACCAAAATGGAGAAAACATTTTCTTCTGCTCTATATAAGCACCAGGCATTTCAGTCTGTTAAATCTACCCCACCCCCAAAAATATATAGTACATATCAACATATACAGAAAGCAAAATATGCCAAAGCCAAGTGCCTTTGTGCCCCCTCATATAACAGGGATGTCCAGCACTTATTCTGCAACAGATTCAGGCCGTAGTTGAACAGCATATTTTTATCCAGTCAAAAGTAGGATTTATCTTAAAGGATAACAGGAGAATCATGTGTGTGGATTGAGTCTAAGGATTGAGTTTAATCCTGTGTGTTAATAGCCTTAAAGGGCAACAAGTTAAAGGGGTTGTTCAATTTTTACTTAACTTTTAGTATTATACAGAGCGTGATATTCTGAGATTATTTGCAATTGGTTTTCATTTTTTATTATTTGTGGTTTTTGAGTTATTTAGTTTTTTTTTATTCAGCAGCTCTCCAGATTGCAATTTCAGCAATCTGGTTTCTAGGGTCCATATTTTGCTAGCAACCATTCATTGATTTGAATAAAATACTGGAATATAATTGGGGGGATCTAAAAGTCGTAATGATAGTAAAATTGTAGCTTTACAGAGCATTTGTTTTTAGATGGGGTCAGAAAAAGGAGGCAAATAATAAAAAAAAGTAATGAAAATCAAATGAAAAGCTGCTTAGAATTGGCCATTCTACAATATATTAAAAGTTAACTTAAAGGTGGAACCACCCTTTTAAGCCAACAAAATAACTAAAAAATGGTAAGCCTCACAAAATAAATATTCTGGGAATAGATTCTTTCTACTGTTGCTGTTGGAAACAAAGGGGCAAATATACTAAGCAGTAAAAATGCACTAGCATCGCATTTGCCGCAATTCGCAGCACTTCACCAGACGAATTTTCGCCAATTCACTAAAATGCTAATTTGTGTTTAGGGAGGTGAAAAGTAGCGAAGTTGCACTAGTGTTACTTCGTCAGGCAAAGCGATTTTATGGCATTGAAGCCAAAAAATCTGAGGGTCAGTAAATTATCCTTTCCAATAGGAGCAGAAGAGCAAGCCTTCCCATTATAGCTGAAATGCACTTTTAACTGCTTCAACTCAATGGAAGCATGACAAAGTTCCCAGGGAAGCTTTCTCTTTCTGGCAGTCACAGGGGTCTGAACCTGACATCCAGATTGGCAGCTTGGACTCTACCCTGTCTAATCACTGCAGTTTCTTCCATAGACCTGGACTTTAGGGTAAGGTCACACGGCAGATTCGGGAAGATTTAGTCGCCTGACGACTAATCGCCTCTTCTTCTGGGAGGCAATCTCCCCAAACTGCTTCGCCCTGCTATAATGAGAAAACACCAGAACAATGGCATCCACGGTGCTTCGATTTCAGAAATTTAAGTGCATTGCTCCAGGTGATTTTTCATTTTAGCAAGTGGAATGCAGGGGGAAGATTGTTGCCCAGAAGAAGAGGCGACTAGTTGTCAAGTGCCTAAATCTCCCCGAATCTGCCCGTGTGCCCCTTGCTTTAGACTGCAGACGCTCATTCAAAAGTGTCAGAATAATAATGTCCACCCACTCTTTCTCAATACCCTCATGTCTCACACTCACTGCTGTATTTATGAGGTGGGTGCAAGTCTCTATACCCTGAAATGGAGCGCAGAGACCTACAGCAATTGTGCCACTCTTTTACTATGCACCCTACTTTATCAGTTGCAAATATGGTTGCTACCTTTTCTGGAAAAAAAAACTGGTCTTCCTATATATTTATCTTTTTTCCACATTGGGCTCAATCATCTTTCTTACCAACCAGGCTGGTAAAATAGCGGCCAGGTGGCAACCCAAGTTGCAAACGACCACTTAAATGCAGACATAATAGCGACAATGGTACGAAGCAGGTGTCCCTTTGTTTCCATGATAGATCCAGTATCAGTAGATGATGCTATTACATCTGCTAGTGTGCCGATGTGATTTACAGCCTGTTTAAACAATGGACTCCACTTTGAATATTCTCAACTTTTTAATCCCTTCCATGTAGTCATAACCACATTATGCCATTCTTAACATGAAAAACATGGCTTAAATTCTGTGACATTAACATTAAGAAATCCTTTAAATACAAAATTTAAATTGGGCAATTATTGTTTTCTCCTGTTATATTTTCTCTCTCTTTTTACATGAATATGTTATATATGTTAGTATATACTGTATGTATGTGTCCCAACATAAGGTTCAGTTAAAACAAGAAGAGACACAAAAGCAACAGATGTCCTCCAATGACTACTCAAGAATGTATAATGCATGAATGCATATAAACAAATAAAGAAGGTCATGGATCTGAAATTCTGTAAACCCATAATATAAAACATATTAATAACAGGTCTTGTGTGAGTTCCATGTCCTTTTAATGGTGGCAGAAATTCTGCTATTTTTCTATTTCATGGCAGGGCTTAGATTTCCATACTGTTGTTATACCTACTTTACAGGCCTAATGTAAGCGAGTTTCAGGTGATATTTGGAATACTAATTTGCTGTCCAAGGAACACACATATAACTACATATGTTACAATCATATTCAAAATGTTCCTGGGAAAAATACCAGCAACAACAAGTTAAAAATCAAAGCAAGTTGCTTTACAATGACTACAATGGGAAGCTCAGGCTGTCTCACAGCCTGTAATTGTCTGTTTTTTTTAAAGTCATAATTGCAGGCCATGGGATACCTGCCCCAACGTCCTCCATAACCAACTGGAAGCAAACACCTGCAATCCCTGGAGTTTTATCACCACCACTTTCCAGAAACAGAAGTGGTTACAGAAACTTTTCATGTACCCTAGACCTTATATGTTGCCCACCATTAGCTAAAATAAAGAGCAGCACAACCTCTATGTCACCTCTGTCATCTGCAGTAATTACTACCCTGACATTCCATTAGGGATGCACCAAATTAACAATTTTGGATTTGGCCGAATCCCTGAATCTTTCCTGAAAGATTTGCCCGAATAGTGGACCGAATCCAAACCCTAATTTGCATATGCAAATTATGGGTGGATTGGGTCGGAAGAGGAAAACATTTACCCAGTTTGGTCACGTGATCTCCCTCCCCGGCCCTAATTTGCATATGCAAATTAGGGTTTGGATTCGGTTCGGCCAGGCAGAAGGATTCTGCCGAATCCCAACCCTGCTGAAAAAGGCCTAATCCTGGCGGAATTTCGAACCGAATCCTGGATTCAGTGCATCCCTACATTCCATAGGTTTTTTTTTACTTTTTTGTAAATTCCACAGCCTTCTTGGTTTGGCTCAATACCTGATTTGTAACCTGATGTTGACACCAAAGCTGGACAAACCCACAATTAGGTCAACAATTAGGCTGTCCACATCACTGTGGTACAAGATGGAAATATGACAATTTAGTTCCCAGATGATCTTAAACACACATGGAGATAAATATCCATTTAGGACTTTCAATAACAATCACATTGGCCTGCAAAATCTGTTCATGTTTGATCTATGTAAGGAATAAATTGTTAAAACCTTATCACTGAATAATACTTTACCTGTGACAAATTCAATCCATTCAGGGGATGGCACTGTTCTTCTACCTGCTCTACTGCTCCAGTTCTTTTCTTAAGGCGCTCAGCTTCTTGAGCCAAATATAAATCTAATACCGGGACTCCTCTTGACTTGATATCGACTTCTGTCAGAGAGTTCACCATCAGCATAACCCAAACAGGTCTTTTCCTTTCCCAATTTCCAGCAATAGCATTGAATAAATAGTCAGCATAAAGCCCTTTTCCTCTTTGATCTGGAGTCATCCAAGAAGGCATCATAAGTTTAACATATTCCAAATGGCGTTTCAACCTTCGGTAAATATCCCTGGGAAGTACATTCTGCAAGTTTTCACCCTGGGGCAGCATCTGGCAACTAGTCAGGGCTGAGATTGTGTAGGGGTCTGTTAGGTCCAATTCAAAGTATACAATATTGCTCTGCTGGAAAGCTGTCTTGGAATTTTCAGGGATAAAGTCCCATACTCGTGTATAAGGTACATGAATTGTACCAAAAAAGTATGAGGGGGGATCTCGCTTTATCGTCCACAGAAAGGAGTTCAGTTGGCTTTGCTGAAAGATAGGAAGACAAAAATTTTTTACAAATATGAACCATATCTTAATTTTTGTTTCACATCACTATCATCGGGGGTCGTAACTATAGAGGAAGCAGACCATGCAGCTGCAGGGAAGCCCAGGAGGTATAGGGGCCCCATGAAGCCCTAATTCATATAACTTCATGAATATTGGTAAAAAGTCAACCTCTTAACATTTTGTCTATGGGGCCCAGTAACATCTAGTTAAACCATTGACTATCATTAACAGAAAACTGACATTTAGAGACATATATATATATATATATTCTAAACAAAATGAATTTCATAGTTTATCTTAGGATATGGAATATCCATTATGTGGAGTGCCATTGATCACAGAGAAACCTCATTACCTTTTCTCTTAGCTAGCTGCACGTAGAACAGTGAAAGCCCAATATAAATAGTTGCTATAGGATACTTAGCAGGTGTAATTATAGCACAGGTGACTTGCCAAAAGGAATAACTAGGTTAACCACCAATAACCTGTTCAGAATATGTATGGATAATAAGTCTACAAGAAACTGCATGTAAGTTAAATCAGTGAAGATTAAGCATCCACCTTGTCTTTCAAATTATCAAAATAACCTAAAGGTCAATGTGTTGCCAAAATGATACTCTGTGCATAGGGTTGCCACCTTTTCTTGAAAAAAATACCGGCCTTCCTATATATTTTTTTTTCCTATTAATAACATTGGGATCAAGCTTCAAAAATACCGGCCAGGCCGGTAAAATACCAGGTGGCAACCCTATCTATGCCCTGGTACTGTGTGCAACAGCATATTCTCAAGCAATTTTTAACGTTATTTCTAAATAATAGGTATGGGAGATTCATTTAATCTGGATCATTATTTGGTAGAAACCATGAGGGCAAATAAAGTCTAAAAAAGTGCAAACAACCTACCATGTTTCATACTGACATCTATGGGAGCATTCCACAGAAGTTCTCTACATTACAACTGCCTGAAATGCACAGAGATTCAAATTGGCTATACATGATTATAGCCAATATATATACAGAACAATTGCTAGCATTTCCTAGCAATGGCTTTTTTTCAAAAAGAGCGTTGCATTAAAATAAAAAGATGCCAGTAAGTATAACTTTATTGCAAGTTTTGCAGGTATTGTGTTCTTGAGCCATCATTTTCTTTTCTTTTTTTAATGTCTTTATTTGCACCAGAACAAATACAGTTACGATGGAATAAAACATGCCACTACAATAACTAATAGGTTAAATGGAAAAATTGCCATTGGCCTACACAATTTCTTTGACCTACTCCATTAACATAGGGCATATTTTTAACATATGGATCTTAAGCAACCGCCTAGTGTAAAATTTGATGAAATTAGCAAGACCCATTGCATTTTTATGACTGTTCATTGTTGTCACTTTTTACTACATTTAAACAGCTTAAAGGAACAATAACACCAAAACATTTATGCATTTTAAAGTAATTAAAATACAATATACCGTTGCCCTGCACTGATAAAGTTGGTGTGTTTGCATTAGAAACTTTATTACAGTATAGTTCATATAAACAAACTGCTGTGTAGCCATGGGGGCAGCCATTCAAAGCACAGGCTACATAGCTTAGATGCACTCTGCAGAATTCCATTGTATTCTATCACAGAGCTGATCTGTTATCTGCTAAGTAACCTGTGCCTTTTCTCCATTTTCAGCTTGAATGGCTGCCCCATTGCTCCACAGCAGTTTGTTTATATTAGTTACAGTAGTCTTTTTTCGAAAGCAAACACATAACTTTTACCAGTGCATGGCAATAGAACATTATATTTTAATTACTTTAAGACTCTTTTAGGCTGGGGACAGACAGGGAGATTCGGGGAGATTCTGTCGCCTGTCGTTTAATAGCAGGCGACAATCTCCCCGAACGTCCTTCTCCCTGTCCGTCGCTAGTTTAAATGACAAAGCGCCAGCGCTGTGTACACGCGGCGCGGCGATTTCCGGAATCGCCCGAAGTTTCCTCACAAAGTAACTTCGGGCGATTCCGGAAATCGCCGCGCCGCGTGTGCACAGCGCTGGCACTTTGTCATTTAAACTAGCGGCAGACAGAGAGAAGGACGTTCGGGGACATTGTCGCCTGCTATTAAACGCCAGGCGACAGAATCTCCCCGAATCTCCCTGTCTGTCCCCAGCCTTATTTTTTTTGGTGTTACTTTTCCTTTAATAAAAACATCCCTTAAACTCTAGATAATTTGATTCAGGTGATTTTTTCCTTGAGCTGCAAGCTGAAAATAATCTGCCTACAATTTACCTAGTCTGCCTAAGGCTGTTTTGGACTGTCAAAATCATTTATTTTCCACTTGACATATTTCTTTAACTTCACGCCCTGTTTCAGAACTGCCTTTCTGTTACATGGGGGATAATATTTTTTCAGGTCTGCTGCAAACTTCACTAAAGTTTTCATATTGCTGTTAGTTTCCACCGGAGCTAATTATATTTTTCAGTAGTTGGCTAGTATTGCCCAAAGTGCTGAAATTGTTCTTATTACAATATCCCTATAAATAGAGAAGTTCAAAGGGACGGAAAAGTATCATGGGAGATGATAGATGAGCTATTAACTATGGACCATTAAAAGCCATATAGCAAATGGGGCACTCGAATATGATGGACAAGCCTATCACTTACTTGAATTCATCTGTAATTATTGGTGACAGCCAGGCTTCCAATGGAAAACATTCAATTTTGTTTTTGTTCCCTTTACCACTACTGGTAAATGTTTTCCATTAAAAAAAAAAACCATGTTCAGGGCTACAGGCTGAAATTCTGAAACTTCTGATATTCCATCTGCAGGACATAGCATAGATTTACAACTCAATCCCCAGACAGCAGAATTTTTCTGTTATAGGTGCTACTTTTGACTGGCTAGAAAGTATTTGTCTCCTAAAAGCTGAGAAGCCATTTTATAGCCATATACAAGTAAGAATGCTAAATCCTTGTGTGTGAGTTTCCCTATCGAAGCCGATGGTTGAGATTTTCTGCTATCTCTGTGACTTGCTGAACACATGCCAGAATAGAACGTGAGGCGCTACAGAGTTAGAGCACGTTAATAGACATCCTGAATGGGCAAAGGTGAAGGTGCAAATCCAAAAATGAACATATACACACACATTACTGACCTAAAGCTGAAAGCAATTTTATAAAAAATATGTAATTTCCGCAAATATATCTGCAGGGACTGTTTTTTCTTTTTACAAAAATGCACGGAGCATGCATTCATGGGTAATTGGAGCCAAATGTGTTGACCTGGCAGATGTTCCTATATATATATATTACATACTTATAGGTAATTCAGGTAGTAGAAAAATAAACTTGTATTACATTTCTTAAATAAATATAAAAAATGAAAATATGGGATCAAGATGTGTATGGCATGACTGCAATAATAAACACAAAGGAGGGAGAAAAATCTGTACATCGACTCCATAAGTTTTGCATTTGGGTGAATAATAAATCCCCAGCAAACGATTTGAAACTGAAATAAATCCAGACTCTAATATGCATGTTTAAATATGAGCTAAATGGAAAATAAATGGCTGATCCCCAAAGCAAAAGAGCACAGTACCTGTTGCCTCTCTTCTATTCTCTGACAATGTGGCCATTCTTCTGCTTATCTGTTCGTCAGATACGCATGTGCAGTAGTGACGAAAGCAGAAAGATGTCTTTTTCCCTTGATTGCGCATATGCACAGGACTGAGGTATAAGATAAGGAAGCCTATGTTTTTCATTCAAGTGAATGTGAGCAACTGGAGGAAATGACGGGCACTTTTCAGCTAGCTAAAATACCTGGGGCAGAAAAAAAAGCCATGTAGAATAATTAAAAATAACCAAAAGGAATGATGAGTCAAGCACCAGCTTTTTTCATCAGGCTGTGCCTTCTAATACCCTACTTATTGGATAAAACACAAAGCTTTTCTATGTTATAAATCAGAATTTTAGAGTTGTATATTGTGCTTTATTATCAATTTAAAATATTTAGCCATCTTTGACTCTGTTGTCTTCTATCATACCTCCCAACATTTTGAAAATAGAAAGAGGGACAAGAAAGATTTTGCTGCACGGTGAAAAAATTTTGACCCCGCATTTTCTGTGGCCACACCCCCTATTTACCTGTTAATTTTACAAAATTTGGAAGGTTATAAAAGTTTGAACACATTTGCTGTATTTTTCCAGTTTTACAGCTTTGGTAATGAAGGTGAATTGTCCTTTAAGCTGAGCGTCAAAGGGCAGAGACAGATTAGAAGATTTGTTTTCCGAAGTTGCCTGCAGTTTACTCGTGAGGCAACTTCGGGAGACTTCGGAAAACAAATCGCTCTGAGTGCCATCCCACTGGCAATTTAGATTGTAGCCAGCGGGGAGGCAGTTGACTAAATCTCTCCGACTCTTCTCGGCTGTCTCTGCCCTTAAGATGGTCATAGAAGTAAAGATTTTTAAAAGATCCAATGGCTATTGCGGGACAATGATTGTCTCAAAACGATTGTTTAAATGTCCGATGTGTCCATCAACTAAAAAGACCATTTCAGGCGATATTACCAGCAAAACTGAAGGGTCACTGCCCGCTTGGCCCTGCAAACATAGGTAGATTGCATGGGGGCCGATAAAGATTTTCTAAACTGGCCAATCAATTTTCAGACCGATGTCAAACGAAAATTCGTAAGATGTACGATCGTTCGAATCCCACTAACCGCACGATAATTTGACAGATTGGTCGGACTTCGCTAAGATTGGTCGTTCGGCAGAGAAAGATCTTTGCGTCTATGGGGAGTTTTAGTTCTCCCAAGAGACCTGTTCATCTTAATTGTTACAATTACTTATTTGCTTATCTCAAAAGTATATTAGCACACCTGGTGGCTGTTCTGGGCTCTCTGCCAAAAGCCAGTTTAATGCAGGAGATGAAAGAGAAAGTGGGGACATTTTAGTAACAAGCTGGGACTGCGGGTTGAGCTGTCAAAAGCAGGACTGTCCCACTCAAAACAGGATAGTTTGGAGGTATGATATATGTGCACAACAGCAACTTTCTGACTGTTAGAAACTATATATAAACAAAATGTAATGATCCTTTATCCGCCCCCCTTTGTGCCCATCCCTAATGGCCAGCAAGAACATTTTAGAAAGGTGGCAAGCCCAGGGTAGTCAGAAACACTTTCTATTACTTTGGGGTGTGTAGATACTATGTTGCATTAGTAGGGCATAGTGACTGTCAACAATCTAACTTTTTCCAGGGAACAAACAAAAAAAGAGAAAAAAATGGGAAAACATAAAATAAGGGAATGTAAAATTGGGGTTTGACTGTATTTGCCAAGTCACCAGGGAACTTCCTTAAATACAAAGCACTTTGGGTGACTTTTACCCCCGTTTGTTTTCAATTCAGATGGTTTGCTCTGGTTTATTCACTATAAAGGATTCATGAGGCAATCCAGTACTTTAGAGAGACCAGAAAGTAACGGATTGATTTTCTACACTGCTCAATCAATCCTTAACAGTGGGGAAACCATGAAAATTGTGCAGAATTTTAAATATGCATCCCAGCTTCTTACAAAAAAAAAAAGTAACATTTAAATCCCAGTATTTGCTGTCAAGTCCCACTGCAACACATTCAGTTACGTTGAGTAGAAGAAACAACAGCCTGCCAGTAAATAGTTCCATCCTAAAGTGCCGGCTCTTTCTGAAAGCATATGGCAAAATGACCTTACATGGTTGCCTACACACCAATATTACAACTTAAAAGAAAATGCACTTTCTGGTTCAGGAATTAAATTTTATATTGTACAGTGAATTATTTGCAGTGTAATTTAGAAATAAAAACTACATCACAAAAATCATGTCAGAATCCCTTTAAGTTTAAGGCTGCCTTGTGCCTGTGAGTGTTGCTATGCACATCGGGATTTTCAGTCCAGAGCAGCACAAATGCCTTGTGTATGGCTTTATGGGGAATCAGTGACATGACCCCTTAATGGGCATATTTGTCTATAATATGCAGCTTTTAACCGGCTTTTATATGTTTTTTTGAATGATTAGCATTCTTGTTCTGCATTCGTATTTTAAGCCTTCAAATGAAAATGCTATCTGGTTGTCAGGGGGTCACTGACATTGGCATTCAATGGTTAGTGATGAGTTCACTTTTATTCTTTGTTTTCAAGCAATTCCAAGCCCAATAGTCTAACTGCAGATTGTTTTAGAATACCGCTGTCTATATCATACTAAAAGTAACCTCCATTAAAGGGATTCCATAAAAGGTGGGATTCTGTCATGATTTTTATAATGTAGTTTTTATTTCTAAATTACACTGTTTACACTGCAAATAATTCACTCTACAATATAAAATTTAATTCCTGAACCAGCAAGTCTATTTTTTTAGTTGTAATATTGGTATAGTCAGCAATCTCAGGTCATTTTGCTTGGTCATGTGCAGTCTGCACTTTAAGGTGGAATTGCTTTTTAACAGGCTGTTGTTTCTCCTGCTTAATGTAACTGAATGTGTCACAGTGGAACCTGGATTTTACTACTGAGTGCTGTTCTTAGATTTACCAGGGAGTCTTGTGTCAGGGAGCTGCTATCTGGTTACCTCCCCATTGTTCTGTTGTAAGGCTGCAGGTGGGGTAAAGGGAAGTGGAAGACATCACTCCAACTTGCAATACAGCAGTTAAGAGCGACTGACGTTTATGAGAGCACAAGTCACATGACTGGGAGCAGCTGGGAAACTGACAAAATGTCTAGCCCATTGTCAGATTTTTCTTTTGAGAAAGTGATTTCGGTGCAGAAGTCTGCTGGAGCAGCACTATTAACTGATCATTTTTTCCCATGAAAGTATCCATTATATCCACTGTAAGAAAAGACCAATGGGTATGTAGCTTGCAACCTCCACATATCTAGTTGTTAACTGTGAATTTTGCGAGCTGATGCAGGCCCACAGTATGGCCACCATTGTTCAAATGTTTTCCCCTTCATAATTAAAGTTATTTTACACAAAAATATACTGACTAAAATACAATAGTTTAATTGCCCTCTATTTAGCCATACACTAGTCTGAATTAAAAGCCTCAAAATGTATGCAGCCCTTAGAGCCTGGCTCAGTGTGAAGCACATTAACACGACAAGCTTAGTGACAAATCTGTAAGCACACAGCTCAGCAGTGGTCCTTTTGAGTGCAAACAAGCCAATTTAATAGACAAAGGCAAGACTTCTGTAAACATCTCAAAGCCAGCTACGAATGAAATGTGTGTCTTCCATACATTATCCTGTTCCATAAGAAATGGCTGAAACAAACATGCTTATGGAATTTCCCCTGATATTCCCTTATCACTGTCACTTCCATTCAAAATTTAGTGGACACAAGTACAGTTCTCTTTTTAACTTGCTTAATCTAACAAATACATACAGCCCTTTCTTTACTTTGAACCTTTTAACAACAGTATTCTGAAGAATCCATCTAAACCATAATTTACACTCTGTATCTCCACATACAATGATGAGGACATTTTAACATGGAATTTGGATGGAACATTTTAATTACATGGGTGTGTTGTTAGCAATTCCCTTTTTGGCTACCTGTGCAGATTATACACATACTGTAGATTTTGCTGTCATCTGAAACTATTTCTCATTGAACTACATTATCATCTGTGGGTTTGGGCCCTGTTAATATGCTTTATTTGGCCATTCAATTGCATCAAAACAAATAAAAAAAAAACAGGCTGTGGGTCAATCTTTGGGAACTGGTAAATTCTGCCATACACTTGTTTAGCCATATTGCACTTACACATGGCTGACTGCCCCTCAGATATCACTTAAAGGAACAGTGACACCAAAAAATGAAAGTGTTTTAAAGTAAAGAAAATATCATGTAGTGTTGCCCTGTGCTGTTAAAACTGATGTGTTTGCTTCAGAAACTCTACTATAGTTCATAAAAAAGATGCTAAGTAGCAATGGCAGAAATTGAAAAATGGCTATATGGCACATGATAAGTAATGGATAACAGATAACATTATGTTCTACAGAGTTCATCTGCTATCTGCTGTGTAACCTGACCCTTTTCTGCTTTGAATGGCTGCCCCCATGGCTACACAACAGCTCATTTATATAAACATTTAAAAATTTAAGCTGTCAATCAAATATTGTCTGCCAGATAATTACTTTCACTTTCCATTCAGCACTTCCTAGATGTCACTGCTCCCCACACATTCCCCCAGTTCTCTTAACCATTTAATTGTGTAGCCAGGACATGGGGATAGACATTGGGTCCCCCATTCTGGTGCACAAACAAGATTCTGAGATGATACAAGGCTTGCCTTAATAACAGTGTCCACACAATTGCTCCTGCTTGCTTGCTATAATTATGAATTCCCAGACTGAAGAAAACAAGATTCAAATAATTTATATAGTGTAATTAATGTTCACTTTGCTTAACTAATGTTATAAAATATGATTTTGAATATTTTTTTGGGGTGACGGGTCCACTTTAAGTGGGGAATTCTTTTCACGGCGTTAAAGGGCACCTATGGGGCTAAAAAGATTCCCCAAACCGAAGGTATGGGCTGATAGAGCCCGCATTCTAGTTTGGGGTTCTAGAAGTTTAAAAAAAAATCCCTCTGCCTGCGCTGGCTTACTCGCACCGTGAGGGAGCTCCTGGTGCGAGCATCCATGACAGCCCATGCGCCTGTGCAGAATGAAAAGCTGCCTGAACTTGTGGCAGCTTTTCAATCAGCTTATGCGCATGACGTCGCATAAAGTAGTTGCGCTAGTGTTACTTCGCTAGGCAGAGCGCTGTTACGCTAGCGAAGCCTTATTTGCATACGGCGGGAACTTTAAGTTATAATAGAAGTATATGTTACAGCCACTACATTCCACTACACAAGCCCAGGAAACCTTTAATAAATTAAATAAAGTTGTCCTATAGCCCTACATGTGCCCCCTGTATAGTTGTGTTGCCATATGTTAGGAAATGTAGGGGGGAAGGAGGGTAACCCCCAAAAAATATTGATCTTTTTCAGACTATCACCCTCCTATAATAAAATACGCCAACGTTTTTTTGGGACTTAGAAAAAAAATGTAAATTTTTTTCAGCCTACTATCTTTTGTACATCTAGCGTAAGTGCTATCGTTCAGGAAAATGTTCATCTTAGTGAATTTGCGAATTTACGGTCCTTCGTCAGTGCGTCTGGCGCAAGGGTGCGAAGTTGCGCAAGTCTATCTAATTCGCCAGAGCCGGTGCTAGTGAATTTTCGAAGTTGCAAATTGATGTCACGCTGGCGAATTAGCGCTAGCGTTAGACGCTTCGCTCAATAATGAATTTGCCCCTTTGATTCTGGGATGGCTGTGGATGTGATTTACTAAGACTTTTCTAAAGCATTAGATACAGTGCCACACAGAAGGTTACTGGTTAAATTAAGGAATGTTGGCCTGGAACTTAGGGGGGAATTCACTAAGCGGCGAAAATTCGCTAGCGTTGGCTTCACTACGTTCGCCTCCCTTCGCCAGGTGAATTTTCGCCAGCGCTACGCAAATTCACTAAGATGCGAATTTCGGCTCAAAATAGCGAAGTAGTGCTACCTTTAATACACCAGGCAAAGTGCAGTTATGCTACCTAATTTGCATACGGCGCTAATTTCAAAGTATAATAGAAGTATATGTTACAGCCACTACATTGCACTACACAAGCCCAGGAAACCTTTAATAAATTATATAAAGTTGTCATATTGCCCTACATGTGCCCCCTGTATAGTTGAGTTGCCATATGTTAGGAAATGTGGGGGGAAGGAAGGTAACCCCCCAAAAAATTTTTGCTCTTTTTCAGACTATCACCCTAGAAAGGTAAAACACGCCAGCGTTTTTTTGGGACTTAGAAAAAAAAATTTTTCAAGCTCCTATCTATTGTATTGAACTTCGCCAGGTCTGACCTGGCGAAGTAACGTCTAGCGTAAGAGGTAACGTTCAGTAAAATGGTCATCTTAGTGAATTTATGTAATTACGATCCTTTGTCCGTGCGCAACTTCGCCTGGCGTAAGGGTGCGAAGTTGCGCAAGTCTATCTACTTCCCTAGTGAAAATTCGCCAGACTCGGTGTTAAATTTGCGAAGTTATGAATTGACGTGACGTCACGCTGGTGAATTAGTGCTAGCGTTAGACGCTTCGCACTTTAGTGAATTTCCCCCTTAGTATTTGTACCTGGGTAGAGAACTGGCTAAAAGATATATAATTGGACCAGTGTTGTTAGTGAAGTACCGCAGGGCTCTGTACTGAGTCCCTTGCTTTTCATCTTGTTTATTAATGACCTGGATGTGGGCATTGAAAGTACGGTTTCTATTTTTGCAGATGATACTAAATTGTGCAAAGCTATAGGTTCCTTGCAGGATGCTGCCACTTTGCAGAGTGATTTGTCTAAGTTGGGAAACTGGGCAGCAAACTGGAAAATGAGGTTCAATGTTGATAAATGCAAGGTTATGCACTTTGGCAAAAATAATATAAATGCAAGTTATACACTAAATGGCAGTGTGTTGGGAGTTTCCTTAAGCGAGAAGGATCTTGGGGTTTTTATAGATAACAAGTTGTCTAATGCTGGCCACAGACAATCGGACTTCCCCACCTGCCGACCTGCCACTAACCTTCAGATCAAATAAAGTAGTAAAAGCACAGATTAGCCAACATGCTGCCCCTGACAGGGATTGTACAAAAGTTGTAAGATTAAAAACCTCTAGTGACGGTCTCCCACTGAAAATCGTACGATCTGCAATAAACGCAAAGATACGATCGCCAGCCGACAGAAATTTTCTAACCTGGCCGATCAACCAAACGACCGAGTGGCATGGCACGACAAATGTCGGAACACTCCACACACAATCCGAAAATCGTACGAATCGAGGATTCGTACGATCGGATCGTTGCGTCTATGGCCAGCTTAATTGTGGGCATGTGTCTGTAGCTACTAAAGCAAATAAAGTTTTTTCTTGCATGAAAAAGGGCATAAACTCAAGGGAAACATAATTATGCCTCTTTATATATCCCTAGTAAGGCCTCATCTGGAGTATACAGCGCCATTTTGGACTCTAGTCCTTAAAGGGCACCCATGGCTTAAAAAAGTTACCCCCAACAAAAGGTGCGGGCTGATATAGCCCGCATTCTGGATGGGTGTACCAGTACTTTTTTTTAAAATACCCCCCGCCAGCGCAGACAAGCTCGCACCTGGAGGGAGCTCTCGGTGCGAGCCGCCATGACAGTAGATGCGCAGGTGCGTTTGTGCGCGTGTGACGTCACGCGCATTAAGAAAAGCAGTCACTTGGGGCCGCTTTTCTTAATGTGTGTGATGTCACACGCGCACAAACGCGCATGCGAGTCTGTCATGGCGCTCCCTTCCTGTGCGAGCTTGCCTGTGCTGGCATTTTTTTTTTTTAAAAGTACTGGTACCCCCAACCAGAATGCAGGCTCTATCAACCCGCACCTTTGGTTGGGGGAACTTTTTTAAGCCATAGGTGCCCTTTATGAGGGATATAAATAAGCTGGAGAGAGTGCAGAGCCGTGCAACTAAGCTGGTTAGAAGACAAATTATGAGGATAGACTGTCCAAGTTCATTAAAATCATTAAAATCACAAAATCATTAACATTCTGTTCCATAGACAATATTACTTAAATATTATATTGATTTATGAGAGAATGTATATTGTTATATTTAACAAACAACTATTTCTTATGTAACCTTAACATAATAATTATCTGAATGAAAGGCATGAAACAGGAGAGTGATTAAACAAGCTGTTTTCATGAGATCCACTGATCACCAACTAAAGGTCTACTGGTAGATCCCGATCTATCTTTTGGGCACCCCTTTTATAGACAAATATCAGGGGGCCTTTTTACCCATAAAGAGGATCACCGCACCAGAGGCCACCCCTTCAGACTAGAAGAAAAGGACTTTCATTTGAAGCAGTGTAGGTGGTTCTTCACAGTGAGGACAGTGAGGTTGTGGAATGCACTGCCGGGGGATGTTGTGATGGCTGATTCTCTAAATGCTTTTAAGGGTAGGGGCAGACAGGGAGATTCGGGGAGATTTTGTCGCCTGGCGTTTTTAGCAGGCGAAAATCTCCCCGAATTTCCTTCTCCCTGTCTGCCGATCGTAAAGGCACAAAGCGCCAGCGCCTGTGCAGACGCGGCGCGGCGATTTCCGGAATCGCCCGAAGTTTCCTCACGAGGTATCTTCGGGCGATTCCGGAAATCGCCGCGCCGCGTCTGCACAGGCGCTTTGTGCCTTTACGATCGGCAGACAGGGAGAAGGAAATTCGGGGAGATTGTCGCCTGCTAAAAACGCCAGGCGACAAAATCTCCCCGAATCTCCCTGTCTGCCCCTACCCTAAGAGGGGCTTGGGTGATTTCTTGGACAAGCATAATATCAAAGGCTATTGTGATACTAAACTCTATAGTTAGTATATGGGTGTATATAATTTATGTGAAGGTATGGAGAGGTGAGTGTGTATGGATGCTGGGTTCTCATTTGGAGGGGTTGATCTTGATGGACTTTGTCTTTTTTCAACCCAATTTAACTATGTAACTTTACGTATAGCTTTACCCAAGTCATAGAAAAAGACATGCTGTTATGGTTCACAATCGTTTTCTGTGTTTTTACTGATTTGCAGCAATGATTCACGAAAAATGATTTATAAGGATTCTGTCTCTTATAAACGAGCACAGAATTAATTTTAAGTCCACGCATAAATCTGCCCCTCAGTTGCATGCACCTTCAGATGATTGTGTATACTGTCTGTGGCTATTTGTGCATGTGTATCTGACTGGTGAAAGGGAGTAACAAGGACTGACATGTGCCCTGGATAATACCAGGCAAGCAGTGACTTGCTGCTACAGCCTTAGCCATAAGTAGCCAATCACCTGGCTCTCTCTGCACACAGACTTTTTATTTTTGCAGTGTCAGCGCTCACTAGGGACTTAAAGCCAGCGAGTATAACAAGCAAGTGTGTCACTTTGCTACATTTTTTAAATGATCAGGAACACTTATTCCATGGCCTCTGCTTGTCAGTTGTTTTTCTGGCGCTCATGTAAGATTTGGCTCCTGCTGACATCAGAGGCTTGGTTCGCAGGAGGTGATCAGATGGAAACCAAAAGGAAATTGGTTGCGTGCACTCAGCATATGGCAAATTTGAGCTCTGATTAGTGGACAGCAGTGGGTTCAAACTTTCAACAAAAATGCAAAGGACTACCCTCCCCAAAGTATTTTAAACATCACAAACTATACAAGTACTATTGCACAACTTTTTAAAACTTACTGTAAATAACACCTAGCATTTATCTGTGGTAGAAACCACTTTTAGGGTAGAACTAAACAATGCATTTACCTCCATTCAGACGCAGGGAAGAGCTGGTGTCAAGTCAGATGCGACAATTCTAATGTAAGTAATAGGAATGTCGCACATAGAAGCTGATTTCATCGAAGGCAAAATGCAACGTTCACATCTGACAGCCAGGTTGTGTCGGATGAAATCAGCTTCTACGTGCAACATTCCTATTACTTACGTTAGATTCAGTGCATCTGACGTGACGCCTGTGCTTCCTTGCATTGCGTTGGAATGGAGGTAAATGCATCGTGTAGTTCTTTTTTTAAAAAACCAGTTTTGCCGACAAGTCGTTCGTGCCATAGAGAAAATGTAAATTTCCAGCCGATACACACACACAATGCTATTTGAAATCGCACACGGTCCGAAAATGCACAGAGGCCATTTTTGGAGCAATCTATCAGAAATAGCATGGCTATTCAGAAGTAATGAAAATCTACGATTATGCTTTAAATCAATCATTCAAAATAAAAATGCAGGAACAAAATACAGTCAAAGCTGGCTCTTTCATGCCATTTCAGTACTCACTAAAGCCAAGTGGGCCACTGCATACAATACAAATTCATCTTCCAGCGGACTGAAATAATAAAATAGCTATCTGCTTTTCTTGACTTTCCACAACCTAGAATTTAAACAAACAATTCTCAGATTTTTTTAGTTTTGTTTCCCATTTAGAGAGAAACTGTGAGAATGAGGACTATCAACTAATATTTTAAGGGAGCTGTTGGAATGGCCACAAATTTACAAAAATCATTACATGTTGAAACATAGCCCAAGTTTTGTGAAGAAAGAAGGCATTAGAGAAAGAGAAACAGATGCATCAACATGGTTTTTCCTTTTTAAATTGTACAATGCCTAGTGAAGAAGCTTCCCGTGAGTTGCAGTTAATTGTAGGAGTACTAGGCCTATGGCACCCTTTATACCTGGTATAGAAGAGTAGAATTGCCCCATATATAGCCAACTGTACTAAAACTTTAGCAACATTCTTAACTACATGGCACATTCCTACCAGTTCAGTGAGCTCAGTCGCATACTGCAATTCACATGTGGTGACAAACTCACAGATCTAGCCATTCATAGTTACATAGTTAAATTGAGCTTGAAAAAAAAAAAACTAAGTCCATCAAGTTCAACCCCTCCA
>CM044431.1:121489711-121502114 GCA_024363595.1 Xenopus borealis | reverse complement strand
GTAATATGTGTACCATTGGCCTTAAAGGGATACTGTTATGGGGAAACATGTTTTTTCAAAATGCATCAGTTAATAGTGATCCAGCAGAATTATACATTGAATTATGCACCCTTTTTCAAAAGAGCAAATTTTTTTTTAAATATTTTAAAGTCTGACATGGGGCTACACATATTGCTAGATTTCCCAGGTGTCCCCAGTCACATGACTTGTGCTCTGATAAACTTCAGTCACTCTTTACTTCTTCACTGAAAGTTGGAGCTATATCACCCTTCCTCCCTTCTCCCAAGCAGCCCATCAGCAGAACAATAGGAAGGTAACCAGATAACCGCTCCCTGATAGATATAACAGCACACAATATTAAAAATCCGTGTCCCACTGCAACTCCTTTAAGGCCCCCATACACGGGCCGATATAAGCTACCGGCAGGCCGAGTCATCAGCTTATTGGCCCGTGTGTGCGGCCATCCGACGGGCTTCCCCGATCGATCTCGATTGGGCAGGTTAAAAAACCTAGTCAGATTGTGGGTGCATCTGTGCGTGTATGCGGTCCCGCGATCTGACCGCCCGTATCGCCCACATTATGATCCGCTCGGATCGGATCATCCCGATATCGCCCACATCAATGTGGGCATATTGGGGAGAGTTCCGATCTCACTGTCTATGGCCACCTTTAGTTAAATTTAGTAGGAGAAACAAAAGCCTGTCAGAAAGCAGTTCCATAGTGCAGCACTGACTCTTTCTTATTTGAACTGTAAACAGTGTAATTCAGAAATTAAAACTATACATAAAAATCATGACAGAATCCCTTTACACTACTTTTTGAGGGGATAAGTGCTTAGGCCAGGTGTTTCAAACTAACAAGTCTACAAGTAAAAGGTTCAGTACCAAAGTTCAAAACTGGACACATTGACAGCATGGGAACTGGAGAATTTAGACTGTAGCGCAGGGGTGTCCAAACTTTTGGCTTCGAGGGCCCCATTGGAAAAACAAAAAAATGTCTGGGGGCCACAAATGAAATACACAAACACTTTTGATTTGTAAAAGTAAAGAAAATACACAAATAAAAAGAACTACAATACCAGTTGGATAACCAGATGGAGCTATACACTGGAATATGGGACACCTGGATATTAAATAGACTTATTATTATATTATTACTAACTGGGCAATGGGCAGAGTCCCCCCTCATCCTATATCCTTTGCAGCATGACGTTTTCTCTGGAACTGAGCGTTTCAAGCTGGGCCACATTCAAATCCATCCTAGGCCACATTTGGCCCTCGGGCCGCAGTTTGGACACCCCTGCTCTAACGAGTTGCTCAAGTGAGTCATGACCCAATAAGGTAGAATGGGTAAGAATTATAAATTGACAGTGTTTCCTATAAATTCAGCACTCAAGTATACCAATACTTATTTGACAGTCCATCTTAAACTTGTATATATATTTTAAGAATGATCAAAACATTTCTTGCATTTGTATTTGATTAGCCCCTATGGAAATACAGTCACTACAAAATAAAATATAACATGTTTGATTACACTGAATCTAGAGAAAAAGTAATATAACACTTTAGATAAAGCAACGCCAGCTAAAACTACATTATTTTCACTAAATCAGTGATATGCTTTCATTTCTAATTGTTATGGTTCAGAAAGCTCTATGAAAGCATGATTGTCCCTGTGATATTTCAGTTAGCATGTGCACGCATTTCTTCAAACCACATTTATGGTTTGTATTAAAGTCTAATCAATAGATCCATGTGGTCACAATCTCTGAATATGTACTACCAGCAGCAGTCAAAATTAACTTCTCTTGTGTGATAAGTATAGAGAGAGTCAAAGGTTTATCAGATTTTTTGCAGGGTTTAAGCCAGCATGCAACTAAAGAATATTGCAAAAAGACAGCTAATGCATATTTTCCACGACTATTCAAATATACTATTTTTGGCTAATAACTTTTGCATTCAGGGGGATGTAGAAAATATCGGATCCAAATTTATAAATACGTTTAAAAATATGAAAAGCCTAATTTTAATGACTGAAACACAAATCAAAAAATGAAATATTGCATTCTACAAGGGATAGCAGGTATAGTGGGGAAAGATCATAGCAGAGGAGATAATAGCAGTTACAGTCTGTAGTAGCAGTGGGAATGTTAACCTCTTATAGTGGTGGGATATTAGCCTTTAGAAGGCACTGAGGCTGTGGGTATAGTAGTGAGAGATGGTGCCTCTGGTCAGGGGCATAACTATAGAGGAAGCAGACTGCAGGGGGCCCAGGAGGTACAGGGGCCCCATGAGGCCCTAATTCATATACAATTTCAACAAAACTTCGTAAAACAGGTCGATCTCTAAACATTTTCGGGCCTGAAAAATAATTCTAATGCTAATTCTAATAATGCTATGGGGCCCAGTAAAGACTAATTATGCCACTGCCTGTAGTAGAAATGTGGATATTAGCCACATGGAAGGGCTGTTGCTGTGGGATAGCAGGTGTAGCAGTGAAAGATGGGGCCTATAGCAGCAGTGGGATAATAACATCTGGGAAGGGACTGTGGCTGTGGGATAGCAGGCATAGTAGGGAGAGATGGTGCCTATAGTATCAGTGGCAGGGCAGGATTTACATAGTGGGTGCCCCTAGGCCCGCTGTCCCCTACCTTTTATTTGCTCAAATTTTCATCATCGGGACGGAGCAATGGGAATTGGCACACAGGAAATTTAAATTTCTGAACCAATGTGGGTGTGGTTGGGCAGTATGCCACGCCCTAAAATCTTGCCGCCCTAGGCCTTGGCCTAGATGGCCTCTCCACAAAACCGGGTCTGATCAGTGATAATAATAGCCTCTGCAAAAAGATTATGACTGTGGGATAGCAGGTATAGTAGGGCAGGGTCGGATTGGGCCCCTTTGACCCAGACCTGCTCCTTACATAAAACTCTGCCGCTCTCCCTACCTCTGTCTTTGGCCCAAGTCACTGCCACACAATAGGTGCATGCAGGGGGGGGTTGCGGCTGGGATGGGGGAGTTGGAGGAGGAGTAGCAGCCAGGGATGGAGGGACACTGGCCAAAAATCTGGTAAGCCCGGCCCTGGGCCAGCCCAGATCCGCTCCCTAGGCTGCACCATAAAGAGCTGCTGTTGTGCCGTTGTTGCGCCATGGTGGCGTTTCATGCATGCACACAGCACGTTGTTCGCTCAACGTCTGGAGTTTTGTGGTCAAAAGGGCCCCCCCCAGCGACTGCCAAGAGGACCATTTGTTTTGCAGTCCCGTTGGGGGCCCCAAGCTCCAGTCCGAAACTGGTTGCAGCTGGGGGGGCAGGGGTGATTTGCGGCTGGGGGGCCAGAGTGTGGTGTGGGGGCCACTAAGCCAGCAAGTCTGTGGGGCTCTGGGCTCCCCAAAATTTGAGATATAGTAGTAGTAAGAGATGGTGTCTATATATCAGCGGTAATAATAGCCTCTAGAAATCGACGGGCACAGCGGAACAGCAGAGTATAATGTTTAAGGAGGAAGTCTATAGTGAGTGGCTTTTTGAAAAAGAATCCAGCAATGTATGGAGGCACAAGTTAAGGCTATGAAGGAAAGCAGCATAATGATGTATGGCTCACAATGATGAAAACAACCATGTGCAAATATTGGGAGCTAAAGTAAGGATTCCCCACTTACAGAGGTCAAATGTTATAAAAAGATGCACTGGGCTGAAATTGTTTGCATTAAAGCATTTGTTACTAATTGGTTCTTGCAAATAAAAAACAGCAGCAAATTTATATAAGGCCCTTTTGGCTGTATGGCAGAATAGCTGCAGTTGCAAATATATTTTTGCCTTATCAGACTCAAAAATTAGCACAATTTGAAAAAGGAACCTTAAAAATCATACAGAACTCTACTTAATATAATAAGTAAAAGAGCATACTACATAAATTTCTAGAGAAAAAAACCAAAGTGTAGAAGAGGTGTTCTATTTCAATAAGGCCAGATGAGAAAAACCAAGATTGTGCAAACAATTGAAACTTAAGAGCTGAGAGTAGACTAATCTAATAATTATGGCTGAAAGACTTCATTATACATCAGTATGTATAGCAGGACAGCAGTGAAACCAGGAAAACTGTGAATGTAAGCCAGAGAAGAAGTACTGTGCAGATGAAGAGAATTTCTTCTTTCGCTATGTGTTTTGTAAGATAAAAGGATGAACAAACAGTGCGAATCTCGGTTCATTAAAATGCAAATAGAAATAGCGATAATGGAAACAGGAGATAGAATAAAGGGAGTTAATGAAGCAATAATGGATGTGTTTAGAGACTAGATGCTCGGCTGATCATTGGCTGGAGAAGAGAGGGGTCACATTGCTGTGAATGAAGTGCTTGGGATAGGGATGAGAGCTGGGGTAAAATAAACAATCACAAGAAAAGGGATGGACACAATGCAAACAATAGGCTCACACACTCCACATAACTCTATCTCTGCCAACGGGATCTCATTAACTGGATTCGAAAGCCGCTTACAGTTTACAGACAGCATTATATCAGTATCGAAACCATACTTTAGATATTAAGTCTCAAATCCTGGTTAATATAAGCATAGTTATAATGCTGTTCTTGGAGAAAATGTGCAGGATGAGAACATTGCATATACAAATTTGAGTACTATCTACAAAATATGTACATCCATTAAGAAAATACCTTCCAATATCCAGTGTTTTAAACTCTCATTGCATCAATGGTGTAGATTTGGTTAATCTATATTGCTTGAATCTGAGAAGTGCTGGCATTAAACCAAATGCCAAAGGTTATCCTGGATTTGGTAAATCCATACCAGTGTATTGCTAATGTAACAGGTTGGATTTTTATTGGCTATTCCACCTACTTCCATGATTTTTTCTGCATCATTGTGAAGAATTCAAGATGTACAATAAATCAGCCTTTCAGGTATCCAACTGGGTATGGGGAAAAAAAAAAACATTTACTGGTGGAATCACCACACATACTGTAACAAGCTCAGATGAGAATAATCTACAAAGTTATGATGACATGAAAGCGATATAATACTGACTGATTATGGGTTAAGCAAACAAGGCATTCTTTGCAAAACTATGGGTCTCCTCTAACTTTTTTGCCAAAGTTTTCACTAAGGAAAGTGAATCTCACATTCCACCATTAGTCATGGAAATTAACCAAATAAGGTTCCAGTTTCAACAGAGACAGAAGATACCTTGTTAATTATGGCTGCTCTAATTTATGTAACGTACCCCACAGCTAGGTGAATTTTCAGGCACTTTCATAATTAGATCACTTGGCTAATTAAAAAAGGCAGTGACTGTTACTTTAAGGGCTAGGCCAGACGGGGAGATTCGGGGGCATTTTGTCGCCTGGCGACTTCTCGCCGCGACTTATAGCCCCCGAACCTCCCCGAATAGCCACTTACCTAAGCGCACCGGCGTTGCTTGAAAACGCCAGCGCGTATCCACACGGAGCGGCGCGCTTTTTTGACGTATCTCCCCGTCTGGCCTAGCCCTAAATATGGCTAAGGTTGCCACCTAGCTAGTATTTTACTGGCCCAGACGGTATTTTTGATGGTTGATCCCAATGTTATTAATAGGAATATATATGTATATATGAAGGCCGGTATTTTTTTTTCAAAAAAAGGTGGCAACCTGAAATACGACTGAATGGATGGTTAAAATGACATTTAACCATGAATTTGTGCATTTTCCACAAAGTAGTTTGCTTGTTCTATTAGTACCCTTTAGGGTTAGTCCACACCAGCGCTGGCTAAAATGAAAAGTCGCCTGCGGTGCGCTTTCAGAATTCGCCCAAAGTTGCCTCGGCAAAACAAGAGGCAATTAGTCTCCAGGCGACTAATCTCCCCGAATTGCATGTTGTGGAGTAAACCTTAATTGAAAAATCACAAGTAAAAAGACTAGGGAGTAATATTAACTACTCTTGCTCCAGGGTTTCTGGTATAAACGATTGCTACAGATTTCTAAAAGGAACTTTTCCATTCACATCAACATTCTGCTTATTTTTGCAATAAAGAAAACTTCTCTTGCACTTTTACACATATGGGCATATGTTATCCAATCTTCTGCCCTTTGGAAATACAAACCAGTCCAGACTTCCTATATCAACTGAATATGATGATTTGATGTTTGTGACATCTCTTTTTAAGACAGTTTTCATGCTCTTTGATCACTTAAATCTTTGTTTTTTCTGACTAATCTGTCGGACTTTGTGAGGTGTGATTGTGTTAAAAGGCGACATGACAGATGAAGAGACCTTGGCACTCAAGAAACCTTGCAGTTTAACCGAACTAAGCCAACAAAGCTATCACTTCAACCTAAACTTTCCCTTGTGTTAATGGAAGTGATAGCAAAATGAGAGAATGAGGTTTATTTTTATAAACGTTCCTTTCATTCATACTTGATGAAATGCATCTGCTTGAGGGTGCTTCATTTACAAATCACATTTTAGGCAATGATATTTACATGTCGAGACAAATGGTATTTTATTGTGAGGGGCAATTTCTAAAGTACAAATGGGGTGTTGCCTATCACAGGTTTCTTGCAGAGTGCAGTACATCAAACTATCGAAAGTGACAAAAATAACAAATCGGTTGAGAAGAGGTGTTTACCTTATATAATAGAGTTTTTTTTTGTTTTTTAAAGATTTCCATCTTTAAAAAGGATAAAATAAGTTCTTTGTGTTTTATTGTATCCTCAGGTTAATAAGACTTGTGCAATGCATTAGTGCTCCATACTGCAGTATAATTGCCTGGTTTGGCTCATAGAAGGTGAAACTGAAGGACATAGCAGGGAACAACTGTGATTTTGCAACAATTCTTCAGCCACTAAAAATACCTTTTTATAAATATAACATTTTGAATATGTTGATATTTAAAGGGATGATCACCTTTAAGTTAGCTTTTAGTGTATTATACAATGGTTAAGTCTTTGAAACATCATTTCATTTCATATTTTTTTATAGTTTTTGAATTATTTGCCTTCTTCCACTGACTGATTCCAGCTTTCGTGGCCCCATCTAAAAACAAATACTGTGTAAGGCTACAAATGTATACTACTTTATATTACTCATCTTTCTGTTCAGGCCTCTCCTATTCATATTCCAGTCTCTTATTCAAATCAATGTATGGTTTCTGGAGAGCTGCTGAATAAAGAGCTGAATAACTCAAAAACACCCAAATAATAAAACATGAAAACCAATGCAAATTGTCTTAGAATACCACTCTTACAAATTAAAGTTTGTCCAATATTCTGGGCCTTTATCTGCCAGTGTCATTCATATTTATAATGCTTTGTAAAACGAAATTTGCAGGAAAAACTGAAAAAAAAGCTGTGTAAAATATCACATGGTGTGTCTAATTTTATGTCATGCAAACACCAGATTTGCTGCCATTATTTTACATTGCTTCCGGCGGAATTCACTCTAACAAAAAACGTGTAAAAATGTTATGCCGTTTTTTACATGGTGAAGCCTAGCAAAGTGTGGTGTATTATCCCTCCTTACAATAATTAAATAGACAAAATAGACAATGTAAAGTTGTGGCAATGCAAGGACAAAACTGAATGTTTGTACATATTATGCCATGACAGCAAATTGCATCAAACCTAAAGCAATTTCAGTTTTGAATGACTTGATGTCCAATCAAGCACAGTTGGTATATTTTGACAGATAATTTGGCCTGCCAAAACTTTGCATAGTTGCACTGGATAACCCAGACTTGATAGAAGCTGCACTTTCCTTCCCCTTCCTTAGAGAATGTAATTAGTGTGAATGCAGCCAGATGTCAGAAACCATTTAAAAATATATATATATATCTAGATTAAATGGTCAGTGACGTCTGGGTTACTGATTATGGAATCTGGGGGCCACGAACTCTGAGCAAAGCAACGGCCCCTGTTGATAGTTCTGTGGAATAAAAAGAGCAACAGCTTCCAGTCTCCTATGGAATGGCAAAATTGATAGGCAAAATAGCTGTCAACATTTGAGTGGCTTGCCCCCTTACCCCTGAGTAAGAAGAAAGAAGGACCCATTTATATATTTCTCGTCACAGTTGGTATGTTCCAAGTTACGCTTTCTACACAGCCACAAAATTAACATTCCCTCTCCAACCCTGTGAGAGAACATACAAAGTGCAGTTAGCCCATAATCTGCATAGTGTGAATATGCTCTCTCAACCGTAATGGCAATGTTATTTTGTCTTTCTAACTTAAAAAGTAGCACAACATGACAAAAAGCCTGCAGATGAAACTAGAAGCAAAATGCGTCAAGAAAACAAATGTATCACTTGAAAAAAGTTGCAGCAAACAAGTAACTGTATGACAAAATCTCACTAAAATTTAATTGTGACAGAATTATCTGAAAACGGAAAGCGAAAAGTAACAGGGTAGCACTGTGGCGGATGGGGGCTGCAGGAATTGTGAGAGGCTGATGGCAGAACAATATATAAATGTAATAAACGTTGCATTTCTTTTTAATTGTGACATTTCATTTTCAGCCACACAAAACAAAATATTCAGTCACCCATCAGATATACTGCACAAAACTTGACACAAGTGTATTAAAGCATTAAAGGGCTGGTGACCAGTGAATTGCTATTTAAATATATGTGGGCTTTTATGTGAAATGAACAGATCTGGAGACAGGAGACCCCCTTGTAAGTGCAGTTGGCAAGTCCCTGTTATTTGTATTAGCCCTTCCCCAGGCTATAGTTAGGCAGCTGCACACCCTCCCACACTTACTTTCTTGTTGAGCTTGCAGTTAGCCGAATCCCTGGAGCTCCTGAGACTCGCCTTGGCCAGCACTAGGAGGAACGCTGGCAGGAATAAATTCCAAATGATTACCATCATAGCTCAGAGGCTACAGAAATGCCCAAAAGGAGTAAAAAGAAACGAGGAGCAGCGTTGCCAGCTCTGCTCTGCTGCGAACTAATGTGTAATTACATATAATAGCAAAAAAAATTACATAAAAAAAAAAACTAATCCATGCAGTTCGGGATGTCAGCGCGGACCAGGGCTGATGCTGTTGCCCCCGATAACCTTTGCGGCTAAGAGTAAGAGCAGAAGGGGAAGGTGAGTGGCCCGGGGAGCCATAGTGGCGGGATGTTGGGCTATGAGGTAGGGAAGTAGCGCGTCACTTTGGCATCTTTCCCTGATATCTGCCCGAGTGTGATGAGTTAGGGAACCACATCCACATGCCCCCAGTAAAACTGAAAGTTGTGGGAGGAGTCCTGCAACTTGTAGTCCTCCCTTCTGTGGCATTTGCCTTTCTCTAAATTACGCGTCCCCTCCTCTGTCCCATACCCCTCCTCCTCCTACTGCCGCCAACCTCTAGGTCCGGGATAAACGCTCTATGTAAATGGACACGGGCTGTAGTCTGACTAACCAAGTCGTGACGGCTAATATTGCCTGATATTGGATACAGCTTCAAAGTTTATTGTTTGTTCCTAGTAGCAGCCAATTGTGCATAGGATACATACAAGTTACCACAGGTTGCCCACATTGGTGGCCACATCAGTCACTGCCCCATGATGCTTTAGTCTAATGCAGGTCTGGACTGAGAATCAAAATAGGCCCCAGCAGTTAAGGTCACCAGAGGCCCCACCAGGCCACACAGAGGCCTTAATAGCCCCCCCACCAGCCTACTAAATAGTGAGTGTCTATAGCATCTTACAGCAGCCCCCTCTGGCATTTGCCAGAACCCACGGAGTCCCAGGCCCCTGAGCTGATGGCTAGGGTTGCCACCTGGCTGGTATTTTACCAGCCTGGCCAGTAAAAATTATGGTTGATCCCAATGTTATTATTAGGGAAAAAAGATAAATATATAGATAGGCTGGTATTTGTTTCCAGAAAGGGTGGCAACTAGGCTTGCCACCTTTTCCTGAAAAAAATACTGGCCTTCCTACATATTTTTCTTTTTTTCCTATTAACAACATTGGGATCAAACATCAAAAATACCGGCCAGGCCGGTAAAATACCGGCTTAGTGGCAACCCTACTAATGGCACATGAAGCAATTAAATGCCACTGGGATAAAAATGCCCTGGGCTGCTTCCTGCAGCTAGGGTTGCCAACCGGCCAGTATTTTACCAGCCTTGACAGTAAAAATGATGGTTGATCCCAATGTTATTAATAGGCAAAAATATATAGGAAGGCTGGTATTTTTTCCCAGAAAAGGTGGCAGCCTGGGCAGTATTTAGGTCCGATGCACCCAACGCATCAGACCTAAACACATCCATGCCATTATGCGTGACGTCAGCACGTTGTGCTCAGGACGTCACACACTGTATTTTGCGGAAGCTATGTCAGCGCACCGTGCGCATGACGTCACTTCCGTTCGCTTCATCGGGCTCCCCTACCCCTTATCTCCCCCCCAGCTCTGTCACTGTATTTCCTATGGAAATCTAAACAAAACCCAGGCACCCGAGGGCCACCCTCAATATCCTCCAAAATTGTGCCACCAAAGGCACAGGCCCTCAGGACTTGCACAAAAGTGCAGGTGTCAGTGCTTTTCCTCCTGAAAAATACCAATGTGAGGTAAATAAGATTCTGAAATGGTTGAAAAACACAAATTAGCTGCTCATATTCACATAGCACAACAGAGTCAGTGAAATTACAAGCTAATTAACCTGCTTATTTTTGAAGTGGGAGAAAGATGGAACACCCAGAATAAGCAGGGAAGCCGTTGAAACTTCCTTCATATTAGTGGCAAGATAGCAATCACAACCTAGCACTGCAAAGCAGAAATGCTGACCATTCAGCCACTGCATCACTCTAAGGACTTTCAAAGCAGCAAGTAAGTTGCAGGTAAAACTTAGTCCCTTTGTAAAATGTATAATGAAGCAATAGAATTCTTAATGAATCAGATGAAAATTGAGCGTAGGACTGACCAGATATGGGATGACTTTGACGTAGTTGGCCAGCTTAAATATATTGCAATATATGGACAAACAATCCCTGTTGTTTAAAGGGTAAGGCATTTTTTAGTAGCTGTATGCACAGAATGTCTCAATGTCTTAAATATATTGATAATGGGTTGAGTGCAGAGGACCTCTTGTCTTTGTCTATATATATATATATATATATATATATATATATATATATATATATACATTAGTAGAAGGGCCCGCACTCCATGTCTCGTGAAAAATCAACGTGTTTATTATTGCTCATCCAACGTTTCGACCCTCATTAGGGTCTTTTTCAAGGTATTTTTATGCACTGTACATTACTGCTGCTCCTTAACAGCGCTTTACAAATAAAGTTATACATACATATGTCCCCATGCAGTGCTGTGGGTATAGGTCACATAGCTAGGAAAGAATGGGCTCCTTTGTGATGGAACCCTTAAAATCCCACCACACAAGAATGCTCAAGTAATGGCTGTGGCTTGAAGGTCAGTTACAATGAATACTTTTTTGCCCTCCTCAGCAAGGTTTAAAGAGCTGACCAGAATTTGGGCCAGAACCTTCAACAAAAAATTTGACAATTTGACGTCATATCCTGAACCTTACATTTTAACTGAAAGTAATCTACTGGAGTAAGCTAGTATAACAAGCAAAATGATATCTTATATCTGGAACATGCATTAAGGTCCATGTTATGTAGATTCAACTATTCATCTAAAACTATGTTAAAATAACCTAGTTAATGTCTCTGTGTATCAAACCTCAAAACACATTGATAGAGGTTTAGATCTTTCTGTCTATAACCTTTGGAGGAAAAGACAAATTGCTACTCATTGTCTGGGAGCCTTAGGGAGATAATGTGTCACTCATCAGTAATGTTTGGCCTCATACAAAATGGTTTTTAGTTGAACTGATCAGATGGGACTGAAGATATGGTATGTTTCAACACTTGTAGTTAGACTGTGTAGTGCAAGTGTGGACGTGAATCACAAGAAAAGTAATACACCTGAGAATAAAGACTACAATTAAAGTGAGTTTATTCTAAAAGTTTGAGCAAAAACAACACACAACATTCTACTGCATGATTACCCACACATGGGACAACTTTGTTGATATCAGCAGTGTTAGGCTGGGGGGGGGGGTCCAGTCCTACCAGGGCTCCAGCATCAGGGACCACACCACCCACTGCCTTCTGCCCCAGCCGCAACACCCCTATGCCCCCCTATCTCCATCAGTGCGTACCTCTTTCCCCTACTCCAAAGGGAGGTCAGGGAGCAACAAAAATATATAATGTGGCCATGGGGAGCAGGTCTTGAATGCCAGAGCCCTAGGTTTTTTCCCGGTGTCCCACAGGCCTAGTCTAACCCTGGATATCATTATATGTACAATTTGACCAAACAGATGGATGGGCAAATTGCAATTGTAGATTAGCTATTCCAACTGATTGATTCATGAATTGACTTGATTGGTTAAATTACTTGGTAGGGGTTCTCA
>CM044431.1:121473989-121489023 GCA_024363595.1 Xenopus borealis | reverse complement strand
ATATATATATATATATATATATATATAGATATATATATCCTGTAAGGCAAATGATGCTTAGTGATATCATCAGTTATAATCAGCGTTTTGTTATATTATTTTTGTCACATGACTTGCTGAAACTTGGCTTTTGGCCTCTTGCTTTTATATGGTCATGGAATTCCTTGGTGACTTATATCTGTATATTTTACAATACCATTATTCACTTTATATAGTTATAATATATCTATTTTATTTTTCATTACGTGGTAGGCTGGCCAACCGTCTTTTATAGTGTGTAGAATAAATATTTTTGCTCATATTGTTAAGAAGCTATTCTGTATTTATTTAATTTGTGTTTTCATTCCACTTTGTAATGTCTTTGGAAGAAACTTTGGGCAACACTGCGATAACCGCCAGCGATTTCAGTTATATTTCCAATGGACGCACAATTTCTGGAGATTTGTCAACCGCAGGTGACAAATCTCTCGTTCGGCCATTGCCCTAAGAATGATATTTAGTCATTTCAGAGCATGTGCATGGATTCTGTATATTCTCACTGTTTATATATGCCAGTCAGGAGCAGTGGAGTTAATTGGTTTCTGATGAAAATGGCCATTGTGTGTCCGTGCCTTTGTTAGGAAACTTTAGATTGTATTTGAAAAACACACAGAGAACTGAAGACAGAAAGGATTTTGTCAAAAGGCTCAGGAAAATGGCCCAAACTTTTCTATAGAATTAAATGCCAGAAAAACACACTTGCCTTAACCTGGCCAAGAGAAATTTTCCCTTCTGAAATAACATTTCATTATGCCAAATCAGAATGCTGGTTCATGTAATGTCATTGATTACTTTTTGTAATGTTAGTATTCAGTTTTGGCTTTTCTGTGTACTGATGTTTCCTTGGAGTAAAAATGTGGCACCCTGGTGTTATGAACTCATGTAATTTCTACAGCTAACATTTGTTCTACTGCTATGGAATCAGTTTGAACTCAACATATTTTAAATGTAACTATAAGTCATCCTTCAAGGAGTTTGTCTCATGAGTCGTAATCCCATGTTTTATTCGATAACAGCTACAGATAAGAGGTACTAAAATATGCCATAGGCGTAATATATTCTAATTTACATTACACATATTTAATGGTAATAGTCTTTATAATTACAATTGAAATAATAGGTTTGGGATCTGTTATCTGAAAACCTGTTATCCAGAAAGCTCCAAATTATGGGAAGTCCATTTCCCACGTACTCCTTTTTAATCAAATCATTTAACATTTTAAAACATATTCCTTTTCTATAAAACAATACATTATGCTTGATCCCAAATGAGATTATTATAGGAAATCCTAATGTTTAAATCAATTTTCTGTAGATTTATTAAGCTCAGGTGAATGATTCGAAGGCAAAAAATGTGATTTTTGATCTTGGGGCTACTTCGACCATCGATAGAATCGAATGATTCAAATAAATCGTATGATTCGAATAAGAAAATCGTTCAACCATTCTCCAATTCGATGGTCAAAGTACTTGCCCTTTAAAAATGTATTCGATTGCATAGTTCAAACCTACCGAGTTGCTAACGAGCTTTCTGAAGTTTTCTTGATCGAATAGAAATCATTCGATTGCTCGATAAGATCGTAGCAATCGTATGATTTGTGTAATTTTTTCTTTCGAAAAATCGGGTGATTTAGTACGATTTTTTAGATTTCTATTTGTTCATTCGATTTCTTGAAAAAAAAATTGAATAGTGGTAAAATCCTTCTAATGGTTTTTTTAATTGCCCTTATTTGGGCCATAGATTTGTTTATATTGTATCATGACTTAAATGTTATTTTGAATTACTATGTCAGTAAAAAAAAGATATCTTTAAAGGTGTATTTAATGCACAGATAGATATATCTTTAATTAATCCCAGATATTTAATTGACAAGAATACTTTCTTAGCAGAGAATTCATCTACCAACTTTCATGATGTTACAATGTGAGTAGGTCATAAAAATATAGTAAGGTGTTACAGGCATGCCAAAAATAGCAGTTAATTAATTAAAATAAATAAAGGCATGAAAGAAACAAGCTTAGCAAGTCATTAAGTAAGCCAATGTAATCCAATTTATATTAAATTACATTTCATTACCAAATTAAGATATTGCTATAAGCTGAATTTAAATAAGAAAACGTTGTTTTGTCACAACAATAAATCTGCTGTCCCAGCGTTGTGTGCATATATATATATATATATATATATATATATATATATATATTCTGCGTACAGCAGAAATAAAGGATAGAAGGAACAAGTAGGAACAAATGTCACACAAATTTCACATTTACATGTAAAAAAACACAGTGTTGTATTAGTGAAGTACTTCACCTTGTAAAACTGAGGTGATCCTAGTGTTTTTCAAATCTGTTAAAAGGAAGGAAATTGTTTAAGGTGTGTAAATCCATGTAACCAAATGATTTAATTAAGTTATTTCCTCTTTGCACTGACCTTTCTATTTTACTTGTGAATAGGTAATGATTGCCTTATAATGAACTTGTTAAAGATGTGTTAAAAGAGTCTTCTATTTACACTAAACTAAACTGATCACCTATTAGCACACATACTTGTTGCTGGTTAGTTTCATGCCCAGCTGAGCGGATATTTAGAGGTGTTATTGACTACAACAGTCCCAGCTCTGTATTCTCTATGTGGTTGCCTGCTGAAAATAAATACTGTTGCACTAAGGCATACATCTTTAATTAGACTTTGTTGGCATTCATAAGGTTTCAGTTATAACCATGATACTTGTTTGTGTTGAAAGGAAAGCTTAGCTGCAAATTGTCCTTTAGGGGTCGACTAACTGAAGGTCAATAGCAAGTTTTTGTTAAAAATATCCAAACCGCAGTCTTTTTCTGTTTTGACTATTATTGTTCGGCTTTGTCAAAAGTCCAAGAATAACTTGGATGCTGATGTTACATGATAACTGATTCTTCATTTCTGTTAGTTGTGTTTTTCAAACTCAGCAAAAATTTATGACATTTAAAATAACAAAAACTGAATATATGACCTTAAAATCCATGCCCACTGATAGTAACAAGTATAATAAAAGATACATAATTAGTGGTACACTTGGATTTCTCCAAATCACCAAATGTTGACTGGAGACCTATCTTTAATCATTGGACTGTAATTAGATGATTTTTGTTTTGGTGTAAGTTCCATTGTTGAAGAATTGAACCAAAACCATGTAGTTCTAATAGGTTCATATTATTAAATGTACAAATGTTAATTAGTGAACGCAAATTGTTGCATTTGCCTTTCTAGAGCTGCAAAACGAAATGAAGGTGTTCAGTGTTCTCCGGGGAAAACTCCTGCAATAAACTAGCGGATACTTTGCCAGCACCTCTGCGAACCTCCCTGCAGCTTAGAGATCCCCCCGGGCAAAGATCCCTACCACGAATGGGGAAAAAACAAGGGTGCACAGATGCGATCCAGGCAGACGGACCAACACCATGCGGCCTCACAAGATGGCTGCGCATCACCTGAAGCGACTAGGGAAGACTAGGAAGGCCCCATTATAGCCCGCCTACTTAACTACAAACACAGGGACGCAGCCCTGCTACAAGCCAGAATACTGGGCGCCATACAATTTGAAAATCAAAAGGTATCCATATACCCTGACTTTTCAATGGAAGTCTGCAATCAAAGACAAAAATTTGAACAAGTAAAGTAAAGACTTTCCAACTCTTCTTCTCAATGACCTTCCCAGCCCGACTGAGAGTAGAAAAAGAGGATAGGACCTACTTCTTCACATCCCAAGAAGAGACACTACGCTGGATAGAGGCAAACCCTGCTCCTCCCCCATTACCAAGATCCCCGGTAGGATAAAGACCACCTAGATCACCACGACGAGACGCCTAGGTGCCACACAACTAGCTACAAAAATAATGCTTGAGGTACACCTCCACAAACCACCTGGAGCAGCAGATATGATCATCGTAACGCTTGCTACACAACACATGACCTTGGAACCAGAGAACTAAGACATTACCCATTACTAAGACATTACCCATTTAAGTTCCCCACCTATACAGTTTTGCCTATAATGTTTGGGGACGAAACCCATCCAAATTGCGGTGGTACGGGTGGGGAGGGGTTTATTACTCAATGGTTGTTGAATGACTCTCGAATTGTCGATGCATCTACTCCAGGAACAATATACCTCCAGGCTTAAACCCTCATGATACTTTCACAGCACCTCACTTGAGACATACGTAAGAAATGGCCTAGGTAAGATTGCTTTCTTGGAATGTTTGAGGACTAGACAATCAAATTAAGAGGGGTTTAGTGTTTAAAATTATACAGAGAGCCATACCGCACCTAATCCTCCTCCAAGAAACTCATTTAGATGGCAACAAACCCAGGGTGGGAGCGTACTATCACTCCTAGAAATACTACCGGGAGGGGTATCAGATCACCCCCCCTTATGTTATGCCACCCACGATTGCTGTATGTACTCACTAATTGGGTTGAAATAAAGCCGCCTTTTCACTAAGAGAGAGTGATCATTATTCTGTGATTCATTGGTCAGCACTATGCCACGATTCAACTGAAATGAAGCGACTTCCGGGTGTTGGAGTTCCTGAGTACTGTGTGTGAGCAGCAACCAGTGGGAACGTATACTATCACAGGGGTGAAGTCCACTAACTTTTGCAACTTTCATTTGTATATGTCATACACATAGAACCTACCTAACCCCTCACAGACTGCACCTGATTAATCCCAACATCCTTGATACCTGCACAAAGTGCACAGACTCCCCAGCCAACTACTGGCATATGATGTGGCAATGCCCAAAAATTCAAAAGTTTTGGGCTAAAGTAGCAGGGGAAATTAGTGGGATCCTTGCTCTTATAATACCACTAGACCCAATGACACTTTTATTAAACCAGGTGGAAGAAACTGCTCCCACAGCAGCAGAAAGAGCTCTGATAAGTTTTCTGCTTATACAAGCCAAACCATTGATCGCCCTCAATTGGAAAAATGGCCGCTCACCAAAAAAGTCAATAGCGCAATACCCCTATACCAACTGACATACATGGGGAGAGGGTGCCCCAATAAATTTAAGAAAATTTGTTCCCCCTGGATAGAGGAACACATGCCTGCTGATAGAAGACACTCTCAATACAAGAGTATTACTTCCTCCCATTCCCTAACCCAACGAGGCTTACTAGAGCCCCTTCTCTGCCCCCACTCCCCTCCAAAAAAAAAAGGCACGACACACTGCACTGAAAGGGAAATTGTTTATTGGTTAAGTGGGACTTCCAGTTCACTCAATACAGAAAATAGAATAAAGGTTTCTTATGAGACTGAAATGAGCGATATTTGGGAAAATAACCTTTTACTGCACAAATGACACGATACAACTGTATGCTATTTACTGAGTAAACTGCTTGGTTACATGTTAATGTTAAAGTTTGACTTTGTTGAGGAAAACACAAAACTTCAATAAAAACAACTTTCAAAAAAAAAAATGGGAATGTAGAGAAGCTTAACAGGAACAGCAGAGGCAAACTCCAATGACCACCAATAAATTAAAAAACCTAAAGTAAATTTCCACTGACTCCATTGAAATGACTTATTAGCACATTAATTAACTAATTTATTAACTGTTTATATGAACTGATTATTATAGAGTAACATAATGTTCAGATCTATTTACTGACATATATGAGCTGTTGCTTTTATAAACTTTTCAGCAGTGAATGACTAGTCATTGGGCCCTTGACTTACTCAGTTTACGTAATTTATGCAAAAACCTATGTTAAACAGGCAAAACCAGCCCCGGACGGCAATCTGTGGGTTCGGGCAAATGCTAGATGGGCCGCTTGCTTTAAAATATAAACGGACTTCTCACCAAAAAATGCAAATTAGGTTTGTCTTTAATATTTAAATTAGCCACTCACTTTAGAATTGTAAATGAGCTGTCCATAACAGCTAGCCACAACTAAGCCAATGCCTGCATTTGTTAGTGCACATGCCTGTACTGGTATATGGGCGGAACCAGGAATTATGACCAACTTCAGTTAGTAATATTAGAGTTGCCTGCTACACACATGGTAATTAAAGTCCTCTTATCTGCCAGGGTACATGGTCTAGCTGGGGGCACACAAAGGAAAATTTAGAATATACTGTAAGTATAGGGCCACTAATCCAACTAATAGAACAGTTGTGTTAGAAACTAGGGTGTGATATTTGTTGCAAGGGCCAGTTCCAGCACATAGGGTATATAATATTGCTGGGCATTATATGGTAATGGACTGTTAAAATATCTATTCATAAACACTGGTCCTAGTTGGAAATATAAATCATGCTTTGCATGCGTGTAAATACATGGGCTGCTTTGATACTTTTACCAGGGCTGCTTTTTCCTTCCAGTCCGGCCGTGGGCAAAGGGCAACTTTGACAAAGGCTGAGTTACAGCCGAAACAGTTTTCCAAATAAAGTATTTACCTCTTTGAGATAAGTCCAGGCAACATATACTGTTTTATCGTGAGTGCTGTGATTTTGGGGAAGGATATATATATAGGAAGAAGTGTGGGAGTAAAAGACATTTGTGCCCTTGGTTTGTTTGTGTGCACTGTGAATTGTATGACCCAGGGAGCAGTCCTGAGAACTTGAAATGAAAATCTTCTATTCACGATTACCCAATGTGTGCCATTGGGTAATCCTGAATAGAAAATGTCCATCTTAAGTGCTAACTACTGGTAGAAATTTATAATTTTATGAAAATGGTTTGTTTAGATGAAGTAGAGTTTTACATATGGGCTGTTTTATGTGATATTTTCATACAGGCCTACATTGATCATTGGTGGCTTAGCATTTTTAAGCTTTATTTTCATATAAAATATGTAATTCTAAATCCCCTTGTTTTTTTTAAGAGAAAAAATGTATACAATGAAACAGACTGAGCAAGAAAAATGTTTATTGATCACTCTATTTGTGTGAATTTGTAACATTTATGGCATTCAATAGCACTTCCATAATACGTGAATTAACATACATGTGCTCTTGAAATGCCATTGTGACCTCAGAGTTGCATTCACTATATAAGCACAGCATTTTTTGCCTTTTAAAAAACTAACATCACCTTGTATAATTCCAAGAATTTACTAGAGTGGTGTAAAAATCTCCACCATTGGACTGCAGTGTACCATTATATTCTTGACAATTCTGTGCATCCTACTTTCTGTAACAGTTAAGGGAAGTATCTTGCAGCAGTGTGATGCCCATTGCACACAGTGAGATCTGTACAAAATTACGAAATGGGAGTGGTGGAACTTAACTTGCCTATACTGAACCCTGACTTCTACACAACTGAACACCCGTGGGATGAGTTAGAACCCTGCATATCAGGGTTGATTAGTAGCTGAATGGAAGCAAATCCCATTAGAAATGTTCCAAAATATTTAAATCTAGAAGAAGAGTATGTACTGTTTTGCAACAAAGGAAAGACCAACATCATATTAAAACCCCTTGGCTTATGAAAGATATTTTGTTCCCTATCAACTGGGAGAAGGATGCTGGGAGTTTTTCATCTACAATGTTTGGTGGACCACAGGTTGCCAGTTGTTGAACCAACATACTGAACATTACTTCATTATAATAGATTTTACTGTAAGCTCAGGGGCATCCCTCAGTAGCCCAGTGATAACCGTAAATTTTTGAGTGTGTTGACTTGTTGCTCCTCAGTGATTTCAAAAAATTGTTAAGCTGCGGGAGTAAGAATGCATAATGCATAGATAGGCATGTTCTCGCCAAATTACAATGCTTTTATCTCCACAGAATGAAGCTTTTTGAAAAAGCAGTTAAGCTCCACAACCAAGAGATCATCTTAGCAGTCATACTTCCTCCAGCCAAGTCTCCAGTTCCCACAACTCCCTTCACACCTTTTCATGGGTTCGTTAAACAAGGATTCTGCTTTACTGTTTGAAGAGCCAGGAGAAACACTGCAAATAATAGAAAGGACAAAAAGGGTAGTTTTCTAGCTAGAATCACATATGTAAGGCGTGACAAAAACTGCGGCTTTGTGAGGGTTTCTTTAATTGGACCTTTGATATCTCAAGCATGCCACTCTTTGAGTGCTAAGAGCATTCCCACAATATTGGAATATATACAATTCATTTTATATTGCTAGCATCTAGTAGTGCAATGTACCACTAGTTAATATGAGTTTGACAGCTGCTGAGAATAAAATATATTCCCATCTGTCAGATCTGTGTTTTAACTCCTATCTGCCTGGATCCAACACAGTTTTTAAAGATTCTAGGGACTAGATTTGATTGTCATGTCTGTATGATGTTGCTAACCCTTAGCAGAAATAAGAAGAAATAATCCATTCTATGTGACAGGAGAGGGAGTGGGATTGACCAGACAATTGGCAGTAGGTGCACCTTGCCTTACCTGATATGTTATTCCAGTAGCTATCTTCTGGTTTCTCCTGCTCTGCACATTTTAGCTCCCTACTCTTCCAAATGATTTGCCTGCACACACCTTTCTATTATACTGGGACTATTATAGGACTATTATACTGCCCTTGTTTAAATATTTTACAGTCAAAATGTATAGCCATGATCCTTTTGCTTTAGCTTCCTTAGCCTGGAGAGGTTCTTCTGATTCAGCTTACAGTTTTAATCATCTTTGCGTTTCACTTCTGATAGTTTTCATATTATGTTGTATCCCCTGTATAAGAAACCCTATTGGTCAAGGGGGGCTGTAAGATATTATTGGGGTTATGTACAGTTAGAAAAACTGGAATACTTGTATGTAGAAACATCCATAAAAGTCTGCACAAGTTATATTGTCTCCATACCTGACGTTTTGTTTGGGTTTTGGCAAACCCCCAACCTGAGACTGATGTAAAAATTAGTGCTCATTTGCTATCACTGGTGCAAAGTATCAGGTGCTTGGTAACTGAATTATGTTCAGGTAACTACAGATAACAAAACATAGATTGCATGCAAATAAATTACTACATAAAGATTAGAGACAGGAGATCAATAAAATAAGACATTCCCATAGATGAAAGTATTTTTTTCTTCTGCAATCAGTGAGTCTTACTGTGAAAATAAGCAAGGGAGACAGCAGCTTTGGGAAACACATATACTGTATATAGTTGGTGTACTTCAATCACTACTCTTAACATACTCCACCTTAAAAAATACATTAAAGAGAGGCAAATTTGGGCTTCAGTTTTTGAGTGCATTTTTCTGTCCCAGGAGGTGTGCATGGAATTTTTAACTAAAGAATTGCTTTTTTTGTTTTGCCTATTTTCTTACCTTTCTTATAACTTATAACTAAGAAAACAGACACAACCATAGGACTCTCCTGTAAGCATTACTATGAATTCCGATGCACTATTCTCACACAAACTATTTTTATTTTGGCTTACTAATAGAACGCTAGCAGGTGGAGGGTCAATGGCTGGTCATCCATGATATGAGTGAGAATACTATTACACGGTGTAATTCTATGTCATTTTAACAAAACTTTGTGTCCAAAGTGTAACAAACAGACCCAGGGCATATTCACAGCTTCCAATATTCTACAGTTTTAAACTAGGACAATTGTGACCATGGACCCAATTTCCCTTAGGTTCATGTACAGTCACAATCTTTACCAAATTCTTTTTCGATGGTTCTAGGCAAAACAAATACAGAAAAAGCATTTTAACCATTCATATTAACTGAAATATTTAATTCTCAGTAGACAAAGTAAATTGACACCTAGTCATTTTAATGCTACTAAAGTAAAGAACATCCTCATCTTTTTAAAGCAAATCTGGTACATTTTCTAGTGGTCTTGCAAGTATATTGTAAATATAATAATCTTTCTAGTATTTAGTATCTTACTTTGTTACTCCTTCTTTCTTATATTAGGGTTTTATTTTTAACATAGCATATGATATTATAGGGTGCTATTTTTAGCTAACCCCCGACCTTGCACTACTAATAAGTTTATATCATTTTAGTCAAACATGACCCGAGAGTAAACATTATTACAAATGCTTAGATAAATACACCGTATTTTTAATTTTTAAGTCAGATAATCAAATGTTTTGCTGCTTTTTTTTAAAGTTCTGATGCCAATTATTACTGTTTGAAAGAGCTCGCTTGTGCCATCTTGTGTTAATTCTGCATTATTATTCTGCACAAATCTAAAAGTAGATGGGAAGTTGTGGCAAAAATGTATTTGAATACAACATAATTGATTTTTTATATAATGGTTTAAATCAAATCCAATGCTAAAACGCACAGTGAAACACACAGAGTGAAAATGTTTTTGTATATTCAACAACATTAACCTAAGGCTGTACTGTTAATTTTATTGAATTTATTGTACATGAAATAAATACTAGAACAGAAATACATTTTGAAAGCTATACTAAACTATGGCTTTTTTAAATAAAAGTTGGTTTTACTGTCTGATTTTGATGCGTTAGGAACAGAGATTATATTGTGCTCTAATAAACCAGAAAAAATGAACCTACATGCAACTCAAAGTATATAACAAAAGGGCAATATTGCATTTTTATAGCATAGGCCTGATAATATGGTGACCCAAAGCCTTAGATCCTATTCTATGTACACTATGTGCTCTGTTCCTTTTTGTCCTGGACAGTGTACTGGGACACAGGGTTCCTAATGCCTATACCAAGATGATGCACTATGCATTTGCTGTAACATGCTTTATCTTGTATGTCATATATCAGACCTATTTCATAAAGCAGTGCTGTCCAGCTCAAGGCCTGCTAGCCAGATGTGGCCTTCCGAGAGTTTTTTATGGCTGCTAGTCTGATTAAGGGCTCCATAGAATTTGACTATGTATAAAATCAATATTTTTAATTTAGTCTAACAAACAGTGCCTGCTACATGTAAAACGTTAAACAGCACAGTCATATGGGATTTAAAAGAAATTCTTTTTTTACAGGTTGATTTTCCCTTTAATGAGGCCCTACACCTTTAAAGGGGTTGTTCACCTTTGAGTTAACTTTTAGTATAATGTAGAGAGTGATATTCTGAGACAATTTGCAATTGGTTTTCATTTTTTATTGTTTGTGGTTTTATAGATATTTAGCTTTTTATTCAGCATCTCTCTAGTTTGCAGTGTCAGCAATATGGTTTCTAGGGTACAAATCACCCTAGCAACCCTGCATTGATTTGAATAAGAGACTGGAATATGAATAAGAGAGGGAATGAATAGAATGATAAGTAATAAAAAGTGTCAATAACAATACATTTGTAGCCTTACAGAGCATTTGTTTTTAGATGGTGTCAGTGACCCCCATTTGAAAGCTGCAAAGAAACAGAAGAACATTGCAAATCATTAAAAAACTATGAAAAAATAATTAATGAAGACCAATTGAAAAGTTTCTTAGAAATAGCCCTTCTACAATATGCCAAAAGTTAACTTGAAGGTGAACCACCCGTTTAACCATCAGCAATAACATGAACTTAACTGACATTTTAAAAAATTTTCTTAACAGTATATATTTGTGGTCTTCATGTAAATCTGGGTTGCATGAGAAACAGATAGATAGATAAAAAGAGTCATATTTCTAATAGGTAAATACAAAGTGCATCATGTTGTTTATTCATGCATAAATTGAATACTTTTGTTTTGATGCACAAATATCCCGGAATACATATATACACACACATATATATATATATATATATATATATATATATATATAATATAGAAGTGATGGCACTCACAGGATTTATACAACAAGTGACAAAATTTGTCAAAAAATAAAAAGAGATTTATTAATCCAACGTTTCAGTCCCACACAAGGACCTTTATCAAGGAAACACCGTGCAGAGTGAGAGTTCAAAATAAATAGCCAAAGAGAGGCTAGGTGAATAGAGAGCCCGCCCACATTGTGACATCATATTGTTCAAAATACACCTGTGGAATAAAAAGAAACACTGGTACCAACAATGGGCTCCTGTGCGCTGTATAGTGTGAATAGGCAAACTCCTGTGTCCAAAGCCAATTAGCTCTTGGGATTAGGAAGCAGTAGAGTAGTTGCTGGAATGGGGCCCCAAATTGGTGGGCTCTACAGTGGAGGTGGGTGAGACACCATGAGGCGTACTACCGATACAGACACAAGACAGATCCCTAATCAAGGGAAGAGTGTCGAGGGTTAGTCCAATTATAACAACTGCATCTCCTGATATAACACGACAGTATCCAGCACACTGGGTTGTATTCCCAGATGGCGTTTACTGAAATGCAGGTAGGGGACTGGGTCCCATTCAGAAATTAGTGCATTTGCCCTCCATCCTAACCCACATCTCCGTATATATGATAAAACAACATACTGCTCAAAAAATCAAGATTCCCCCGAACGACCACACCTTACATGTGTCCTACACCAGTGGGATCTGAATAGGTATAGGTGTGGGTGAGAGAGATAAAAACAAAATAGCACCAGTAAGTAAAGGGCTCAATAATGAAAATATCACAAAGGGCTCTCTACGGGGTATTGAAAAAGCCACTAGGTAGTCCCAACATAGAGTGATCAGCATCCCTAGCTGTAGTGTACAGTGTGTAGAATCCATCTCTATCTTCCTGGTCACCCAGTCTATATGAAACAACCAAGCGGTAATGATTCATTAAGACCCTTTGGAGCCAACGTGTTCAGCCTGGAGATCCAACTCGATTCTCTACGGAGTAAAGCATTATTCCGGTCACCACCCCTACTAAGTGGAGGTTGGTGATCGATGGCCATGCACATAAACGTCGGGAGTCCATGTTTGTAATTGAGGAAGTGTCTAGCCACCGGCTGTAGCGCCTCCCCTTCCCTGAGGGCCTTGCTGATGGCTGAACGATGATTGCTGATGCATTCCCTCAGTGTAGTGATGGTCTTCCCCACTTAGTATAGTCTGCATGGACAGGTAATAATATACACCACAAATGTGGATGTACATGACAGTCTATATCTGATCTTTATTCTCTTCCCAGTGTGGGGGTGAGGAAAATCCGATCCGCTGAGGAGACACCGACATGTAGTGCAGTCTGGACAACGGTAGCAGCCCAATTTTGTGTTTCTGGATAGCCAATCCGATTGTGAGTCTACAGGGGTGACCCCAACTTATCTGGTGTTGCTGGTAGTCCACAAGGGGCCCAGTTTAGTGAGGGAACCTGGCAAACACGTGAAGGTAGCGTCCAATGGGGAGGAGTTATTTTTATGTTTTGTGCTGAAATGGTCACCATCCCTCCCCCCCCCACCCCCTCTGTGTACAGGGCCGGATTTACCTAGCAGGCGCCCCTGTCCCCTCCCTTTTATTTGCTAAAATTTTCATCATCAGGATGGAGCAATGGGAATTGGGACACAGGAAATTAAAATTTCTGAACCAATGTGGTTGTGGTTGGGCAGCATTCCACCCCCAAAAATCCTGCCGCCCAAGGCCCGGGCCTAGGTGGCCTCTCCACAAATCCGGGCCTGCCTGTGTAGGAAAGTTGGAGGAATCTGCTGGTATGGTGCTACTGCACATGCGCCCGAAAGTCACAAAGTTTCCGATTTCTTTTTCCGGAAACTTTGTGAGTTTCGGCACATGTGCAGTAGCTCTGAACCTGCAAATCCTTCTTACTGCACATGCACCAAAAAAGGCTGGTCAATCCAGGAGAGAAGATGGCACCTGTGAACACCACTGGACAAGACCTGGAAGGAGGGATAAGTAACAAGTTAGGGGCATTTGCCTGGGGGGGGGCAGGTAGGTCGGGGGGAAGAGGGAGGGGGCCTACACAGAGGAGGGGGGAGGGATTTTTTCACGTAGGGTTGAATTCTCCTTTAGGTGTGAAAAGGCTAATGTGTGATGATGCAATGTTGACATACTGTTTGCCAGCTCCTTTTTGTTGAAAACTTTGGAAAATAAACCTGTGTTTTCCATGAAGTGTATGTTTTTTTTGCTGTTCTTGCATCTCCACATATCACCAGAAGGATATTTAAATTGTAGGTTCAGACCAGAGAGGTCAGAAGTTAATGGTTATTGGTTAAATCATGGGTATGTATGGGTAATTATCCTGTACATCTTTCTGCACACAGAAAATACATTAGCAAGGTCTGGGATAATTAATTAATAATTTATGACACCCTCCTATTTAAACTGGGTTCATGTGCATAATGATAGTAGCAACCGAAAAAACAAGCATACTTACAAGTCATTTTCAATAATAAAAATATATATATATTCTTACACAGCTCAATTTCAGGCCAATTTTCCTACCAGAGGCCACACACAAGCAAACACCCCAAAGCCAGTTACCAGATTTATTTTGTGCATTATTATGATAATCTTTTAGTCTAGCAGTCTGGAAAATAACTGCAGTGGCGTGTTGAATGTGCCAGCATTCAGTCACATTTAATAAATTAAATGCAGAGGATATAAATTTCCTTTGGAGATCTCCTCAATAAATCTGCAGGACTTTGATGTATTAAATATACATGCGCAAGAATGGCACAGATACAGAGACACACAGAGTGCAGTTAGCCTGTAGTTCCTATTTATTTGTTCTAAATATGCTTAGGGTTTTGACTCAGCAGTCTATCCTCAGCACTAAAAGAGTTGTTGACAAGTTCCATGGAAGTCAAAGAACTGGCAAATAATAGATGAATACATTAGTGAAAGAGAGTTAAGTGCAGGCATCAGCTGTTTCCAATGTATTCCAAGTATGAAAGTGACTGACATGAGTCCATTAAAAACACCAAACTCATCTTTCTTCAGCTTTGCCTCATTTACTTTATAAGAGGAAATATCCATGATTATTCTAGTAAAACATTTGAATGCATTTGGGGGCTTCTTTGTTAAAATTCGTATTCATTTAATTCTAGAGATTTATTTTTAACACAGCTGTCTCCTCATCTATCATTGTTTGCTCAAGATTTTCCGTGCAGAAAAAAAATCTCGAAAAAAACACTAAAAGTTGAACTACATAAATATTTTACAATTTGCAAAGGACAGTTCCCTTTGACTTCTACATGACCTTGCCAGCTTTTGTGGT
>CM044431.1:121437771-121455923 GCA_024363595.1 Xenopus borealis | reverse complement strand
GCTTTCCTTCTATAAGGGGAATGTGTGGTGTTTATAAAAATGGCCTGTAGTTGTCACTGTGCACATGAGTTATGCTGTGCATAAACAGTACTTTCTGTACCGGTTAAAGGTGCTCGAGGTTATGTTACTGTTGTGTAATGGCTACATGAACCTGCTAATAACGCACTGTTATACCTACTCATCCTCGGCTATAAAAACACAACAAATACATTTTCTTTAATTTGTTAACCACTGCATGTTTATTAAGATAAATAAAACCCAAGCAAACAGGCTGCTGATTCCAACTACAACACTGCTGAACAAAATGATAAAACAAGTAAAGAAAAAGGTTTATAAATCATATAAATTAAAAGCAATTGGAAATTGCCCTAGAACATCTTTGTCTACATCATACTAAAATGTAATGTAAACTACCCCTTTAAGACTTTTTTAAAGTTAATATTTATTTTTCTGTTTAAAACAATGGCTTGTATACTACATTACAATGTGCTACCCAAATGCACACACTCCAGTGGCACAGAAAGACTTGTCCCAGGTGGCTGCATTTTCATTTCTTAAAACCTCCCACTAAGACAAAATAAGCACATAAAGTATACAACATTTTTACCTCCATGCACAATGTAGAATTATTTGGGTCACAGTGTCTTCAGAGCAAATTCTAGGCTTTTATATAGTGCAGTCTATTATGCAATTATGCCACTTTATATCTTTTGACAAGAAAAAAATGATCTTCCTACTACAAAGACAGCATTAGAAGTTCTGATATTAAATGTCATGGTTTTTCATATAGTGGTAGAAGTAGACATTGCTGGGTCAAACAATAAAATCTTATTAGGCACCCTTTTTATAAACATCTTTGAGATCATTATTATCATACACATATAATGAGATCAGTCTGAGCTCCCTCTTACTTTTCTTTGAATGTCATCTAACTTTCAGCAAGCGTTTTAAGTCAGCACTCGTACCTTCTAATCAGTTGAATTTGGTGCACGTCCCAGAGTTTTCACCTTAATCTTTGTTGTCCATGATGGACAGCACCAATCATGAATCAACAAAATCTTCTTAAAATGCCTTTATTTAGAAATGGGCACCAACCCAGAAAAAACACAACGTTTCAGACCAACATTGGTCTTTTTTCAAGCTTTAAAAAAGACCAATGTTGGTCTGAAACATGTTTTTTCTGGGTTGTTGCCCATGTCTTAATAAAAGCATTTTAAGAAGATTTCGTTGTGATTGGTGCTGTCATCTAACTTTGCCAACAGCTCCATCTGTTCTTATCATTACTCTCATTTTCCCATGGGCTCCATCTGAATATTCCATCAGCTCTGCTGAGACACATGATTGCATTAAGTTAAGGTGGCCATACATGGGCCGATAAAAGCTGCCGACAGAGTCAGCAGCGGTTCGCCCCATACGTGGGGCCCTCCGACAGGATTACCCGATTGATATCTGGCCGAAAGTCGCCAGATGTCGATCGGACGTGACTAAAAATCCTGTCAGAACGCAGCCACCCCTACCTCCTCCATTGTGATCTGACCGTTGGGCCCTAGGGCCCATGATCGGATCAGCCCGATATCGCCCACCTCAAGGTGGGCATATCAAGGAGAGACCCACTTGGTTGGTGACCGCCAAATGAGTGGATCTCACCGTGTATGGCCACCTTTAAACAAGATATTCTCTAACAACTACTGTCTAACAACTTCAGTATCTGCCATATGCAGTTCATTTACCATTGATTTTATATGGCTGTAGGTGTGAAAGAGTATTTTGACAGACATGGCAGTCAGAAAGGTGACCTAACAGAACAACACTGGGCTGTGTTGCATCTGGCCTGCCTTCTGTTGCAAAACCGTGTACAATTGATGCTGTGAAACCTGATGCTGACCATCAGAAATAGTGCAAATTCTTAGTGGCACTGGGTCTGATTTGCATAGAAGTGCAATGGCACACATTTTGACCCATATGGCATACCTCCAATCAGTTCTACAGCTCTCCACAGCCTCCACTATTAGCAACCATTTAGCCGCGCAAGCGCCACACTTTTTAAAATTGAGGTGAGTACATTAAAAAGAAAATCCATCAGTCCTGTGATCAGACCAAGATTGTGAGTCTGCGCAGAGACACACATGCAGATTGGGGGAGATTAGTTTCTAATGTAAAATTTAAATCACCAGCGGGATGGCACTCAGAGCTCTTCTTGATGGAAATGGACATTTATTAAACATGTTAAAGGAAGCAAAATAAAGATAAAATAAAGACACCCTAAAACAAATGTGGCATGAGCTCTAAATGGTTAAGAAAATATAAAAAAAAAAACATATTTAACAGTTACAACTTTTAAACATAATCCCACAGTAAAGTATTAAAAAACTCCAGCGTTTTGTCTTTTTTTATGATTATTTGAAATACAGGACATGATGTCACTGACATAAGATTGTTAAGGACGTAGTTTCATCTTATCAATTCCCTGGTGAAACAGACTCTGGCGAAATGGGTAACGTTCGCACTTTGATTAAAATCTGCCTGGTGAAAGGGCACGAAATGTCGCTTGCGCTGAGATCTTTCGCTAGCAAATTGTCCTCATCAAAGTGCGAACTTTACAAAATGTTTAGACATAATCTTTTTGTACATAAAACTTTTAAACATAATCCCACATTAAAGCATGAAAAAAATGCCAGCGTTTTGTCTTTCTTTATGACTATTTGGAATACTGGATATGATATCACTGACATAAGATTGTTGAGGATGTAGCTTCATTTTATTAATTCGCCAGGTATAACCTGGCGAAACAGACTCTGGCGAAACATGTAACATTTTGTAATGTTAATTTGATTCGCTTGGTGAAATGACGCAAAACTTTGCTAGCGCTGAGATCTTTCTTAAGCGAATGGTCCGTTTTGTGCCCCTGTGGATTATTGTTCTGGCAGATTTTCGCTAGTGACAGCCACTTTGTCCTTTATTTAATCTGGCCCCTTGTATCTAATGTCAATATATGAACATGTATGACCAGTTTAAGACTCAAACATGAGAAAAAACAAGTTCAAATACGGTAGGATACTAAAATTTAAATAAACAAGGTTGATCAAGATGTAGCTAAGATTTAAAAAAAAAAAAAGTCTAAATAGAAATGTCAGTTTCACCACGGTCAGTTGCGTCAAAACACCACTTTTTTGTACTTGCATCAAAATGCGCTTCTTGCACTTCTATATAGCTGTGCTGAAAAAAATAGGGACACCGGAAATTAAGCCAGCAAATATCAGAAAATTACATTAGACAGACTTCAGATATATAACAATTGCACTTTCTCCCACTGCACGTGCCCTGTTATTTAGGGGAAACATCTTAAATCCAACTGTACTGTAAAAAAGGTTACAAAAACGCTTGCGTTTTGTCTTTTTTTGTTATGACTATTTGGAATACAGGATATGATGTCACTGACATAAGATTGTTGAGGATGTAGCTTCATCTTATCAATTCGCCAGGTATAACTTTTATAAAGTTAATTTCATAGAAATTCGATTTGTGAAAGGACGCAAAACTGAATGACTCACTTTCCCTCTTGCTAAATGCTATATCCATTCCTGATAAAATGTTGACTGACCAAATAACCAGACAGGGAAAAACTATGCTGTTTTCTCTAATGTGTCCACCATCTTGGATCCACTTTGTGACTGCATCGCTCCAACAATACTCAGCATGAATACGCAGCCAAGATTACTTGCTGCCCCAGCCAAAGACACTAAAGGAACGAGTATCTTTCTAGGCATGCGCAAGCTTGAATAATTTATGTGCTTGGTCTTGGTCTGAGACACATATTAAATGACAGAGCAAAAGTGCTGGAGCCCTGCTAAGAGCAATAGGAACAATTATATTCAGGCTGCAGGAAAAGCTTTATTCCATTAGGATGGAGCACATTATAATAGAGGAGGATGATAAGATCTAAATTGAAAAATATTTAAATATATAGGATTTTATGTAATTAGATCATTCGAATAATGCAAGATAAAGAATAATAACAAATGGCTGAAGACAAGACACTAAAATAGCACAGAGTAATAGGGTAGAACTTATAACAGATAAGTAGGCTTTTAAAAGAAAAGTCTGAAAAATGCAAAGGATGCTACAAAATATAGAGCAGATTTATCAAGTAAAGTTTAGATGTTATGAGTCCTAATAAAATAGGACAGTGTTAAGCTGGCCATAGATGCAAAGATCCGCTCATTTGGCGACATTGCTAAACGAGTGGAGCTTTCCCCGATATGCCACTTACTGGCAGGCAGCTATGGGCAGAAGCAGAAGTGGCGGGCAGCGGGTTGCAGTGGCCCACTGCCAATAACTTACCGGTAACCATTGTGATTCTAATTTTAGTGGGGCCCATGCCTCCCACCACCTGCATAGGTGTCATTAATATGGATGGACTGCATGGTACAAATTTAATTATTTTATTATGCCCTCCAAAATTAACTAAAAGAAAGGCCTAGGGCCCACCAAGACTGGGGCCCTCTAGGTTTTTTTTGGGGCCCATTCAGACCATATCTGAGTCTGAAACTTACAAGAGCATGTTGCTAGATAAGCTTCCTACTGCTACACTATGGAATGTGTCTTCTATTGATTTTTCTTTACATGCACACTTCCCACGGAGTCCCTTAGCGTTGACAGTGAAGCTCGGATATGGATGAATGTGAATCTTAATGAAACATGAGCTTGCCTTGACACTAACAAGCAGAAGAAATGTTTCTACTACTAGCTGACTCACAAAACCTTGCCCTACACAGACCCACATTATAGGTTGTCAGAGGTTAATATTGGTCATTGGGACCCAAAAAGGATTTCTTGGTTCTTTTAATTGCATGTGTTTTCATGCCAGTTTCTCATTTTGAATTAACAAGAAGAAGCATAGTTGCAGATCACAATTTTTCAAGATGTTCCTTGGGGATGTCATCAAATCAGATGCTATTTCTTGGCTGTGCAGTGCATTTGAATGATTTCATTTACATCAGGTGCAGGTTTGTTATCCATAATAAGGCCAAATAGAGTGTACTTAGATGCAATATATATGGAGAGCAGAATGACCCAAAAACAGTAACTGTCTGTTGTTTTTTTTAAATCCGTTGAATACATGTATTTCAAATTTGAGTGGCAATGTATAAAATGTAATTTATACATCAATACAGCAGAAGGTTTCCAGCTGCATAGATGGATTTAGGCAGAATTAATTGGATTTGAAAAATGTAAATGTCCATCAAGTCCACCCAAATGACCCCCAGTATATGTGTGTGTATGTATGTATGTACATATATATATATATATATATATATATATATACAAAAAATAAACAAACTGCACTCCAAGGACTTCTTGTCTCAAAAGCCAAGTGAAGGTTTATTCTTGTTCAACGTTTCGGCGCTCCAACTGAGGACGTCTTCAGGAGAGTCTGAAGTTTTTTGTTATACTAATATGTTGACCGGCACCCAGGCATTGGAGGACAGTTTAGAGTGCACCAGTTGTATGGGATTTATATATATATATATAATTAGCCATCATATCACATGTACTACCACACACGTGATTTATTTAATTACGTGTCCTTGAGGTCTTTCATCTGTCGGCAAGACAGACTTGATGCTTAGGCTTCGCATGGATGCACATAGATCGGCCATTAATGTGGCCTTTAGAGACAACAAAACAACAAAACCTGTAGCTAAACATTTTTTTGGAATTGGGACACCGATTACCCACATTTAAATTTATAGCAATAGAGATCCCCAACCTTTTGAACCTGTGAGCAACATTCAGAAGTAAAAGGAGATGGGGAGCAACAATAGCATGAAAAATGGGGTGCCAAATAAGTGTTGTGCTTGGCCTTCTGGTAGCTCTTATGGGAACTGCCAATCTACACAGAGGCTCTGTTTGGTAGTGGACTTGGTATTTATACAACTAAAACTTGCCTCCAAGCCTGGAATTAAAAAATAAGCACCTGCTTTGAAGCCACTGGGAGCGACATCCAAGGGGTGGGAGAGCAACATGTTGCTCACGAGTTACTGGTTGGGGATCATTGCAATAGATCATATACCCATGCCAAAACGAGTTAGAGACCGCTCATGTCTTCTATTTTAATGTGAGGCGTTTTTGGATTAAAAAATTGGGGATGCTATCACCAGGGGGACTGTACTGTTCCTTTAATTGCTTTCTGGATATACATTGACACTAATGGTCATTGTTTTGATAACTTATATTAATGTATAATTATATATTTTTTTATCTTTTGGAATTATTTGCATTTCCTTTTTTTGCAAATTTTGATATCACAAGATGGAACAGTTCCCCTTTAACCTCATAGAGAAAGATTTTCTGAGGCTGGTGGAAATTATGTCAGCTGAAAGGTGGAGCAAGGTTGGTTAAATTTAGAGAAAACTTGTAAGAAATGTTTTACTTTGGTTTTGCATCTTGATAAAGGTTCTAGACCAGGAACGAAACGTTGTTCATTTTGTAGTGCGTGCTTTATCCCAAAAACTTTTATACATTCCAATTTAAGCACAGCACCTATATCTATTTGTGTTTCATCACAGAAGGAAGAACGTGTGCTGACTTAATTAGTTAATTATATATGTATGTATGTATGTATGTATATATATATATATATATATATATTCATAGCCTTGTATATTATGCTTCTCCAAAATGTAATTCAAGCCACTAAAAACAATATCACCTAGCAGGATATTCCACAACCTTACTGTCCTCAGTGTGAAGAATAGGGGTGCAGCCATTTCAATATGTTTGGTCTTGGTGGTGGCTTGGGGTGGTGACAATAGTGGGAGTGATGTCAAGGGACGGGCAGTAGTGATGGGCGAATTTATTCGCCAGGGGCGAATTCGCGGCGAATTCCCGCGATTCGCCACTGGCGAATAAATTTGCGAAACGGGCAAAAAAATTCTCCACCAAAAATTCACCGCCAAAAATGAGTCGCGCGTCGTTTTTTGACGCGACGCGCCGAAAACGACCTGGCGCGTCGGAAACGACGCGACGCGCGCGACTCATTTCGCGAATCGGCGAAAAATTTGCGAATTTCTCTGGAAATTCGCGAATTTTTCGGCGAAGCGAAACGCGGCCGTTTCGCCCATCACTAACGGGCAGTGACATTTCAGAGGTGGTTTTATGCTGTGGGGGGGTTATGACATAGCAATTAGTGATTGGATGATTGCTACATTGTTTATCCCCGAGTTCCATTTGGATAACCTAAAATGGTAATTGAGACAGGCAATTTTCATTCAAACAGCCCCTCTGAAAACCAGGCTGCCCAGGTGAAGAAACATTTTCATTGCTTTGAATAAAAGTTCAGCTAGGGAAAGATTTACTATTGGTCGAATTTCGAATTGAAAAAATTAGAAATTCGACCATGGGAACAGTTAGTGAATTAAAATCCTTCGAATTCGAAGGATTTTACCGCAATTCGATTGGTCGAACAATCAAATTATAAAAATTCGATTGAACTATCAAATCATTCGAATCGATCGATTCGAACGATTTTAACCATTCGATCAAAATTCGCCAAAGACACTTGGTAGGTTGAAACTGGCGAACTAGGCAGTCGAGTAAAAATTTAAAGGGGAAGTAATTCGAATAGATTTTTATTCGAATTATTCGAATAATTTGATTCGATCGAATTTACAGAATTCCCTGGTCGAAGTCACCTAATTTGCATGTTTGAAATTCGAATCTTTTTGAAAATTCGATCAAATTTCGAATCATTCATGTGAATTTAGTAAATCTGCCCCTTAATGTTGGTGCCGGCTACTTAAAGGAATGTATAACAAAGATAGGGAGTGTGAAGTCTAAGAAGAATCTCACATCCTCTCCCTCACATTATAATGTGATGTGATAATGTGAGATCACTTGTAAGATACAAGCTGCTAATGAAATTACCACCATGTCAAGGCTTCTTGTAATTCCAAGGTTCACTTTTGACCCAGCATCCATATTAAGGACTGTGCAAACGTTTGACTACATATATATATATATAATACACAAAAGCTGTGAATATCTTGTGAATTATATCCTTATAAACGGTGAGTTCGGAGATCCATGACCTGTATAAAAACACGAGGCCTTCGGCCTCGTGTTTTTATATGGTCATGAAACTCCTCGGTAACTTATAATATCCCTATATTTTACAAGTGGGGGTACTTTATTCATTTTATATATATATATATATATATATATATATATATATATATATATATACAGTATACACACACTACATTTTCAGTAAAAAGCTCAGGTAAATGCAAAAAAAAAAAATCTATTTGCTAATAGCTTAATTTACCATTATTTCATTTTCTGGTTTCTTCAGTGAGATGTGGAGAATGCCATAAATATGGGAAATGAATAGCAAAGAACTGAAAAACAGTGTTGATTGCTCAAGGGGGTACCGTCATAGCTATAAACAATTACAGAGGAAGCAGACTCTGCAGCTGCAGGGGTCCCAGGAACTATAGGGGGTTTTAATTCATATACAATTTCAATAAATATTAGTAAAACAGGACAACCTCTGGATATTTTAGGGGCCATAAAATTAATTTGCTGTGGGGCCCAGACCAGTAACATCTAGTTACACCACTGGAAAGTAGTGAGTGTCTTGGGTAAAAAGCTCAGAAAATGCTGAATCCCGCAGTATAAATGTGCTTAGGAAAAAACAGTGATGGTATACGCAGTTCAAGGAAAAATAACCTCCTAGGCAACACTCTGTCCTTGATAGAGAAAATACACTGAAGGACAGACAAGAAAGCAACTCAGATGTCAATGTCCATTTTCAAGCCACTTTAAAAGCACAATGACAGGAAAAGCAATCAGAGAAGGAAGATGATCTCTGTGTCGGCCTCAACAAGTACTATACATAAAATAAAATGTAAAATATTAATCTAAGATCTGATATATTCTAGAAATGATTTTTAGTAACTAATAATGTAACTATCTTCCAGAAATTTTAGGGGCTACTTCACTAAAACTCAAATGTATCTCATATTTTTTCTAAAAACAAAGTTGACCTAACTATAATTATAAAATAGTACCTCCATTTTATTATCTAAAAATAGAAGACATGGTATTTATGTAAGGTGTTGAAATTGGGCTATATTCAGTACTGTCTGGGTCCCACACCTAAATTATTTTGGTATTATTTGTCAAAACATTCTTTATTTTTATATCCTATTTCAGACATAACTAAAGTTATACCCCAGATACAAGTGCAAGAGAAGTTATTACATTGTCATATGGAATCCCTCTATTATAGGCAAGCTGTAAGTACTTTCTAAGTTGCGTGTATAAAAGACGAACGACTCCCAGCAGCTGTGCCAAATGCAGGCAGTGCTGTGTTCATTGTAGAGATGCAGGTATTTTGCTCCCTGCCATAAAATGTGGAATTTAAGTCTCCACTGTACAATGTGGTGGTAGGTAAAGCTTGGGACTCAGATAGTCCTTTTTAGAATAGAAGTTTGTGTTTTGATGTGAAGTTCTGCATGATCCCAACAAGAGTTACAAAGGGCTAGCTAATCACGCGTCATAATTACACCATTCTAAATCCAATGTATTAAAGGAATGGGATATTTATCTAAAACAGTATCTAGTAAAATTAAAATCAATGGTAACTGGACATTTATGGGCAGATTTACTAAATTCACATGAAGAATTCGAAGTTCGATCAAATTTTAATTAAATTCGAATTTGAATCTTCAAATATGCAAATAAGGCAAATTCAACCATCGAATATTCAAATTCGAATAAAATTTTATTAGAATATTCAAATATTCGATGGTCGAATAACTTCCCCTTTAAATTTTTATTTGACCACCTACTTCGCCAGGATCAAGCTACTGAAATAGCTAAGATCGAATTAAAAAAATTTGATCGATTAAAATCGTTCAAATCAATCGATCGTTCGATAGTCGTATTCAAAGGATTTTACTTCCCCACTATTCCCATGGTCGAATTTCAAATTTTTTTTTAATTCGAAATTCGACCAATAGTAAATCTGCCCCTTAGAGTTTTTCTTGAAAATGTTTCACCACTCATCCGAGAACCTGAATCAGAAGCTTGAATGTATGATGTAGAAGATGACTACCAGCTATGACTTTACAAAGAGCAGTTGAATTCATGTGCAGCTAGCACATGCAAAAGGCAAGGAGAGGCAGATAAACAAATTCACCAGTTTATTGTCACATACCTACAACACCCAGAGAACATACAAATCAACAGGGAGGAAACAAGAAAAGAACAAGATATCCCAGACCATCAAGGATCAGTGGGTTAAGAATTTATCAGACACAGAAGTCACGGGAACCAGAGAAGGAAGTCTTAACCAAGGGACTAAACTTTGCTGTGGCCCCACGGTATTTCCCAGTGGTATAGTTTATCACAGCCACAGAATCTTCTATCCACAATAATATGTAACTTTTGATGAGGCTAAAAACATCTGGTTGAAAGCTAAGCATAAGGACAAGGTCATCAGTCTGGTTTTATATTGTTGCCTCTACCCAGGTGAAGCCACTCCATGCCAATATGGACTCCCAAAAATACACAAGGAAGGAGCCCCTCGGAGACCAATTGTCAGCAGCATTAACTTGGTGACAACATTGTGAAATATGTGGCTAACACCTTAGCTCCCTTGGTTGGCAACACAGTACATCACATTCAGAAATCCAGTGATTTTGTCGACAAAGTGTAAAACTGGAGACAAGTGAGTCTATGGTGTCCTATAATGTAACATCTTGAGTCACTTGCTTACCCACATCCTAGGCAATTGGAACAGTGAGGAAATGGCTGAAACAAGACCTCAGCAGCAGAACAAAGCTGAACCTAGAACCAGACTTTTGCCTTAATACCACTTACTTCAAGCACAAGGAAGTCTTTTATAGACAAAAACATTGCTGTGCAATGGGTTCACCTATGTCGCCAATCTTAGCGAACCTTTACATCGAAGAAGAAGAAAAGAAGCCCTGAAGACCTTCAAGGGATCATCACTCATATGATATGTGGACGACACATGAGTCAAAATTGAAGCACAAGAGCTTCCACTCAAAACTCAGTGGACAAAAACATCAAGTTCACTAGGGAAGATGTGAAAACTGGCATTTTTGGACTGTGCAATAGTTATCAGAGGGGGGGGGGAAACCTGGACATTGAAGTATACATGAAACCCACTCACACCAATCAGTATTTACTGTTTGATTCCAATCATCCTCTGGAACTTAAACTAGGGGTTGGGCTGAAACTGTGGCAATCAGCACAGAAGTGAAAGAAAAAGAATACAAACATCTGAATGAAGCTCTGAAAACTTGTGGACACCTGGACTCGGCAGCATAGACATTCCATATATGTCTGGCACATTAAAAAAACTTACAAGAATTTTCAAGAAACATCACATCCCTGTGTATTTCAAACCCAGCAGCAATTTATTTTTTGGATTTAGATCGGATATCAGACAGAGTGATTGTGAGTGTTTTGTGGACAAAATCCCTTATTTCCTTTAATGTACACTGTACATAACCAGCTGACTGCCAGTCAAATAAATGAATGGATGATTCTGAGCATTCCATGCAGCTACAAGGCATTGTCCTAAATGCTTCCATGAGTAGGGAACACCATCAAAATGTATTTATTTTAAATTGCAACTACATCTTTCTACAGCTTTTTGTCTTTAACAATAATGTAATTAATTATTGATTTACAAATCTATACGCTATGGAAAGACAGACATATATACATAATGTCTGAGTAGCACAGCTGACAGCTGCTGAACTGTTCCTTTAAATACCTTGTTTATGTCTGCTGCTAATTTGTTTTTCGCATAGAATCCAGTTTAAAACTCTTAAAGACAGAAATAATGACACAAGAATTTGTTAAACAATTAATTTACATTCCCTTTTTGAAAGAGAAACCCCATGTAGGAAATTTATTATTTTCTCAAACTTAAATGGATACCAAGTTTTTAATTTAAATATTAATCTTCTTCTGAAAATATTTGTATTATTATTATTTTTGAGGTGTCGTATACACACATATACACAGAGCATACAAGATTACATAGAAACATTTAAGGCTACCTGTCATCATTTTTTTATTGTTCTAGGGCTTCGGTGCTGATTTTGGAGTTCTTACATCAACAGGGGTATCGGCTACAGATAGCATTGCTCTCCAAAATGACATTGCCACACTTCCACATGCCCAGAGATCCAAAAGAAGAAAGGTGGCAGCCCTACTATTAAGTATATTATAAAAATAAAGCAGAACACATTCAGAAATGGCTTTATATTATGTCATTGGTGTTATAATACGTAATACTTTCCAGAATGCTTGGGGCCTGGGGTTTTTGTGAATAAGGGATCTTTACATACATTAAGGGGGATATTTAATAAGGTTCAAATTGTGTTTTCCATAAAAATTTAAATTTTTAAGTTGATTTCTTTTGTCAAAACTCACATTTTCAGATTTAAAAAAACTCAAACTTTTCAAGATTTAATATAACTGACCCTGGAAATAGCTCGAATGAGAAAATACATCATCTAAAACCTGTTAAGGTCATGTAGGAGTCAATGGCAGAGGTCCCTTGAACCATTTGAAGATGTTAATAGTTTGCATGATGTTCGATTTTTTTTTTTTTGAGGTTTTTCAAAAAAATTAAATTGCCATTTTTGTTTTCGCAACTCGCACTCGCAGAATCAAGTATTTCCCATTTGAGTTTTTTCTTTAATAAGATACCATTCAAGTTGTGAGTTAATTCGAGGTATAAACAACTCTACCGTTCAACCTTTGATAAATAACCACAACAGTCTGCTAATTATTGTTTAAAGGAAAACTACACCCCCAAAATGAATACTTGAGCAACAGATCACAGGGCCAAAGTGTGTCATACTTGAATAGACTAGTCTGTCTCATACAATTAATGCTACATATCACAGTGTTCCATTATACAGGCTGAAGTGAATGTTCTGAGCATGGACCCTCCTGTTGCCAACATACCTATCATAAGCATAAGGGATTGGGTATATAGCAAGCAACTCTAATATTACTAACTGAAGTTGCTCAGAATTCCTGGTACTTCCCATATACCAGTACAGGCATGAGCAAATGTAGGCATCAGCTTAGCAGTGGCTGGCTATTATGGATTGTTCATTTACATTTCTAAAATTTTAAAGCAAACAGCCCATCGGGCATTTGCCCGAGCCCATAGATTGCCAGTCTGGGCCTGCATGTGGATGCTGAGATAAGTGGATCCTCTTCCCCAACTCCATTGATCTGCACTGAAAAATGTAGCTTCTGCTTGTGTACAGACACAAAGCTGGACCAAAAACACAAAAGTGGCATTTTCTGGCCAACCCCTGCTCCACTCCATGTGCCTGTATACAAGTAGAAGCTGCAAAAATACACAAACTGAGAGAAGTGGATCTAACGGACTGTGCAACATTAGCTTGAGTATCTGAGATGCTCTTTTATCCATTCTGTGGCATGTGTTGTTGCCTGTCAACACATACAAGGCAAGATCAAAGGCACCCAGCAGGAAAGGCTTTAGATGGCTTAAGATACTGGAATAAAACCATCAAACTTATTAATATGATGATAGTTTCCGATAAATAATAGATTATGATGACTTATTTCTTCAGTTCAACTAGTAGATATTTAATGAATCTGCAGTGCGTACAACATTTAAGGCTTGCTGTTGAATGAATGATTCTACTATTAAAAGAAAGGAAAATGTATGATTTGTTTCCTAATGACCAAATTTGGGGCCTTGATGGTTGCCAGGCTTGTACTGTTGATACTGATTATGCTGGGTTACCCTGGTATGTAGATGTATGTAGAATGTTTAGCTCATTTAAAGTAAGATTACCAAGTCACATAAAAAATTATTGAAATGTGAATTTGACATTTTTGGCTACTCCGCATATCAAATAGCCCTTAATTCTATTTGAATTGAAAAAATTAGAACATTCGAATTTCGAAATACTGTCTCTTTAAAAAAAAACACATTCAATTATTCTCCACCTTATACCTGCCGAATTGCAATTTTAGCCTATGGGGGTTCTCCCATAGCCTTAACAGAGCTTTTTTCTAAGTTTTGGAAAATCTAGAAATTTTATTTTTGAAAATCATTTGATTTGAACGATGCAATCAAACGATTTGAATTCGATCGCAACCGTTTTGGACCGATAGAAAACCACCCAAAAAATGGTTGAATTTCAAATTTTTATCTATTCGAAATTTGACCAATAGCAAATCTAACCCTTAGACCAATCTAATTTTTTTTGGTGGTTTTCAATTGAAAATGAACCGTTTTCGATCAAATAGATCCAGTTTAGATAGAAAACCACCAAAAAAATTTGATTAGTCGAATTGCAAATTTTTTTTAATTCAAAATTCAACCAATAGTAAATCTGCCCCTAAATGTTTAGGGGTCTGTAACCTAGTTATTTCCAACAATATTTGTTCTGTTGTACTCTTGTACAATCTTATTTTCAGTCTGATCATGTGTTTTCTGTATGCTGGTTCCTAAAACACCACCCATATCTAAGGGAAGGTCTAACAAGTGATTAGTAAAGAGTCCCAATGAGATCACCATCTAGTACATCAATATGGAAAGCATTATTTATGAAAATCAATATTTTTCAGCATCTTGCATTCTTTTCCTGGAAAAGACAGTTGCCTTTCAATGGCTCAGACTGCTACAAAGGCAAAATTAATAACAGGTGATAGCTTTCCATTAATGATGTCTGAGATTTGCTTTTAGATAGGCAGACAAGATAGGGTAATTGGTTTATATCTGCAGTGAAATTTTTACTTTCCTATTTGGGTGAACAGTGTGTGCAGATTGTGACTTTAGATTTAAGTGATTGATTTTTGCCACCTGCATTTCAGGGCTAATTTATTTGTTCAATTCATCTGGTAGACATTTATTGAATTTGTAATGTTTACTGGTTTTCAGAGATGCATCTCAATGCTTGCAAATAATAATGTTAGCCAGAAACAATGCTATTGTGAAAAAAAATTATGCATTTTAGATACAAGAATTCTATTTTTTTTTTCTATTAAACTGTGTTTTTGAACTCCAGCTCTCTGTGCTATAGATAATTAGGTATTGATGCATGACTTGCAAAGCATACCCTTGCTTTAAACAGTGTGCAATTTGTTTTAAAGTGCAATTTGTGGCTAAGTGCAAGAGTTCAATCAAGAAGGAGCTCAATCAAAGCGGAATCCAAGGTAGGCAATTTGAATTCAATTTTCTAGTATTTTTATACTTTCATGAAGATGAATTACAAATGTTGATTATTATGATAATATGTGAATCATGATATAGAGGTTGTCCAATGGACTTTTGCTATTTTAATAAGGGGTACATTGAAACCTTGGGCTTCTTCGTCTGATAAATAATAATAAATAAACCTGCTGCTGATGTGGACACAAGTTTAGGTAAGAGCTCATTAAGTGCAAAGCTTATTCTGCAAGTAGCCATGTAATTATTCCCGGTGCAGTTTGGCATATACAGCACTGTCACATGGACAACCCAATCTTTTTGTGTACCACCTCTAGTAAACATCTATATGCCCTCACCCCTCATCCACACATCGTCTGGTTGAAATATCCCTGGAGCTGCCAACCAGCATGCTAAGTAGCCTGCTAGCAAATAAAATAGCTTTCAGCATAAGATCAGCCCATTTGGGAACCTACTGTAGAAAGAAAGATCCAGATATGGTCTGTATCTATATGTAATTTTTTTGGTCTGGGATATTGTCTGTGCTTCAGCAAACAAACTACAACTAATGACACTGTTTAATAGACTATACAAAGTTAGACGCATGCTGGACCACCAGATGTTTCGTAGCACATCTTCACAAATGAAATGGTATAAAATATGAACAATTTATAAGAATAGAATTTGCTTTTATATAAATGATCAATATTTATAGTTCTTGGTTGTTTTTCCTGGCAAAAAACAAGGTTACCATAGTAAAGTTTGAGGGTGGTATTTTTAAGTTTTCAAGGTAACGTTCTGCATACTATACTGCATACTATTGCATAGATGATCATAATAATACTAATGCCTATATCTTGTCCTGTCTGATAAAAATCCTTAAAGTGAAGGAAAGCTACCAAGGCAGTGTATTACCAATAGATTGGCCACAATAGTGCACGCTATAATGCTATATTTACTCTGTAGAATGCTTTACCATAATTGAGTAAATAGCTCTAGAAGCTCTTTCTGTTTGCTTAGGATGGCAGCTGCCATATTAACTTGCTGTGAAATCACTTCCTTGCCTGAGTATCTCCCTGCTTGCTCATAGCACTGGGCTCAGATTACAGCAGGGAGGGTGAGGGAGAGAGGAGCAAATTGAGCATGCTCTGACCATGCCCTGGAGGTTTAAGCTGAAAAAGTCTGATACGGAAGCCCATGTGTACATGGGACTCAGAGCAGCATTGCTTTGAGGGTTTACTGGTGTATTTATAAAGAATTTCTGATATATTTCTGATATACTTACTTAGTTTTAACCTTTCCTTCTCCTTTAAGGGATCTCATTTTGATACTATCTATCCGCTTAAAGTTCAGGTTAACATTGATTGTATCTTCAGGTATAAACCAGTATAGTAAGTCAGTATATGACTTGTGAGTCATGGCCATCAGGTGAACAATTGCATCTATGCAAAAATTTTAAAGAAATACACTGTCCTCAAGTGACAGCTGTCATATGGGGATTAGGAACAAATCTTTAACTAAATGTTGTTGGAGGGCAAATGTAGTATTTACATTTACAGTAGTACAATGCACAGCTGAAGCCTCTAGCAGCAACTTTGCTGTGTTTAATTGGTCTTTTTCTTGATGACTATAATAATTATGTTGGATAGGGAGCCAGAGAGAGACATAACTGGCTTTTTGATATCCAAGTATATCTATCCTTTAACAAGAAAGTGACTTTCAGTGAGCTGCTCCCATCTTACTGGGGCATGCACAGGCACTGGTTATTCAGACGATAAAGTGTGTGCAAAGGAGATTTATCTGAAAATGTTTACTGGAATAATTCTACTCACATATTCACATTCTGGGCCTTAATCACGTTGCTTAGAATATTCTCCCCTTGTATCTCCATCTGAACGCCAGCAAAAAAATGTCAGTCTGAAAAAGCAATTTTATACAAGGACAAATCCGTTTTCTAGCATGCAGCCATATGCAAAGTCAACATAGCTTTCATGAGATGCTGCCCCTAGATTTATTGCACATTTCTCATTGGGAAGTGAACTAATGTGACACATTATAAATTACTATTGGCATATTGTGTACGACAATGAGATATTAACGGCAGAACACAGCACAAAGCTTAAAATGATTTATATAAACGCAATCTAATATTCGGAAAGACTGTTGAAAATGCATTACAGAGATGGAAACGTAAGCATTTATTTCTTGAGGAAAGCTTAATTGTAAACATAATCAAAGTTAAAGTTGGGAATTGGTATATAATGCACACAAAATATTTCATTTGTTGATGTATGCACATCTATTATATACTGTGTGTTAAAGCACTTCAGTTCCCTGCAGAATTTTTGTTAGTTCAGGGAATTAAATTTGCTGCCTGAGATTTATGGTGTTCCCTCTATAGGTTTCCAAGAAAACCTAGGCTGTTGTCCCTGTTTTGGAAAGAGCAGCGGTTCTGTCACTTATCGACTAACCATACTTGGACTGCTAGGCTACGAATGCTTCTGGCTTCGACTAATGGAATTGCAACACAATAGTAGGCCTCTGCAATAGCAAGCTGTGACAGTAATGGCTTCATTTGAGTGTAAATTTGAGTGTAAATAAAGTGATGAAAATATTAAATTCTATTAGACAAACCTACAGAAATTTTGAAAATGAGGGTGGCACATATGGGCAGTTTTAGTGATGCATATAAAAACAAAGTACCTGCATAACAAATGTATGTATTCTCAGTGATGATAAATTATAAAATCCTTTAGGTATAACTCCAGGGACAGCCCAGAAAGTAAAGGGTTTAGGTAGACAGTACTGTCTCTCTTTAAAAGAAAATGGTACAGTTAAAGTTAAAGTCCTGTATTATGTCTAATCCTATATAATAAAGTTCAAGTGTCTCTGCGTCCAGTCCCTGTGT
>CM044431.1:121412414-121425300 GCA_024363595.1 Xenopus borealis | reverse complement strand
TCTGCCATCTGATGTAATATCTGGGGGTATTTATACATGGAATTGAAACTCTGCCATCAGATGTGATTTCAAGGGGTATTAAAACATGGAATTGCCACCCTGCAATCCTGATGTGATTTCTAGGGGTATTTATACATGGAATTGCCACTCTGCAATCCAGATGTGATTTCTGGGGGTATTTAATCATGGAATTACCACTCTCCAATCCTGATGCGAGTTCCATAAGTTTGCTTATAGTCTGTACATAAAACTATGGCAGTATAGGTATTCCCTGTACTAACCACAATTCAGCAGGAACAGCCCCCAAGTTTACTCATAGCCTGTGCAGAGATATACCAGCATAGGTATTCCACTGTACTATTTACCATACATCAGGAAGGTTTGAGGGTAGTTCTTTAAAAATGCACTCGGTTACATATACTGTGAAAATTAATTCCTGTGCTGTGCATGCAGTTGAACTCAATAAAAATAAATCAGTGAAATGTAGTGAGCAATTATCATGGGACAGAGGGACAGGTAGTCACTATTGATCACCCAGCCCTGGAACCCTGTGCCAGATGGCAAAACTCAATTTAGGGCACCCCACCAAAATGGTTCCAATTGGGCCCTGCAGTTGGTAAGACCGATCCTGCTTAGGGCACAAGTACATGGCAGGCTTTGTTTCAATTGTTAGAGTTTCATTGTTAGAGCATTCTAAAATGACAAGAAATCTAAACAGCAATGTTTGTAAATCTTTTCCTATGGGAACCTAAATAAAATTGCAGAAAGCTGAGAACCCTAAAATCTGGTTTATAACTGGTTATGCATTTAAATTACAGGTATCTATTATCTGGAAACCCATTATCCATTGAGCTCTAAAGTATGGGAAGGCCATCTCATATGGATTCCATTTTAATCAAATAATTGAAATTATTTTCTTTTTCTCTGTAATAATAAAAAAGATCCTTGTACTTGATCATAACTAAGATAAAATTAATCCTTACTGGAGGCAAAACACCCCTATTGGGTTATTTCATGGTTAAATTATTTTTAAGTGGACTATAATGGAGATTAAAGTATGGAAAGACACATTATCCAAAAAAACCCAGGTCTCAAGGATTCTGGATAACAAGACCAGCCCTAAACATCATTGCCATCCACAGGCTAAGATTCACTGTTGCATAGCAAGCAGCGAGAAGTCGGGGTGCAGTCCAGTGTGAGATTGGCCTCATTTTTTTTATTTGTAGGATACCTTATATATTTTTCCATTTACATTCCATTCCATCACATATCTTCCCTGTACAGACAACTTTCTCAGTGCTTTATTGCTTGCTTTATTGAAAGGGAGGGATTCTGGTTAGTCAGTTTCGTGAGGATTCACACACCACACACTATATTTTTTACTATACTTCAATTTCTTTCCCCATTCAGGGAAACCCTAGAAGGTGGTGGTCATCCATCATGTATTGCAATTAAACTGGTTTAATGCATAGACTTAGTTTTTAAAAATACAACTTAATTTACTTTTACCCAAATCTCTTTATTCATAATTCTTCATTTTTTTCTTTTTAAATAACCCCTGGTTTCTACTAAAACCTTGCAGTGTATTGCAGGGTTCCTACTCAGCAATTATGAAGCTGAGCAACCATTTATACGCAGCACAGTTCATTTGGTATGCTTCAATTTTTCTCTTATTCTTGGAAAAGGTTGTTCTTATCCATTGAGTTTTTGTAGCCCAGCTAGGAAACATGTGAATCAAATATCAGCTTTAGATGTACTCTAAATCCCTGGTTTTAAAAACACCCTTGCATGGCCCTTCTGGGTAATATGAATCCCCCCCTTGGTAACATTTATTCATTATTTTGTAGAGAAATCAAAGATGACAAGCCACTATGAGGTACGTTGCTCTATCCTCTTGGTGTAAACATTCATTGTTTTTATTAGCAAAATGTCAGGCAGATCTTTAAAGTGTCATAAAATCATATAAATAGTTTCAATCTTTTTTTCAAAAAGTACAAAATGACATTTTTCTATTTCATAAAGCCTCAATACACCCTCTGTGTTTAGCTGCTCAGTGCCTGGCTTGCTGTAGTTGGAGATTATAACACACAGTAGTAATAAAGTGCCCCTGAATATTTCATGAACTTCACACAGTCCAATACTTCAAGTCAGCTTGAAAATATGAATACCTGTGTTCCGCTGAGTGGATGAAACAAGGGCCAATCATGCACGCTGCGAGGGTAAAATGTACTAAATCATTCCAGGTGCATTAGGAAACAGATGGACAAAGGCATTTCTCTTAAATAATTGAAAATGTTATGTACATTTGTCTGATTGGTCAGCTTGATAACAGCATAGAAGATTATAAGCTTAGCTTCAGACCTTAAACATACGAATTAGTAGTGCAGGTACATTTATACCTGAATCTAAGCCAGTACATTCTGCAGGTTTGCTGCATTATGATAACTCTGTGCCATAGCAGCTCTGTACCTCATTTACATGGTTTGCCAGGTTGAGCCTAGTCATGAGGTTCAAAGACTAAAAATAACTAGGATAATTTATTTATAACGTGCCAGCACATGCAGTCATTATAAAAAAAAAAAGAGGAACAAGAAAGGACGTTTAAATATATGAAAAGTTATGATCAGCAAGCAGAAGTGGTGAAATGTTCCTGTTCGTTAAGAACTTGTTTTGGGTAGAGATGTATCAGATTTTAAAATGCATTTCAACTAATGATCACCACTCTCAGTACAGTCCTCCAGTACAGTGGTGGCATATACATCCAATAGAACAGCAATTCTGCACTAACATTTGTGTCAATAAACTTCAGCCATGCTGGTGCAGCTCTTGTTTTCATGAGGAGTGTAGGTGGAATGTTTTGAACCACTTTGGCAAAAGGCACATTAAGCAAATCATCTGCTCTCCTCGGCAGGTGGTTTGTGTTTTTTTTTTAAACCCCCGGTGCTGGTCTGTGTGGAGCTACACATGTATTTTTCCACTGATATTCGCTCTGTGGAGCTCCACATAGGTTGACACTGTGTCTCTCACAGGAACTACAGGGGTTTGCACATAAGAGCAGAGCCATTTTCCTCCACCTCTATAAATACCACCTGCAGAGAAAAGGCATCTGTATTATACTGTATACAAAAACAGCGGCACAATATACCACATATCCAGGGTCAGACTGACCCGGCAGGACACTGGAAAAAAAACCCAGTGGGCCTCAGCCTTCGTGGACCCCCATCAGGCCAGACCCCCATTTCCTGATTCTGTAGAAAAAAGATTTGCGCGATAGTGGGGCCAGGGGATCCGGAGGGGGCCCTGGACTTAAGTCCTAGTGGACCCCCGGCCCCCCAGTCTGACCCTGCACACATAACTTTGCTATGTAAAAACCAGTATAAAATTTTTAACGCGTTTTTTTCTTAGTTACTTCTACAATGTATAACAGTAGCAAATCTGGTGTTCACATGGCGTAAATTAACACACAAGAGCACACGCTTTTTACACTTTTTTTGGGGGGTGGGTATTGTTTTTCACACTGCATAATAAATATGCCCCTTAGTGTGCTCTTGGCCTTACTGCGATTTTGACTAGGGTCTTGGAAAACCATTTCTAAGGCTAGGGCCACACAGGGCCAAAATCCGCTGGCTGATTTCAGCCCTTCTGCAGGTATTAGCCTCAAAATACAGATACTTGTGGTTCTTCTACGAAATCCGCTGAGTTTGTCTGCGTTGCTTCCTAGTCAATACTTCTGAATGCAGAAAAGAGAGGAGGCTACTTCCACGATAGGGCTGAAATCAGCATATGTCAGCTAGCAGATTTTGGTCCCTGTGTGGCCCCAGCCTAATATCTAAATGAGCAGTGCCCAGACCTTTTCAATAAGGAATCTTCTTCAGTGATTATTATTAGTGATTATTTTTATGTTTTTAAAAAGGGCCAACATATTCCGTTATGGATGCAACAAATCCAGGATTCTGCCTTTTTCAGCGGGATTCGGCAGAATCCTTCTGCCCAGCCGAACCCTAATTTGCATATGCAAATTAGGGGTGGTAAGGGAAATTGCACGACTTTTTGTCACAAAACAAGGAAGTAAAAAATGTTTCGCCTTCCTACCCCTAATTTGTATATGCAAATTAGGGTTCGGATTTTAAGCAGTCTGGTAACTAAGGTCCAAATTACCCTAGCAGCCATGCACTGATTTGAATAAGAGACTGGAATATGAATAGGAGATCTCTGAACACAAAGATGAGTAATAAAAAGCAGCAATAACAATACATTTGTAGCCTTACGGAGCATTTGCTTTTTAGATGCGGTCAGCCAAGCCCATTTGAAAGCTGCAAAGAGTCAGAAGAAGAAGGCAAGTAACTATAAAAAATAATGAAAACCAATTGAAAAGTTGCTTAGGGTTGGCCATTCTATAACATACTAAAAGTTACCTTAAAGGTGAACCACCACTTTAAAGGGGATCTAAAATCATGTTTTTTAAAAAGTATATATAGGTTCCTATCACTAAATAAAACAATTTTGTAATGTATGTCTGTTAAAAATGTGTACCTGCTTTAAGGTACGTTATTTTTCCTGAGCTTTCTCTTTCATGCTTCAAGATTGCAGTCATTTTTCAACAAGCACATATATGTAAGGGTTAAACACCCTTGAGCCTTTTCTAGCAGTTAGAGAGCAACACAAGCATGAAAACATCCATGGTTATGTCAAATAAGAGCTCTGATTGGCTTTTTGGTAGCCCCTATATGGACTGGCAGCCTACAGGAGAGAATGTTTGGCAGGACATCTGTTTTTTATGCAACCAAAACTTGCCTCTAAGACAGTAATTCAAAAATAAGCACCTGCTTTGAGGCCACTGGGAGCAACATCCAAGGGGTTGGAGAGCAACATGTTGTTCGCAAACTAAGGTTGGGGATCACTGCTTTAAGCACTGGAGGGGCAGCCCATCAATCGCTAGCGAGCAGGACAGACAGTGGCTGCTGAACTTTGAAAGAGATCACAAACAAGAAAGAGAAAGCCGCAGACACATTTAGATGTATCTCAAAGCAGGTACAACAATTTTAACAGACATACATTACAAAATTGTTTTATTTAGTGATAGGAAGCTATATATGCATTTTAAAAAGTGGCTTTAGATCCCCTTTAAGGCTTTCACACTAGGCTGTTTAGAAACACACAATTGCAGTGGAATCACCTCCATTTGCTTCATCAACCTGTGCACATAATGGAGTGTGTTTGTGCACGTAACACATAATCTGGTCCCGCTGGCTCTTTCTCAAGCGATGCACAGAATCCAGGATTCGATTAGTCTTTTTCAGCAGGATTCAGATTCTGCCAAATCCTTGTGCCTGGCTGAACCTAATTCTAATTTGCATATGCAAATTATGGGCAGGAAGGAAAAATCATGTAACTTCATCACAAAACAAGGAAGTAAAATAAATGGTTTCCACTTTTTCCTGTCCCACCCATACTTTGCATATGCATATTAGTATTCAGCTGAAATGTTCACAAAGGATTCGGTGATTTGGCCAAATCCAAAATCGCTGATTCAGTGCATCCCTAGTTTCAACATCCTTTTGTGACATTAATGGGCAGATTTTTCAAAGGTCGAATTTTTACCCTAATAAAATAAATGTAACAAAACCATGATTTCATAATTTTTTATTTGTAGTATGGGTGTGGGGAGACCTCAAAGAATAAAATATCTCTCACTACTCAAGAATTGTTTGTAACATGTTACTTCAACCATGAAAAAATATGACTGCTTATGCTTACTAAAAATTTGATTTATTTTGTTAGCATATTTTTGGAAAGTGAGCATAAGAAATAGAAAGAATAGCAGCTGAAGAAAATTTGCCAACAAAAACGTACAACTTCATCTTTCTTGAACAGTGCTGTAAATCCATGTCGAAATAAATACATCAGCACACCCTTACTTTTGAACTTGCCATTTTAAAGATTCAACCCATTGTGTTTTCCCTGTATCACAATCTGTTTCATTCACGAAGTCGCAGGACCACAGGCACTAAGAAACAAGATTTCTTCATAATAACCAGAGAAAACTGCCATTACTTCCCAAATACATCATCAACTTAGATTTCTGTATATATACAGTAATGTGGGCTCATTGAAACCAAGAGATTATTGATTATGTACTGCCTGTCTTTTGTATTAATTTGTTGTATATGGAGGTTTCTATAGTCTTCATTGCTGTTGTAATAAGTCTCTAGTCAAGACTTTTTTAGTTCAGCATTTACTTATTCAGGATTTTACCGGTATTTCTGAAGAAACCCGTTGTGGTCTGGTTGCAGCCCTGAACTAGATATTTTGCAGGTAAACATTTTAGATACAGATATAAATCTCAACTTAAACATCTGAAAATGTTCAAGTAATGCGTTTTACAGAATGCTTAAAACAGTTTACTCAAAAACCAAAAGATGCATCCGAGCATTTGCTTCTCTAGAAGATTTTTTTAAGAAAATCCCCATTATGGCAGGTGTATCTTCAGAATGCCGTGCCTTTGTGTTGGGTTTTCAGGTTTCTCAATGTAAGTTTAGGATTGTTGTAAAACATTCCATCATTCTTGTTGCAGGCTATCCTCTTCAGTTCTTATCAGCAGAACAATATTTTGCAATGTACTATTTATATAGTGCTGTACATTTATGAAAAATATTACCAAGGCTGTTCATCCTTCAAAGTGGTGCCCTATCATAGTCAAACAACACCCTAGGGTCAGTTATGTCAAGAGCAAATTAAGTTTCCTGTATGATTTCAATTGATTCAAGTCTGAAAGTTCTATTTTGGAGTGTGGAAGGAATTCCACAGACAGGGTCGGATTAGGGTGTCTGAGCCTGCCACCACAGGGGCCCCCACCCGCTCAGGGGCCCCCATCCCAATCATGAGCTCCACCAGGGACTGTACCTACAGATCCAAACTCCCCCCCGCGTATACATCTTTTACGTCCTTTGTTTATGGCCGGGATAGGTGTAGGAGCGCCCAGAGTTTCCTGGAAGGAGTGGGTCTGGGTCAGTGAGGCCCACCAGGCAGACCCATGGATAACATTCAAACGCCTTGCAGAATCCCAGTACTCATGACTGAATTGCTAACTGTTAAACATGGAAATACATTCCCTGTTAAAATATTAAAGCACCAGCATATTCCACAGGGTTGGACAATTAACATGTGTGTACATCAATCATACAGATTACATACAACATGAGAACGGATACAAGAGGTAAAGAGGGTCCTGCTCAACAGAGCTTACAAAAAGAATACATTGGAATGATTCAGGAACGAGATGAAACAATTCCAGACTATAAGGACCCAAAAATGTAATAAGCAGCTACACTGAACCAGGATTTTCACCTGGTACTACGTTCTATTGGCACTTGGCAACAGCGTATAAAAAAATGTTAGCCTAAGGCCTATTAACTTAACATGCTGGCTGCGCTCACAATATGAATAATTACAGGCACTGCATACACAAAAGTTTGCTCATCGGAAGGCAGGAGATTGGTGCAGCTAAACACATTCCCAGGTGATAAACAAGAAACCCCCTGATCTGAATTTTGGCAAGAAGGGAAATAAAGTGGGGGGGCTTATAAAGAATAATGACACCACTGATTGCAATGAGTCGTGTTGACCGCCTGCAAAGAAAACAGCAATTAACTTTATTCCTTTTATTTATACATATAATGTGCAAAAGGAGGAGGTGGAACCCTGGCCCAATTATGGAATCAAAGTGCCATTGCTTCCCTTTGTGAGCTGCTTGATTGGCTGTTATCATGCAGCAAGACAAGTCCAAGCAGTGGGCCACATACCCAGCAGCTGTACAACTACCAGCAACCCCCAGTTGGACTGGAATGAATTTTGGGGTGAGGGGAGAGTTCGTTATAAGCCGCTTCTCTCTGCAGTTGCCTTTAATGATATGCGGATATGATGCACAGAATTTCACAGCTTCTATTTTTTTTAAGAAGCCTAAACCCACCCCGAGCCTTTGGAATTCTCCCCCGTTAACCTGTTCGTCGCTCGCAAGGCACGCAGGTTAAAGATAGCAGCTCTGGGGGAGGGAGGCAGCTCTGTGTGGGCTTCATGACATCAAACTGCTAAGTGATGTGGGGTTTTTTTTCTCTCTCTGAGTGAGCTCCCAAATCAGAGTGGCTTGCATCAAGGACAGAGTGCTGAGCACTGGGGCTGCTTTGCTTGGATTGTTACTCTGCGGATTGCATCTGTCTCCCCCCTCTCTCTGCCATCAATATTTAATGCCCTTCTCCTCAAAGCAGTGAGATAATGCAATGAGCGCAGGCGGCGGGGAAGCAGCGAGTGAGACACGCACTGGAGCTCAAGCCGCAGCTGACTGAGCCGGGAAGAAGAAGCCGCCGGTACATGCTGTTCCCCGACCCCTCTGTATAATAAAGAATGTCCTCCTTAGCCCACGGGGCCGCCACCTCCGTCCTCGGAAGGGCAGTCGGGGAGGAGGACGCGGGAGGATGAGGGGAGACAGCCGGCCGGAGCAGAGGAGGAGGAGGCGGAGGAAAAGAAGAAGAAGAGTGCGAGAAAGGGACACAGGTGTAGAGGCCGGCGCGGAGGATGAAGTGGGGAGTCCGGGGAGCCTGCGCCGCGCTTTCCAGCTGTCTCCTGCTCGCCTGTGCCCTGAGCGCGGCCGCCGTGGGCCTCAAGTGCTTCACTCTGGGTTCTGAACTGAGGGGGGAGCCGTTCCGCTTGGGCACGGCCGCCGGCGCCTTCTACTCTGGGCTGCTGCTCTCCGCCGGCCTCTCCCTCTTGGGCTCCGCCCTTATCTGCTGCCGGGAGGACGCGTCTGGGGAGAGCCGCGCGGGAAGCCAGAACTTCCTGCTCCTCGGGGTGCTGGTGTTCATGCTGGGGGTGCTGAGCGCCTTCGCTGGGGCGGTGATAGACGGGGACACGGTGTCATTGGTGGAGAGGAAGTACTCGCACTACTGCCTGCAGGAGGGGGTCGGAAGCCCCACCACTAAGTGCCAGAAGTTAAAGGATTACCAGCGGGGCTTGGTCATCTCCACCATTTTTAACTCCCTGGAGTGCCTGCTGGGACTGCTCAACCTGCTCCTCGTCAAGAACTACAAGTCGTCTCAGCAGCGCAGGCGGCGGCGGCGAGCGCGGAGGAGGAGAACATGCGGCGGGAGGAGGCGCTTTCAGAGGCACAGCCAGGGCTCCATCTTCTCCAACGAAGAGCACGACTACTCCCCCTGCGGGGACTTACCTTTTCAGTCTGTCTCCTACATCAACGTGGGGGTCTTTCACCTGTTTGACGAGGCTGGGGTCGAGGTGCATTGTGGGGGACACCCTTCCATAGAGTTGCCTGGATACTCCCCCATGGACCCTGATTTGAACCCGTCCTACCCCTACTGCTACCCTCTGCCCAATGAGCAGCCTCCTCCCTATGATGAGATATATCCCACCACAGAAATCTGCAGCAGCAGCACCACTGCAACCACCACATAATAACTATTGTGTGGGGAGCAGCCTGTGCACCCCCTCCCCAAAACCTGTGTCCAGGGACCCCCAGCTCCTCCTGCTCTGTGATATGCACTGACAATCAGAATGCCTGACAATGGGACAGGGACGTGCCAGTTTGTGACAGTGTCATTTACACTGATGTATTCCTATAGAAGCGCAATGGTATGTGCTTAGGTTGAAAGGCCGAATATTCTGCCAGTTGGACGTGTGCCTGTGTGTGAGTGCCAGGTGTCTTTAAAAAATAAAAAAAAATGCACTGTAATCACCTTCATTTGCCTGGGGGTCCATTTTACTGGGGGAGTGCCAATATAAAGCACCTTCATTTTCAAAAAGTTGATGCCTTCCTGCTGTTGTTGCACCACAACCCCTAGCCCTGTTTATAAAGGCGCTCAGGGAGTGCTGGCAATCACAGGAACAGCTAAAAGGCTTGTTCCCATCAACATGGACGAGAACCCCTACCCGAGCCCCCAGAAAAATACAACCCTTGTTTTCATTTCTGATTTAGGTTACATGCAGACTCAGTACCATGGATTAATCTGTATTTTTCCTGCTCTTCACATTTATTTTGTCATGCCAGTGTAAAACTACATCTTGCTATTCGTCACTATTGCCATGGTTACAGTGTCTAGCTATAAAATGATTATGTCAGTAGAAAAAGGCTTTTTTATTTTCTTCCACGTCTGATGATGATGATGAGATTACTCATCTTTATCGAATCTCCAAGATCTTATCGGCAAAGGCTTCTGATACTGTCAATCCTCCTACTATTCCTTTTTTTTCCCTTTCCTATTAATGAATCATCAAATAATAGTTTTATAGCTTAAGAAAGCAAGCTGCCTGCCACAAAGGGGATTTAATATGCAAGGGACAAGAACCGCACAAAGCTCCACTGGCTGTAAAAGATTCATATTGGTAATGAATGAGAGATCTGGTCCCCTTAAACTCTTTTCACAGTCCATATGGGACTTACAATACAGTGTCAAGGCAACAAGTAGCAGGCCCATTGGGAATCTGTAGAATTGAGGGAATTGCCTTCAGTTTACAGCTTTGCAATATATGATTTGTAACCCCCCCTCCTTATTTTAAGATGTATACGCTGCACTTTGAAAAGAAAACCTAATACTAGATTACCTTTTTGTACACTTGAGGTGCCTGCCTGTTAATTAAATTATGGTAAGAGCTTTGGTATATATAAGCTCACCACTAGAAATGCAGTATAGAAAAGAGTAAATCTCACCCCTTTTTAAACTTGCTGGAGAACATTTAAAAGTAATATATATGCTGTAGGTTGCAGCGACGTGGCCAGTAAATAAGGCACTTTATGGGAATATTCCTTTTTATAGAACAAACAAATGGAAAAAGATATTTTTAATGATTTCAAAACAAAGTTCTCAATGCTTTATTTTACTATTGGATACTTTCATAGGAGTAAACGTTCATGATTTCAGTTGCATTAAATCTGCACCCGTGTATGTTATTTATGAGGTGAATGTATCTCATGGTATTGCATGAAGGCTGATCCAAGGTCTGTGTGTGCCACCTACAAATATGGTCATTCTATTTATTACATCATAATTACAATCATTAAATCCATGTTGCATGATTTAGTTAATTATTGCAAATTAAAATGATAACCACACTTTTATGTGAATGCTGTTAGTGTTTATTACATGCCTCCGGCATTCCCACATGTTCAGTATGTTTGTAAATGGCTCATGGGAGTTGATTGGATAAGATTAATTTCTCCTAATGGTTTTATGACACTAGGTGAAACCACCCTAAGTCACTTGTTTATATCCGTTCAAATCATGGGGCAGTAACTGTTAACATTATTTTAAAGTCATATTAAAAAAAACCATGCCATTACTGGGAAACTAAAAGCTTGTTTTTTTTTCCCGCAGACTTTCAAAAAAGAAAGACATATTTATGTTGTAACGCTTCAGTTCACCTTTAAAACATTCAAATTCAAAGCATATATCACAAATAATGACTTTTTCAACAGAGCTCCGTTTCGCTTTCACAATTTTTATAAAATGTTTTTTTAGGGGTGTAAACCCCCAAAATAAAATGTTGCTTAAAGTGATACTAAAATGTTCTTTTCAAAATACTAACATATAGTTCATGCTGATCTTTATGTCCCTTCTTAACCTGTCAGTTTCTAATGCTAACAGACTACTGCTTCACAAGTATGGCAGCCCCCTCATATAGGAACACGGGGGGAAGAAAAGTAATGTAAAAGCATCAGGCAGATCTCTTTCATGGCAAAATTAAAATGTCTTTTTCATCAACATCTTTATTTTGATGTGGAGAGACAGTTGGCAAATTTTTTTATTATTTGTGGTTTTTGAGTTATTTAGCTTTTTATTTAGCGGCTATCCAGTTTGCAGTTTCAGCAGTCAGGTTGCTAGGGTCCAAATTACCACAGCAACCATACATTGGGAGACTGAAGTATGAATAGGAGAGGGTCTGAATAGAAAGAAGAGTGATACAAAGTAGAGATAATAATACATTTGTAACCGAGCAGAGCATTTGTTTTAGATGGGACCAGTGATCCCCCATTTGAAAACCGGAAATGAGGCAAATAATTCAAAAACTATAAAAGAAAAAAAATGAAGGCCATTTGAAATATTGTTTAGAATTAACCACTCAATAACATACTACATGTTAAAGGAAAACTATACCACTCAAACAATGTAGGCCTTTATAAAAAGATATTGCATAAAATATGCATATAAAATATGTAAAACCCTTCTTCATGTAAATAAACCATTTTCATAATAATATAATCATAAATAGAAAATTGCCATTTTAAAAAATAATAACTGTTGATCGTACGATTCAACGGTGCACACAAACTTACCAAACAGACTTTATTTGTTAGGTTACATGAGCCAATTAACAGGAAGAGTTGTGTCTTTTGTTGTTGTATTTCTGGTCAGGTGATCTCTGAGGCTAGAGGCAAGAGATGTAAAAGTGTGATATTTACTGAAATAGCTATACCAGTTTGGTAAGATTCTTTAAATGCCACTTAATTTTATATCAATTATCTGTTGCTCTCAAGTATTCATTCTTGGGGTATAGTTTTCCTTTAAAGGGATTCTCTCATGAATTTTATGCTGTAGTTTTTATTTCTAAAATACATTGTTTACACTGCAAATAATTCACTCTACCTTAGAAAATGTTATTCCTGAACCAACAACTATATATTTTATTAGTTGTAATATTGGTGTGTAGGCAGCCATTTCAGGTATTTCTGCCTGGTCATGATGGAACTTCTTTCAGGCAGCCTGTTGTTTCTCCTACTCAATGTAACTGAAGGTATTGCAGTGGGACATGGATTTTTACTGTTCAGTGTGAGGAGAACTCACCCTGCGTCGCAAGATGGCGGCGCCCTGCCGGTCTCCCTGCC
>CM044431.1:121371034-121388753 GCA_024363595.1 Xenopus borealis | reverse complement strand
CCAAAAATACAATATGCAAGAAATTATGCAGAGGACTTTGTGGCTTTATACTTTTGCAGAAAATACTCTGTATCTAAAACTATTAAACTAGTAAGATGATCCAAAAGGTAATGTAATTTCCACACCTCCAACAGTGTACAAATGTTTAAATATATGCCTTGGCTAGAGAGTCTGCAGTGTACTTGTTCAGAGACCAATTTGGAACACAGATCTCACTGAAGAACATTATGAAGAAACATAGTAGAGACGCTCCCTCTTGTGGTACTGTAGTGTTCCTGAAGCCAGGATAAGGTACCAAATATTAGCTAAGTAATAATTAGCATATGGAAACTGTTCCTATTTATTTTGACAGCAGTAACATTGGGTACCTTATGAATTTGTAGTGATGGTTTCCTTGTCCTTTAAAGAGGTGGTTCTTCTTTAGGTTAACATTTATTATGTTATAGAACAGCTAATAGAAAGTCTAAGCAACTTTTCCATTGATCTTCATTATTTATTCATTTATATAGTATTTTGTAATTACTTGCCTTCTTCTGGATCTTTCCAGCTTTCAAATGGGGTCACTGACCCCATCTAAAAAAAACAAATGCTCTGCAAGGCTACACATTTTTCTTCCGCTCATCTTTCTTTTCAGGGGGGTCGGTGTCCAATACTGGTGCTCTGGCATCCAATTCTCCACTGGCATCCAATTTGACGCGTCCAGTTAATTCGAAGTTAGTCTCGCGGCCAGTCCTGAACTGGCCATGGCCCAGCGGTTGGGGACCCCTACTCTAGTGTATTTCTGGCTACAGTTAAGACGCCTGGTAAAGAAAAATTGTATTGCATGTAAATTAATGTACATTTCTGTAATACAGTGAAGTTCGGTACCCCTCACTGATTGTATTGACTGGCCCAGGATTTCTCAGAGAGCACCACTGAGTGATCCTTTCCTTCGGTTTCCTCTTTCTTCCACAGATAGATTCATCGCAATAAGAGGGAAAAGGTGGAATTTTTGTTAAAGTGCGACTTTTCACCAACCAAAAAAAGAAGAGAGAGAAGATCAATATGCGGTGCTCGAACAGAAGTACCCAGGCTGGTGCAGTTTTCTGCAAACAGGAGGACTGGCCTGGGATCATGTACATGATTATAATCATGGGGTTCACCCCCAGTTATTTATATTTACCTTCTTTAATAGCATAGTATGTATTATAATGAGCTCCTATGGTTAAATATAGTGAAGGTCAATACAAATATTTTTTAAAAGACATTCATGCCTATATTAGAGCAAACAGCAGGTGCGGCTAGTTGCAATCCACCGTACACAATACGCCATTCCTTTTTCACGTATAAAAAAAAAAGGAAAAATTAAAAAGAAGAAAAGGAAAATGGAATGGCTGAGATGAGAATAACGCAAAGAAAAGAAGGAGTTGTAAAAAGAAGGCGAGAACAGAGCAGTGAGAGGAGGTGGGAACAACAGTCAATGAGGGATTGGGAATAAAGCAATAATTATACAACATGGTAAAAAAAAAAAAAAATGAAATAAAGTAGAAAATCATTTTGTAGAACTGGTCATTGGTTTCCAAAACTTAATGAGCTATGGAATGCAAAAACACAGAAAAGAATCATAAGATGATCATGTATTGCTTCTATTTGACAGATTTCCTATAATGAAGCATTTGTTCAGCTAACATCTTCAATGTAAACTTGAAATCCTACGTGTAACTCAGAAAGGCACTTTCTTATAAGAACTGGAGTTCTGAAAGAATTTATTTACAATGCTTTCAGACATATTTTCTTGTTATTCATATTATATATATATATACACACACACATACATGGGTGTTTAGCGCTATTTATTGTAATAATTCATAGGCGGCCCAACAACTGGGGAATGGAAGCACAATCCTACCCAAAGAGACAGAGTAGGTGTTTATACAGGGGAAGGGACCATCATTTATTTTCCAGGTGTTTCCCTGTGTGTTTTATTACAGAAGACACTCACATGTGCCCCAACAGAACAAAAGAAAAATTTCAAGTTATTGAGCCTAATTCAGAAAAATGTTGTTTGCCAAAAACTGGGCCTATGTTGAGCGATATAGGCCAAATAACATGGCGAGTTTCCCCGACATCTTCACTATTTTTAAGTTTTCTATGTTTAAAATTGGCCTGCTTTTCAGTTTGTCACCCCTGTGGTGGGTACACTTAGAGATGCACCAAATCCAGAATTCGGCGAATCCAAGTGCTTGGCTGAACCAAATCAGTATCCTTAAAGTGGACCCGTCACCCAGACATAAAAATCTGTATAATAAAAGTCCTTTTCAAATTAAACGTAATCCAATTAAAAAATTTTATTAAAGCATTCATAGCTGTAAGGTGCACAATCGCACACAGAAGCCGCTCAGCTTATGCGGCACTGCAAATTCTTTTTTTCCCATAGGTCCAGGAGTTCGGGAGAGGGGGGGGTCTGGCCCAGCGGGGGCCCATGAGGGCTGGAGCCCACTGGATTTTTTCCCAGTGTCCAGTCGGGCCAGTCTGACCCTGTCTCTGTATGACATGCCTGGGCTATATCTGCACATCTCCTTATTAGATATTAACCAACAGACATATAACTGTTTTTTTTAAATAAATGTTTATTTACATGTTACTTAACAAAAAGTACACTTCTGGTATCACAGGAAGCTTTAAACCCTGCGTCTCAAGACAGGACTCCCAATTCATTAGCAATGAATGGAAAAAATTTACATTTCTCTTCTAAATACATATTCAGTCTTAAAAACATTGCTTACAGAGAAGTTGTTGATACTCTGAGCACAGTGATGTGGCTTATACACGGGGGTTTGGGATTTGTGAGCATTTTTGAAAAAAAGGGGTTTCCTTTTTAAGACTTGTACTACACACAAGTGCACCTTCCTTCAGCTGCCACTTGGGTTATCAAGAGTCAAAAAGTAGGTAGGTGCCTGCAGATGTATTGCAAATATTCCACATTGTAATTGATGGAACACAACCTTCATGGAACAGTGCTCCTAGCATCTCAGAGTGGACAACAGGTCTCATTTTGAATCTTTCCACTTAACCTGCATTTCCTAAGGCTGTTTTTTTTTTTCTTCTATTTATAAAAACTGTCACTGAAGTCAAAGAAAATCCCATTCACCTAAATTGAACAAAATGTTAAGTAACCTCTAAACTTATTCCAAAATGAATATGTAGTTAGCAAGAAAGTAGAAAAGTATAAGGAGCAACTCCAATTTATATCATGTTCTTCTAACTTGAAAATCTGGATAAATGTAAAAGAAATCCAAAAGGATCTGAACTTTTGATTTTAGATATGTTGTGTGCTGTTCTTTAGGAGTAATTTGTGTTGTCCCTTCATGGAGAGGAGATTAAGGGCTCTTACACACGGGCGTTTTAGAGAGCGCCGGAGTAGACACACTTAATTATTGTGAAGGGGGCTGTACTCACACAGACCCGTGTACAGGTAGAAATGCAACATGCTGCGTCCTACCTGCGTTTAGACATGTGTCTGTATGAGTACAGACCCCTTCACAATCATTGAGTGCGTCTACTCCTGCGCTCGAACGGAAGAAAAGCACAATGCAAGGGAGAGCAGCCAAAAACACCCATGTGTAAGAGCCCTAACAGTTTGTCTTAAAGGGCTAAATCCTTTCCATAGCTGCACAAATACAGTGGACACTTCTATTAATATAATTAAAGCAACACGTGGACACAACTGCTTGTACAACTAGGAGACACACAGAGAGCTCTTCTTTTAGACTGGATCAAGACAACTGGTCAGCAGGCCAATGACTGGATCACAATAGGAGCCTATGAATACAAGTCATGAGAGAACAACATTCAAAGCCCAATATAGTCTTCAGCAGGACTCTAATCTTCCCCAAGGGCATCCATATATTGTCCAACAAGCTGCATTTCATTTTAACAAGCCAGTGCTTTTTTGAAATGCCTTTATGCGTCTATCCCTTAGAGAACTTTCTCTACAGTTGATTATACTACATGAGATTTGAATGCTAGTATGATCAAATGTTATTACTAAACACCTGGAAACCAAAGATAACAGATCAGACAGGTTGATTATTATATTTATATTAAAAAAAAAAAAAAGACTTCCCCCTCCAGAGTTTTTAAAATATGTAGTTGTGTGGTGCTGGCAGTGACAGATATGATGTCCAAACCAAAAACTGGATCACCATGAAATGTTCTTTTCACCCGACCTGCTAATCAGACAAAATCTCATACAGGATGACCAAACATAAATAAAGCCATAAGTTAGGAGCTCGTTCATTGCCAAATATCTTGTACAAAGTGAAAAAAAAATTCAAAAACTTAAAAACTTCAAGAGTTAAATAATATACGAACACTCTGCTTTGGGATACAATATAATACGGATGTTGTCTTTTCGCTTTCCATTCCACTTTCATTATCCAATAAACAGAAAACGACCACGTGAGCCATTGGCTCTTTATGTCTAAATTCATATACATTTGTATAAATGCAGGAAATTTAAGAAACAAAAAACAGAATACATTAAAGTATGAGCACAGTTTAAATAAAAGCAAAGACGCCAAATATATGCAAATTAATTACAATTATAATTAGAAAATTAATATGAACATACAATAGGCAGCAATATATAATTTAGGATAAAATCTTATTACATATGTAGAGCAAAAAAAAGAGAACATGTAAACAAATAGCTCTGTGATGCTGTATAATCTGGTAATGAAACTCATACCCCCCCCCCAATAAGGTACAACTACAGATTTGGCTTAAGTAGCTTCATGTACATTCCGTTGTGTGGACATCTTTGAACACAAAACATGGAGGAAATTTACTCCAAAAACATGTATTGCACACAATGAACATGAATGTGTATGGTATTCAAATGTTTATATTTTATTCTTGATCAAAATATTGCAAATCTGTAAATAGGGGCATTTTTTTTTTTTTTTAACTATATGAAAAAAAAATATTTATAGTACAACATTGAAAAACAACTTTTTTTTCTTTTCCTGGTGAGATTTACAATGTGTAAGAATAGGTTCGTTTATAAAACTACGCCATTATTTGCCGCAACTGGGAAGCTTTTATTTTCATGGGCAAAATGTATGTTAGACGTGCGCCACAAAAGCTTGTTAGTCTGCAGGTTATGCCATCCCGAACAAAGGAATAAGCTAAGTCATGCAACGAGCTGCCCCTGACTGCGATCATGCAACCACATCGCTGTAAATGAAAAGTAAAAGGAAACGTGTTAATGGCATAAGAACAGAAGTGATTATAAATAAAATAAATGAGGCTCAGAGTCCAATTGCCAACAGATCTGTATAATGAATATGCATGCTGCTTGTTACACTGATGCGCAACGGATAACAAAACATGAATAAAGGGGTCTGCCAGCAGTTGCAGTTTTATTATTGCCACAGCTAGGGTTACTATGCGTCTAATAAATGCATGGTGCAGGGCTGAACTGTAATCAGCACAGTCCTTCTAGTTAGACATGACCTTGATTTTACTAGCGATCTGGTAACCCAACGCTTGGCTTGTTGGTGCTCTATAAGCGACTAGTTGCCTCTTTGTGCACCAACATAAGCCAGGATTTTTGATTCAAAGAAAAGTGCTGAAAAGACTTTGTGAATACTTGGTGTTGCTGATGTTAAAATGAAAATACAAGGGAAGCAGGGTTAGAAAGTGACATGTACACATGCCGATTACTGTATTAGCTCTATTAGTCTATAGCAGGGATCCCCAACCTTCTGAACCCATGAGCAACATTCAGGAGTAAAAGGAGTTGGGGAACAACACAAGCATGAAAAATGTTCTTAGGGTGCCAAATAAGTGCTCTGATTGGCCATTTGGTAGCCCCACGTGGATTGCCCACCTACATTGAGGCTCTGTTTGGCAGTGCATCTGATTTATATGAAACCAAAAGTTGCCTCCAAGCCTGGAATACAAAAATAAGCTCCTGCTTTGAGGCCACTGGGAGCAACATCCAAGGGGTTGGAGAGCAACATTGCTCACGAGCTACTGGTTGGGGATCACTGGTCTATAGCAAAGGAACAATAATATCTTCTGTTGTTACCATTCCTTAAAAAGTGGAACACATTCTATTTACCAAGGCATCAACTGGAAATACAGCTATGGGATCTTTTATCCAGCATGCTCAGGACCCGGGGTTTTCCAGATGAGGGATCTTTCCATAATTTAGATCTCTATACAGTTAATGGCTTATTTATCAAAGGTCGGATTTTATCGGTTTTAGAGGTTTCTGAAACTACAAAGGTTACATTTATAAAAAGATTTGAATAAAAAAATTCCTAGCGGAAAAAAAAAATCAAAAAACCTCTAAGGTCAGAAATACATGGGCGTTTTCGGTCTGATCTGACGTGACCAAGCGCAAGTTGGATGCGCCGAAAATAAGGTAACAAATAGAAATGTTGGACGTTGTCCGAAATTCCTATAGCTTAACTTATATTCGTTGCATTCGACACAACGCCTGCGATTAGTCTCAGCATGTCAGATCCCATGGAATTGCATCAAAGTCGCTCGTGGAGTTCTACCCTGAAAGTCCAAATCGATCTAAAACGATCCAGTCAGATATCTATAGGACAGTGACTTTTTACTTCACAAAGTTTTGTATTAGAGGTTTTTGTGGTTTTTACACTTAGATCAGGGGTCCCCAACCTTTTTTGCTTGTGAGCCACATTTAAATTTAAAAAAGAGTTGGAGAGCAACACAAGCATGAAAAAGTCCATGTGGATGTCAAATAAGAGCTCTGATTGGCTTTTTGGTAGCCCCTATATGGACTGGCAGCCTACAGGAGAGAATGTTTGGCAGGACATCTGAGTTTTTATGCAACCAAAACTTGCCTCTAAGCCAGTAATTCAAAAATAAGCACCTGCTTTGAGGCCACTGGGAGCAACAGCCAAAGGGTTAGAGAGCAACATGTTGCTCGCGAGCTACTGGTTGGGGATCACTGACTTTTCAGAGCTTTTAAAAAAAAAAAAAAAAAATTATGGGATTAATGGGATAAAAAATCTAAATATGATTGTTAGTAAATGGGCGCCATAGTCTACTATTACAGAGAAAAAGGTAATACTTATCTGATTACAATGAAGTCTATGGGAGATTGACATTATGCAATATGGAACTTTCTGGATAATGGGTTTCCAGATAACGGATCCCATACCTGTAATTTCACCTTACTCAATCATATATACGCAAGTAAATCTGAAAATCCTACCATGGAACCATCTATCGATGACTCAGATATGAAAAAGAGTGTTTTGTGGACATTCAATAAAATATCTATTCTTTTGTGTAATTTAAACAACAGACAATTTATGATGTAGACCGTCTCTTTAGTTTTAACCTGGCAGTTGTATTGATACAGGGAACAAAACTGGGAAAATCAGAGTATCAGAAAACTGGTTTATGGCTGGTCATTCAGATTAAAGGAACAGCAAATGAATATACAGTATATAGTTGTTCCATGTAAATTCTGTATCTATTTATTCTGCACCTAAATGAACATTCTTGACAATACTTTATATATAGCCCAATTTCAGCTTGAATGCCTACCTCCATGGCTACACAGCAGCTATACATATATTATATAAACGGCCATAGTCCTCTTGAAGCAAACACACAATTTTTACAAGTGTGGGGTAACAATGAATTTATAATGCATACAAAAATTTTTGTGTTACTGGTCCTTTAATGAATTAACTTCTTCCCAGAGATTAGTTAGTGTCAGCGGAAAACTTATGCTGGCCCTGTAGGTCACCTAACAAGTACTTGTATGGCCTGCACACTCAGTATTATATTACAGATTATGTTCTGATGGAAGACCACCTGTCTCTCCCAAAATGAGGGGAAATCTAGAACTCCCAAAAGCACTGCAGCAGTTGCATCACACTGAATTCATACAGTCATTCATACAATTCATAGACATTACACCTCTAAAAATCCAGCAGCTATGTCATATTCATTTCTGTCACAAGGTGGAGTAACTGGTTTCAGAAGCAACAAACTGAAGGAAATTTCAAAATCACAGCAAAAACTTCATTATCCTGAAGGCTCCCTGCACGTCTCTATATTCTCAGAGAATTCATTAGCTCTATTGCGCGTATGCAGCTGCTATTGCAAAAACACAATACAGCAGATTACGAATATTTTGAGATGGTCATGTAACTTTCAGATGGTCATGTAACTTCATCTCAACCCTAAGGCTGGGGACAGACAGGGAGATTCGGGGAGATTCTGTCGCCTGGCGTTTAATAGCAGGCGACAGTATCCCCGAACTCCCTTCTCCCTGTCTGTCGCTAGTTTAAACGACAAAGTGCCAGCGCTGTGCACATGCGGCACAGCGATTTCCAGAATCGCCCGAAGTTACTTCGTGAGGAAACTTGGGTGATTCCGGAAATCACCCGCGCCGCGTGTGCACAGCGCTGGCGCTTTGTCATTTAAACTAGCGACGGACAGGGAGAAGGAAGTTCGGGGAGATTGTCGCCTGCTATTAAACGCCAGGCGACAGAATCTCCCCGAATCTCTCTGTCTGTCCCCAGCCTAAAGGCACTAACAACACATGTGCATAATTAGCAAAGGTGAAAAATGACCATTGTCTCATTCACACATTTTTATCTACAAAACCGGTGACAAAGGTTGAGGAGACTGCCTCATACAGACTTAGATAAACCCATGCAAATGGGATTTTCTTGGAGCTCATTTGGAATTCATTCCCAGAACTCATTTTGTTTGTCTGTATGAGGCAGTCTCCTCAAACTTTGTCACTTGTTTGGGAAACCACATGGTGGCTCTAGCTGATCAGACAACCTGCACTGCACTGATGAGCCTCAAGAAGGGCTAAATCGGTCTGCAGTTGGGAAATCTGATCAGCTATTATCCTGGCTTTTGCTTGAAAACCCAGTGGGTGAGCTTTCGCCTATAGGATAAACCCATGCAAATGGGATTTTCTTGGAGCTCATTTGGAATTCATTCCCAGAATTCCTTTTGTTTATCTATTTCTACAAAACCCAAATAAGAAGAACATATGTAAGGTCTTTCTGCTGTACAATGTTTCCCACGCTGGCCCTGGCATAAGACATCCCAGAGACTTTATTTACTTAACGGATACTCCGGGGGGCTGGTGCTCCTGTTCGAAAACTGCACCAACCCGGGTTCTTAGTGAGCACCATGGATCGATCATCTTCCTGCTTCCTTATTCTTGTGTGTCTTATATAGGAAAGCGAAGAAAGACAAAGTAGAAGAGCATCTCTCAGTGGTGCTCGCTGAGAAGAAACCAGGGCCAGTGCAGTTTTCCGCTAAGGGGAGCACCAGCCTGGGATATAAGGTAAATTAATAAAATCAGGAAGGGATTGGGGGGGGGTGCACCTAACATTTGGCACTCCCCAGTGATTTCAGCTTTCCTCTTCCCTCCTTTAAATTAAAAAAAAAAAAGTTTAAGGGTTGGCTAGGACATTCTCACACAATAGTGTAGGAGCAACTTTTGGGTGTGAATTGTCTTAGAATTGATTGTGTTACCTTACCCATAAGCAGTAAAGAAAAAAGCTCCAAAAACACGTGTGTGCCTTGGCCTAATAACTGCATTCACCATTTAATTAATTTAAATCAAAGGTTACTCTTACAATACACAAGACAATTAGTAGCTGAAGCTATGCTATGGCATCTATAGATGATGCATTTTTGCAATCTTCACCACTGTGACCCATGACTTCAACCTTGTAGGAAGTGCACGAGAACAGCTAATGGGGCAAATTTAATATATTACTAGTATTACTAGTTTACCCATAAACCCATAAAAATAGCTACCATTTCATTAGAGCTTATGCATGTGTATATGCATATACTCTAATGAATCCATAACTATTTTTATAGCAAATTTATTACTCAAACAGAAACTGTTCCATGTACCCTCTAGCAAAAATATTAGATCTGCTAATACAGGGGCGAATACATATGATCCTACCTTGAGGTGAGGGACATATGTCAATAGTTTCAATCTACCTTGCCTTAAAGAAGTAGTATGTCAAGTACCAGACGTGGATTGACAGTTTTCGAGCACGGATATCATGGGAATTAGCATGAGGCCCATGCACCTCCATGGGAAACTAATGATAAGCATACTCTGAGATCCAGGAGAAGCACACTGGGCATTGAACTGTGCAACCCTACCTTACAGGAACAGGTAAGCAATTAATCTGGATTTTTTTTTTTTTTACATTTCAAAAGAGTCTCTCCTTTTTTAAAGTTGCATTTGTTTACTACAGACTCCAAAGTCTTGCAGCAAATAAAGCTGACAAATAACCCAGTACATTTTCCTCCTTTCAGTCAAACTAATGATTATAATATACCTTTACACATTCAGCAAGACATTTTTCATGCATGATATAGAGAAACAATGATAAAGTCCATTCTGCTGGATTCTGCCCACTGCATTGTGTACTGCTTGTGTAACACATGTTATCATGTAGACATTCTGTCAAGAAGGCTGGTAATAGTTTTGTAAAAACAACTTGGCTGGATCTATATAAAGTATACCTGAAGTCCTTGTTTACATTCTGTGCATAAAAACAGACATTTCTGGAGCCAACATCAACATCTCATTTTCAACAACAGATCAAAAATATATATAAAGAAAAAAAAAATCTGCCCATAAGCCGACATTTACAAACAATCACAAAGATATTAAGTTATTTTAAAGTGACAATTCCTTTCCCTTGCAGGGTGGCTCTGAAACTATGCACACATAGCATCAGGGGTGTGCAAATCACAACATTCCAACTCAGAGTATCTCCCAACCAAAACAGAGATGGAGAGCATGATGTGGAATCTTGGGTTGAGAGGTGCCATTTATTATGTGCAAGGTAGGGTGCAAACTACAAGCCATGTTTGTTTGCACTTTGTACCATGCACATAGAATTCCCACAGATCTCTGCACCTGCATTCAGCAGCGCTGTATTCATGGGGGCCATGAGCTCATCTATACTGCGTTCTGCACCTTGCACTCAATTATTTATCTGCAGCAAGGTGCAGAATGCAGTCAGACCTTGATCAGAAATGTTATTTGAATGAGCACTAAGAATGTGCTTTTTTCAGTCCCTCAGTGCTCTTGCGCTTTCATCCGGGGTCAAGGTAAATTTCCCCTTCTGTTTTTAGAACTTCAATGGAGAGTAATCAAATAGAAATCCTTAAAGGAAAACTATACCCCCCAGACAATGTAGGTCTCTATAAAAAGATATTGCATAAAACAACTCATATGTAAAACCCTGCTTCATGTAAATAAACCATTTTCATAATTATATACTTTTTTAGTAGTATGTGCCATTGGGTCATCCTAAGTAGAAAATAGCCAACAAACATACTAAACAGGTGACATGAGCCAATTAACAGACAGAGTTGTGTCTTTTCCTTCAACACTTCTTCCTGTTACAGTTAGAGTTGAAATATTTCTGGTCAGGTGATCTCTGAAGCAGCACACAGACCATCACGAAATGGTGGTTCAAAGCAAGAGATGTAAAAGGGCAATATTTACTTAAATATATATACCAGGTGGTAAGATTCTTTAATGTGTCACTTCGTTTATATCAAATTATCTGTTGCTCAAGTATTCATTTTCGGGGTATAGTTTTCCTTTAAATCTATTTTTGGGAGAATAAAAAATTTTGGCACATACAAAAATGAAAACAAACATCATAGAAAAGCCTTATGAGGGATTAGGATTTGTAGTAAAAATAGAAGGAACAAATAAAAGCACACTGGTTACATTTCCTGAAATGCTGTCATGTGCAATACAAGGTCAAGATGAAGATTTCCCATGAGTCTCTTCTACCTCGCTGTAGCGGGTTGAACATGACCAGGGTAGGACCTTCTAGAACTCGTTGCTTGCCTTTGTCGTGCCAGAAATGACTGCCCTGAGCCCGTGCTAGCAAGTCTGTCTTCTGCTGCTTTTTTGTGTAAGGTCATTCCCTGCAAATGAAGAAAACAACTGTGTCACAAAATTGTTGTGGTAAGCCAAACATGCATTGCTACTGAGAAACTTGATCATTTAATTTTTCATCCTACTGTTCGTCTTAAGAACCTTCCCCCCCAATTAATTTCTAGAGGCCCTAAGCAACTTATATACAATACAGTCTTTCTTTACTTACATACCAAGATGCCCTAATGTTTATCAAAACTCCTACAATAACCCCATCTCAAAATAAAGTGTAAGGGGGATCAACTCATGCCAAAATTAATTTTATGTATCCATTTTCTCCCCCACTGAAGTCGGTCAGAGAGTTTTAGCGATACAGAAGGTGCAAGGGCAATCCAAATTCCCTAGGTTGTGGTGCTAGAAAGACTCTTGGACTTGGCCCTCATCTGGCAGATACTTTAAAACAAGTTATGAATGTTTTGACAAAAGGGTTCTTGGCCATGCATCCAGAGTCTGGTTTGCTGTAATAGAGACTGAATGCAAGTTATGCTCAGATGTGTAAGGCATAAGGGAATGTCCAAAGAACTATAAAATGTTTGTTGCCACTTTGGGGTTCATTTGAATGGGCCAAACTTGATGGACAGTGATCTTTTTTCAACCTAACTTAGTCATTTTTTGTGATTTACAACCAAGATTTTGTCGAGTTCTATATCACATCATAAATGCCCTGAACAGTGGGAGAAAGTGTTGTCAGCTTCATTAACTACACATGCAACAGCTTAAACTCTATATATATTACTTTATTCACCTCACAACATGAATAATATGAATGGAGCAATAATCAAACTAGAATAAGTGCCTTTGTATTTTTGTGTAGACTGTGAATTTCAATAAATTACATAAATACCGCACTACACACTACATACATTAATATTAAAGACAATGGCATGTTTAAATATACATAAATGTCATCTGTATAAGGGAACATATGTACAAAGGTTTGTATATTCCATCTGGGAACACACTGCAATGTCATTCGATGCTTGAGCCCTAAAATCACACAAATTTGACATTAAATGTGTTGACCAAACATCCAAAATAAAGTTTTTTTTGTTGTTCATCTTTTTATGTGGTCATAAATCTCATTTTTTATCAGAATTCTTAAGGGCCTAAAGAACTAAATATTCCCTGCACAGATTGTTTTGCATAGATGTTGGAACACAAATATTTAGCAGAAATATGACTAGCATAATCTCCTTATCATTCCAAACAAATCAGGGTTTAAGGAGAGACCTTTGTAAAAAAAAAATGTTTGAAATAGGTTCACCACCTACTACGGCAAGGAGGCTGACCCCTTGACCTCCACCATGTTGCCTGTGGTCGTCTTGAACCTTTTAAGCACCATCTAACTCCTGCACTTTCGGAATATCTGGGATAACCAGAATACCCTACTGATGAAACTCTGTCAGAGGATGTGCACGCAAACGGCTCTCCTCCTTTGCTCTTAGCGCTGTATAAAGTGTTTGCCGTGTCTGAATTAGTATCTGCTGGACACCTCCACCCATAGACTTTCTTCTGTATATAATCCTGATGATCTCTCATAAATTTAATACGTTTCCTCTCCTCCAGTTCCCTGGTAAACTCTTTCAGTTTCTTTTCCAGATCAGTCTAAAAGAGCTTAAATCAAAATGGGGTATCTGTGCCGCGACCTGTTCAACTTTCAACACCTCGACATATAAACCTATTAACTCTTTGTGGATTTGTTCTATGCAGAGTATAATAAGATCAAGGGAGTATTTGTTACAGATACCCTCCCATTTATCACAGAATTCCCTATCATCGCTAAATAATTTAGGCTTTAGTGGACTTCTCAGTCCCCTGGGGATGTGTTTAATCCTATAGTATTCTGTTAGGTGATTGCATGCAACTCCAGCTCGGTCTTCTTTTTGTGAATACTTTCTAGTCTTTGGGGAATGGTTTTGCATAGTTCCACTGACAAAAAATCCCCTTTTCCCAAAAAGGGTGAAGTTATTCTAGATGCATCTAAATCACTATACGAATATAGCTTAGGGGTCTCCACTTCAGGTGCCTGTATTGAAAAGAACATTATTAAAATTCACTTTACAACTCGAGTCACAGAGTTGATAAAAGAAAAACCTGGTTACCCATATTTGAACTCTCAATTCAGCATTCCCTAACTGTAACAATATATAGTAATTATAAATATTGTCATAAAAAGTAACACAAGGTTATGATCTGAAGAAATTTGGAATAGTTATAAAGGTGGTACCAAAGCTAAAAGGATGCGGCTGAAGTTTGTAACCTCTACGGACCTATGTATGAAGCAATGAGCATTTCATTAGAAGTCTGAAGACATAACCAGGACTTGTAGAGCAGGCAAACAAAGGCAATCTTCCACCAGGTACTAGAGTTCAGTAAAACTATTTTTTATTAGGTCATTATTAGCCTTATGTATTTTGTGCTATGACTAAGTGTGTATAACAAGAAACGTGTAATGCTAATAATGACTTTTTAAAAAAATTATTTTACTGAACTCTACTGCCTGGTGGAAGATTGCCTTTGTTTGGGTGCCTGCTCTACAAATTCTTGCTTATGACTGCTCCCCTTGCTGAAGGCTCAGGACAGTGCATCTGGGCCTTTTCCATCACTTGAGTTATTTTATGTTGATGGATTCTTTCTTCTATATTGGAAGTCTGAAGTCATGCTCCTTTATTGCTGGACATTTAAACACTCTAGGAGTTACTCAGTCTGCTACATTTTTCAGCTACAAAATATGTATTAGGCTTTTTGCCTTACAGTCATCCCTTGTGTACAACTGTATAAAACAAACACAGGAACCATTCTTACCATGTTGTACCATGCGCTCACAATTAATTTCTCTTCTTGATCTCTCTGTGTCTTTGTTTTCTCAAATTCTTTCTGAAAATAGAGGGTATTGTATAAAATAAATAATCTATAAAAAAAAGGACCCTGTAAAAATACACAGATACAACACAAACAAATGTACTGCTGGAGATCATGTGGTCTAGGCGATGTCTCCTTTTGTGCAACAGAGGCATACCACAAGCATGTAATATCCAGTCGATAATTCTAATAACATATATAAAAAAAATACACACTTTGTATATATTAACCATGTAAATGTATTTCTAAAAATGCCACCTAGTAGGAACAGGATTGCTACCTAGTTCACTTAAGTACTAGTCTAACTGTGCCCCTCACCATACATAGCAGATCAATTTCTAGCATACCTTGACCCTTCAATATATATAGGATTATGATGGAATATGTAGTCCACCAACATCCAGAGACCAAAGGTTAAGAAACAGGGGCTTGAATACCAAGATTTACTTTATCTGGTAAACATCAAGAGACCTGTTTTGTTTTGTATGTTTATTCAGCTTGCTCTTCCTATTTGCTTTTGTGCAAAACAAACTCACATGATTAGACTTATTTATCAAGCTTAGGTTGAACACTAGCTTTCTTAAGTTTAAAATCTCATTTAAGAAGCTGGGAAGATGAGCTCTTTAAATGAATGTTATGACAATGTTCCTTTACATTTTTTGAACTATTCAACAACTTATTCTGAAGGTTATTAGATGCACAGATTTAATGGTGATCTGGTTGCTGGTTATCTACTTGACCTAAAAATTAGGTCAAGTACAAGATAAATAGCAGAGAATAAATTAAAGCATAAGAAAAAGTCAGAGAACAAAATGATGCAGACTCCCTCATGAGCCCCCTGACTTGGATGGATTCTGTTCTCAAGCTAGCCTTGGTCACTACTACCCTAGCCTTAAGGGCAGAGCCATCTGTTTGGATGTAAGATTAGTTCTAGTTCTCCCTTTTATGCCCACACTGCTTATAACATTCCCATCAGGTTTATAAAATTCCTGTGATTTCTTTGTTCTGCAACCTGGTGTCTTCAGATTTAACCTGTTCTGCCCAAAGCACATGAACACATTATGTGGCATTAACAAATGTATTTGCCCTGAAAGTCAAAAAAATGTGTTCTTTAAATGTGATAAAAGTGAAAATGTTGGTAAGCCTTTAGTATACAACTTTGATATTAGCGCTAGACTTAATTCTCTCCACTTACAACACTGTTTAATGAATCCAAAGGGCACTTTTACGCTGCTTTATGTTAGAATGCCAACCCATCTATTACTTTCTATTAGTTTCCATAGTGTGGGTAAAACAGCCAATTCAATATAGTCTATTAAGTTATAAAACAGTCAGGGGTCAAAATCCTTTGGAGTGCAAAATCTTGCCTATGGAACTCCAACTTGATAAGACAAAATGTTTTCATGGGAAACAACGCTATATTATAGAGCTGAGGCAGGATGAGTGGAACAGGATTACAGAAAGTATTAATGTGTTATTGGAATTAATGTGTTATTGTTAGTGGTATTTCGTTCCTGTAATCACAAACTTTTTCAGCCAATGCCCAAAACTTTCCAAGTCTGATTAACAGTAAAACATATGAAACAAAGGGGGGCACACAAGAAAAGCACTTGGCACTAAGGTGGGAAATGGGAAGAACCCCTCTTCCTTAGCATCTTTGGCCTACCCAACTCTATTCACCCTATAGTCTAATCTACTTTATCCAAACTGATTCTTTATAGAAAGAAAACTGCTGCTATGGTAAAGAGAGTGATGGAGAAAACAAGAAAAAAAAGTGGTCTCACCTCTAACGACAGGAACATTTTATCCCTTTCCTGCAATTGATTTTTTAAGGCTTGTATTTCTGGACCAGTTCCCTGATTCTGTTTTGGATCCAATGTGCGTATAACCTATAATATAAATACAACAGAATTTATTAGAATCATGTTAATAAACCCCAGACAATAGCCTGGCTTACACAACCTTGAACACACTTGGCTAATGATTAGCTGCTCCCACTTACACTTTTTGCTTTTTCTAGATATTTCTTGTAACGCTCTTCCATTTGTTTCATTTCCTCTTCTTTTTTCCGCAGGGCATCTTGTAATTCTTCAATTTTTATTGCTGCAAATTATAATAGTGACATTATGTTGGATAAAGCTTTAAGATAAAATGCCTTTTAGATCAGGAAATAAATGGTATAGCGTATCCAATTTCAACATCATACAGAGTCTATACAATCTTCTTAGTCCTAAACAAAGCTTTTGAAAAGTCCAGTACAAATTAACCAAGTTGGAATCAATCCTAGTAACATCCTGGTCACAATAGGTATACACAAGGGCATACACAAACAGCACAGAATTTACTAGAGGACCTGGCACACTACTGAATGCTTTCCCTCACTGAAATCAAAGTGCAATTTTCTATGAAGGCCCAAAACAGTTTTATGTATGAATTGTTCGGGATTGACTGTTCTTATCCATCATGGAAGCTGTGCTATACATAAAGATATTTTCATGAACAAAAGATACATATAAATCTTATAGTTTGGTGCACATATTTTTAAATTCTACTATAGTATTAAACAAAAAGAATAATGAAATTAAAATATAGAAACTGGGGTAAACCTACAGCTATTATTGTAACGAGGCTCCAAATCTTCAATAATAGCCCGCTTTTTCTGTAGTTCATTGTTTGCTTCATGTAGCTTTTCTCTGTATGGGGAAGACAAACAAAGCAGAGGTTCACTCCTGAAGCTACATACTTATCATATAAAAATTATATACACACACACACACAGTCCCAATATGCCAGCACCCAATCCAGATCAATGATTACTAGGTGCAGAATCAAATATTATATGACACAGATGGATTTAGAAAAAAAAAA
>CM044431.1:121309270-121328502 GCA_024363595.1 Xenopus borealis | reverse complement strand
ACTGTATGTGTGATAGTTTAGTTATGTACACGTGTTTACTGTTATTCAAATAAGAATACAGTCCTAAATGACCAATATCATCAAGTGCTTCAAATAACAATGTATTACATTGACTTTGCTAGGAAAACATACAATGTTTTTTTATTCCTGGCCATACTCCCAGTCAACATCAAAATTCACGAACGCGTTAATCTCCTGCTACACCAAGCCTGGACAGTAGTAATTTTAATAACCCATAAAGATAGGTGAAAATCAGCCTGATTTTCATCTGTCATTACCCTTAACCTTCTTATGCATTGTATGTTTGCAAACAAAGACAATGTAATACATAGTTATTTGAAGCATTTGAAAGTTATGATACTGATTATGATCCTTTAGGACTGTATTCTTATTTGAATAACAATAAATACATGTACATAACCAGACTATCACACACACAGTTTAGCCTGCAAGAAAGAGATGCTTTCTCTTAGGCAAACCAACAAAGCTTATTTTTGTGTGCAAGAAAATATAATGGTGACACCCAGTATCTCCCAGTGTGACTAGACATTGTTAGATTTCAGCATCATTGAAAATGTGTGGTTGATCAGTCCTTTATGACATACTGTAATAAAAATATCACAACTGAAACAAGTCTCTGGTGCTTTATTTAGTATACATACATTAGCAGTTGTCCATACACAAAGTATTTTTTCCCCTATCTATACATTTTAATTATATGGACATTTAGTTAGGAACCGTTGACATGCAGCCCTACAGCTGTTAAATTAGAACTCCCAAAACCAAATTCAGGGCACTGTAACAAAGACAGCTGGATAACTGTATCGTCATTGAGCCATACACACTGCGGGGCACTTTTCTGCAGTACACTGATAAAAAGTCTCAGAATGCAGGGTTAAAGCAGAATTACACTTAAATATTTTAAACTAATGGAATGCAATAAAGGATAACTAGATTTTGGCTGCCAGGCTGAAGATAATAATTTAACAATGACAGCTTTAGGCCTCTGAGGAAGCACGTTTGTGACCTGACTTGAAACTCCATAGTGACTCCCACTAAAAGTGCTGCATGGACATTGCATCAAGTTCTAATTCCTACCAACAAATTTAATTCACATGTGACTAATAGGTAAACCACTGCCATAGATTGTAAGTTCTTTGGGGGAAGGATCTACTTCTGCCACTGCCACTTTGCACAGGAGACCTAACTCTGGTAAGGGTGTATATTTAAAGCAATGTTTGTCCTGTTACTGCATTGTAAACATGGCCAGCGCTGGATATACAAGCAGTGCCACATACATGCATTCCAATGGATTATTGTGCTATGATCTAGTCAGAGGATTCAAAATGGTCATGAGGCCACACAGACCCCATACAAGAGAGGGAAGCAAGTAATCCCTCACATGAGTGAGTCTGTAGGCTGCCTAACGAATATCACAAAGGTTACTGCTGGGGTGTAGAATGATTTCAATCAAATCCCTCTCTCACTGTTACTTCTTCGGTTTTGTCATTAATGTGGTAAATACAGGATATTTTGCAGAGGTGATAAAGGAGTCCGATTTGAAGGTTCAGCTGAGCGAGAGGACATTTGGGAGTTGTTGCTTTTCGGCTGTCTGTGCCAGGAGCAGCCCAATCCTATCCCTCCAGACTGCTAATGGGGGGGATGGGAAATCCCTTCTACACTTACCCACGTCAACAGACTCTCACACAGATCCACCCGATCCATGCTCTCCACGTTTAACTAAAGCTCCCGCTATCCGCTTGCTCAGCGCTGTCCTGGCAGAATGTTCCACCGGCACTCTGGCGTGGGGTGAATCGCAAATCTTCAATCCCACCAAGGTGAGGTGGTTATAGTACGCACTGTCAGCTAAGTCCACTGATCTTTTTGGGGGGGTCCGCAGTTGCCCCAGGGTGAAAGAGAAGGGCTGGAGTGAGACAATGACAGTACGAGCGTGCAATTATTGGCAAGAGAAGATGACACCCCTCACAAGCAGATCTTATCGATTCCCTTTATTGGAGTTCTCCGCCCTGTTCAGCCGGTTTCACCCCACCCTGATGGTTCTTTTTCACCCCCCACACTTATAATCGTGATGGGTTAATCCCGCGAGGTTGGCGTTTAGTTTTACTTGGGTCCTGCAGCTCCGACTATTGTTGGGGGGGGTAATAGGTGGTCGGTGTCCGGCTATAGTGGTTGTGGAGGCTGCTGCTGCTCCTCCTCTTCCCCCACTCGCACTGTGTCTAATACATTGAGCCGCAGCTGACACCCAATGCTCTGTGCGCAGAATCGCAGCATCCGCCGGATATTTTGTAAAGCGCGACCCCGGCAAGATAAGAAGTATATGCTGGTCTGTGGGTTTATATTCGGGACAATGCGCCTTGCTTCACATTGCACTGACGCAAGTGGAAATATTTTCATGCATTGCTTGTAAAGGATAGATGGCTTTCTATGGGGGCTTGTTGCCCTCGGTGGATGTAATACTGTGAGTAAATAACAGAATGGCATTCATAGCAACCAATAACCTATACAGAATGGCCCAAATTCGGTAATGGATTTAATTATGATGTTTCTTCCATCCACCAAGAGAGTATTTCTAGTACATCTCTATGGAAAACGCTTACAGGCCTGGCCGGTATTTTTGATGGTTGATCCCAATGTTATTGCTAGGAAAAAAAGATAAATATATAGGAAGGCCTGTATTTTTCTAGAAAAGGTGGCAACCCTACATACACCTAAGGGTTAGTCCACGCCAGGCGACTCTGGGAGATTAGTCGCCTGGCGATTTCAGAAAGTGCACTTTTAATTTTAGCCAGCACTAGACAGGGGCAAGCAATTAAGGGAGATTAGTCGCCCCAAAAGAAGAGGCGATTAGAATGTAAGATACATTGCTAAACAGACTGGTTGCTATTGGCAACTGCACATGTTACTTTTGCCGTTATGTCTGTTTTTACATGAGGAACTGCAGTGTGCAAAGAAATGACATCATCTGGAGTTCTGTGCTGCTTTTTACACTTTACATTTTTATTACGTGTTGCGTTGCGTACTGGTTTAAGACAGTTACCGGTAGAAACAAATAATGCACACGAATAACAAAGTACAAATACTCTGAATGTCAAATACATATGTTCAATGCTCCAAGGGTTAAATGCAAATTTTCCGAAAACTCCCAACAGATGTTCCACGTGGGGTGCTGCTTCCATAATCTGCTGGTCCCAATCAGGCAAAGTCTACAAATAAACATAAAAGCAGGGGTGCGGTTCCATCATGTAAAATCGTATCCGCACCTTTAATCAAAGAAGAAAATATATTGCACTTACAATTTACCAGAAAATTACTGTTTATCATTGTAGTCTGTTAAATCTATTCCCAACAAGTTTTGTCGTCAGGGCCAGGCCAGCCAGGCACCCACCAGGTGTCCAATAGGTGCGTGTGAAAAAAAGATGTGCGCCTGTGCAAGAAAATGACCTGCACCTGCAAGAAAAAAGGATGCGCGCGCATGCGCAAAAAAGGATGTGCTAACGAAAAAGACACATGCACACATGCTGATGCAGAGGCCAGCCAGAGTGCGGAGACAGGACCAGTCTAGGGGGTAGGAGGCAGAGATGATGCATACCCGGCGTCTGCCCTCCAGCTTTGCACCCTAGGCACTTGCCTACTCTGCCTACCCCTAGTTCTGGCCCAGTTTGTCGTATCCTGACTTTCTCAAGGGTGATGGAGTACTTTATCCTAATTTTGTAGGCAATGATGTATATTATGTAGTGTTAGTTTTACTTTGGGCTGTAAATTAGTATTACCCTATACTGGAGCGCCCTATAGATGTTTTCTGATCCCTGTTTCAAATGAGGGGTAGGAACAGTCCCTGCTAGAAGCACAGCAGAAGTGGTATAGTCAATCACAGCCCTGCAGTCACACAAGCAAAGACAGGCTTCAGTTCCCAGTCAGGTCAGCCATGCTGCTGATTGGTTCCCATCCTACAGTGCAGTGTGCTGAGTGCCTGGTAAAGGAGGCAGCATGAAGTGGAACAGATGGGGGTGGGACTAGTAGGGTTTTTTGCAGACATTTTCAATAAAGTAACCAGAAACACAACCTTTTCAAGCACATTCCTTCTATATCTAAATGAGTAAAATGCACTGGTACATTCTTGTTTTTTTTACAAAATATGTATCCCTCCCCACAGCCAAAAAAGCAGACAGGTTGGCAAGTAATCTAAAAGGAGCCGTTCCAAAAAAGGCCATGTGATAACACATGATACATCACACTGCAATAGATGTACTGCTAGTTTGGGTATGTGGACTATGATTTTCTGAAAAATTGCTCACTTACAGATGGTAGAGCCCAGCCAGACAGAAAAGATTGCATCCTGGTTACATAGTTGCTTGAATTCTCGCCTTGTACTGCTTCTTATATATGCAAACAATGCCTTTGTAAACAGAAATAGCGAAAGGTATTGTACTCCGTGACAGAAAATCATTGCTGTTTTTCCAGACGAAGTATGGTCAGTTACTTGCCCTCTTTAATTGCACACAAAACTGCATCTGTAGCTAGATCCAGATGTGAATTTCCAGACGCATCAATCAGTTCTTGATCTGATCCTGAGGCTTCATGCTCAGCCTGCGAATTTCAATACACCTTAAAAATTTAATGAAAAAGTTCTCTGCATGACTGTATGTATTGCAAACTGTTATATTAATCCTCTTAATTACTTCAACATTAGCAAAAAATACATTTTCATAACCAGTAATTATCTCAAGGCAAAAGCAGTAACTTAATAGCTTTGGGTCAGAACAGAATTAGGGTCATATTGAAGAAGGAACTATACTGTGTGGGTTTAGGTAGTCCCTCTGCTCCATCAAGTAAGTTAAAGGGATACTGTCATAAGACTTCTGCAAAGAAAGCCATTTCTCAAAAGAGCAAACAGATTTTTTTATATTTAATTTTGAAATGTGACATGGGGCTAGACATATTGTCAGTTTCCCAGCTGCACCAAGTCATGTGACTTGTGCTCTGATAAACTTCTGTAACTCTTTACTGCTGTACTGCAAGTTGGAGTGATATCACCCCTCCCTTTCCCCCCTAGCAGCCTAACAACAGAACAATGGCAAGGTAACCAGATAACAGCTTCTTTACACAAGATAACAACTCCCTAACACAAGATAAAAGCTGCCTGTAGATATATGAATAACACTCAATAGTAAAAGCCAAGTCCCACTGCAAAACATTCAGTTACATTGAGTAGGAGAAACAACAGCCTGCCAGAAAGCAGTTCCATCCTAAAGTGCTGACCTGAGATGGCTGCCTACACACCAATATTACAAGTAAAAAAAATACACTTGCTGGTTCAGGAATTAAATTTTATATTGTAGAGTGAATTATTTGCAGTGTTATTTAGAAATAAAAAATACATCATAAAAATCATAACGGAATTCCTTTAAACTGCATCAGAAAGGGTAACATTGGTATGCATTAACTAGAATTTTCATATTTCTTTTCTGAGTCTGTTTGGATATCATATGTGCTATTATTTAATTACAACAGACCAGTGCATGCAATGTAAATGTAATTTTTTTCCCAAGTACACATTTAGTTTGAACTTGTTTTTTATTCTATGCATGATATTAAAAGGGACAAAATTGGCCTTTTTAGCCACCATTGTCTTGTTTTATAAAGACTCAAGCAGCTCTTCATTGTGAGTCTGAGAGCTTTGGGGCTTTTTGCTGGCCTGTTATAAATAGGAATTACTATGTTGATACTTGAGATACTTGAGATTCCAATAACTTGCCACCTTTACTCACCTGGAAAAAAAAATTCCAATGAATGTAATGGTAAAGGATACAAGACTGAGGTGCTCCATAATCACTAATATCTTCACTTAAATTTCTGAAAATGTGACATGCCTGCATTCACATGGATGTGGATTTCTTGTTTGTAAAACAAAAATGATGAAAAAATTAGTCCTACTAATGAACTAAACCCTACAAAAATATGGGGTAGAAATTCTGTGTTTCATATGCTGAACTTACTGTGCCAGCCTAAAGTTTCAGAATCTCATTAAGAGTAATGAATCCAGGCTTTCAATATTGTGCACAGGGAGTGACCATCTTGGATTTTATTCAGCATTTCACATGCTCAGTGTGCTCTTTGCAGTTATTGAGAAATTAAGTATAGGGCAGGGGTCCATAACCTTTACTATCACCTTTACTATTTTGCCCCCTCTGCTACTAAAGGAAAATTGTCTGGAGCTGCAAAATATAACACAGCTTATAAACTAAGTGTGGTGTATGCTGCTGCATGGGTCCCATCTCCATGCTGTTAAGAGCTGCTCCAGGGCTCTCTACGTGCTCTAGTAGTGCATTGGGAAACAATGGAAGGCAGTGAGACAGTGTCCCTACTGGCAAGACAGGGGCACACATAATTGGAAGGAGCTGCTGGGAGGAAATGTTGTGTTGGTGTGACGGTGCGAGGGGCGCTAGACACTCTCCTTTGTTTTTTGATAGAGAAGGAGAGTGATAGGCTCAGGAGTCGCTATGAATTGCAGCTATACCTTGTTGGCCTCTGACCATACTAGGCACGGAATGGCACCAAGCACGCTGCTCCTGTTGGCACAGCATTTCTGCTTTCTCTTCTGGCACATGCTCCCCAGGCTCTTCTTTATGCCAGTAATAAGCGACTCTGCTTGCTCTCGAAAATGTTCTTGGGGATTGGAGGAATAAAGGAACCTGACCAGTTGTTTGAGTCACATGGCAACACTTAAGACAGGAATGAGCTTAACTTGCCTATACCACTCCTATGGGTTATTGGATGAAGCAAGTGTCAGGATCGCGCCGCCCGGAGTATTACCTGCAGCTCCGGGCGGCGCGTCCTCCTCTGCCGGTGTCGCACCCATAGCCGCCACGTGGGCAGCGGCACCGGATGATGACGTCAATGCGTCGCGACTGACGCGATGACACCATGGCGCCGGTTTTGGTGCCAAATTTAAATATTTAAGGGCGCACTGAAAGCCGCCCAATTATAGGAATTGTATTTTTGACCCTGTCTGGACTTGGTTATTGTATTTTGCTGCCTGCCAATAGAACTTTGCCTGGACTTTGATCCGATTCTACCTGATCCTTGTTTGTACCTTGCTTTTGGACTTTAACCTCTAAGCTTCCTCCTTGGTCCCGACTACCTCACTACGGTGCCGATAGGCCTACCCTGACAGCAAGTACGCAATCTCCAATTCCACTGGTGCATGGTAGTAACTATAGAGAGGGAGGGGGTCTCAAGAAGCCGCGAGCAGGTGCGAGGGCTGTATAGACGTTGTGACTGGCAAAGCCGCAAGATTGAGCCACAGCAAGCAGGATGAAGAGCCGCATGAGGCTCCAGAGCCATGGGTTGCAGATCATCAAGCAAAAAACTAATTAATAAACTATAAAAGCTACTTCTTTATGGCTGAGTATAAAATTCTGATGCACATTTGACTAGTTTCTGAGCTGCCATGAAGGATAATTTAAACTAATTACTTCTCAACCTTGCATAGTCACTTTTTTTATTAAAGTAATCCAATAAAAGGCACTAAGTTTGCCCAGTAGCAGTAACCCATAGTAATCAATTATTTAATTTGACATTTTGGCGACATTTCTACAAAGACCATAGATTAGTTTATCAATAAAACAATAATCAAAAGATGTATTAATTGTAGAGAAAATTACTCAATGCTATATAGAAGTTTTCGCTTACTGGTTCCCCTCCAGTATACAATATGTCCAAGAAAAAAGGTAGGTGAGAAAATATCTTCGCCAAGGAGTTTAAAATCAAAATAGCGACTTTATTAATAAATCTCTAAAATATCCAACAGGCATAAGTTACTGATGTAATTTCTCACCCTATGACATGCATGGTCACCTGACGCGTTTCATGCGAACTTCTGGCTCTTCATCAGAGGTGAGGTCACAGGATATCCTGTGCCTAATATACCCATATCAATTAAAATATCCAAATATTAAAATTTAGCAAAACATAGCTTGCTCTTTACATGTCATATTGGTTACAGTAGATGCATTAAATACATTGACATTCATGCAATATCTCAAGTGTAATTCAACTCAAATATTTTAACACTTATTAGGTTTGGAAAAAACAGCTTACTTCCCAGTCATTGTTGAGACCAAGTGGATATCGTCTTCTGAGAGTAAATATCCAAATTATTTCTATTTGATCAATAGTTCTTTTTACATCTCCTCCACGTGGTCCCATGGATCTCAATTTATGAACCTGCTAGTGGAAACATGGCACATATTAAACAAAATTAAAGTGAATATTTGGTACCTTAAATAAAGTTTTTTTTCTGGCACACAGAAAAAGAATGTAATCATTTAAAAAAGAATTATTCTAAAATTTACAATTAAACTTTCTTTTACTGCTTTGTTAGTAAAATAACATGCCATTTTATAACTTTTGATCACGTTGCAGTCACCATTGCTAAAAGTAGAACAGAAAACATGACTTCTGGGAATAAAATATGACAGTTAACCAATGTCATGTGATTATTAAAACAACAAAATAAAAAAATTAAATAAAAATATCTCCAGGTATAGAAATAGATCTAATTTCCAGGCAGTTATATTAATTTAGTTTGTTTTCATTTTTGCATGTAGTCTGTGTATTCAATGAATACACCCATTTATTGTGCAGTAGCAGGAAGCTAGCAACGAGAGCTAGAAGACAGGCAAGAAATCAAAACCAGGAACACTCACAGTTAATAAATGAGCTTCAGCTAGGACAGCAAGTGACAAATTACAGAAAGGCTGTCCCCCATAGACTTTATTTTATCCAAATAATCAAAATTTTTAAAAATCTATAAACATTTAGATTATAGAAAGATTTACAGAAAGATCTGTTATACAGAAAACCCCAGGTCCCAAGAATTCTGGATAACAGTTCCTACTTGTGCCTCTTTTAGGCTAGCGCCACACTGGGCTGTTGAGAAACAGCTCTTCTGTTCACATTCACTTGCAGAAATGCATACCCACATACTACCATGCTAAAATCCGCTCAATGTGTCTGCACCCAGTCGACAGTACCTGTCAGTGCAGAGACGCACAAGTGAATAGGAGTGGAGGGTCTGTTAACATACTTCCAAGGCAACATGAGCGTTTCTCAAAACTAAAAAAATGGAGCATTCTTGAATGGCCAAGCCAGTCACCTTATTTAAATCCAATAAGCATGCCTTCTATAAGCTGAAGAGGAAATGTAAAGGGAAACAAGTCTAAAATAGAATAATGCTAGAAATGCTGCATTTTGTATACTAAACATATTCATGAACTTACTGCACCACAAGCCTAAAATGATTTATGCTTTCAAAGTTGACAACAGGGGGTCACCATCTTTTAACTTTGTTATACACAGGGCCCCTTGGCCCGCTGTTGTTTGTCGACCCTGTCCCCTCCCTTTTATTTGTTCAAATTTTCATCATCAGAACGGAGCAATGGAAATTGGTACACAGGAAATAAAATTTTCTGAACCAATGTGGGTGTGGTTAGGCAGCATACCACCCCCCCTAAAATCCTGCCACCCTAGGCCCAGGCCTAGGTGGCCTCTCCACAAATCCAGGCCTGGTTATACATATCCACAAGACCAAGACTGTGAACATGCTCAGTGTGATCTTGGCTGCTGTTGCGAGGCTAAGCTTAGGGAATGTCATAAATTATCAAAACAGCACAAGTCAAATAATATATGCCAGAAGCCGATACAGCAAGATAATAATCAGAATATACAGACTGCACTGGGTCCTGTGTTATATTGTAATCTAATGTGGATTTTATAGTTTTTGTATTGTTTAATAGAATCCCAGTTTATCTGTTTAAATCTGGCTCCATGATCTTTGTCCCTGCAGCTGGAATTGGAGACATTAAAGAGGATGTTAAGGCAAAAATAAAATCCAATTTTTACTGTATTAACCTATCCCCAATAATAAATCTGTACAGTTCTTTAAGAAACCTGACTATATGCAGTAAAATTCCCCCTTCATTTACTTGCTCTGACTGCTGTGGATATTAATCTCTACACGGTTGCCGGCTGTTCTACAGTGAAACAAACAAAGCTGCTCGAGTTCTGGGAAGTAAGGTGGGGGCTCCCCCTGCTGTTTGAAAGTATGATTGTTTCCCTGAAGAGCAGTTAGGGACAGTCTGAAGTTTCATATCCACAGCAGTCAGAGCAAGTAAATGAAGGGGGAATTTCACTGCATACAGTCTTATAAAAACGGTAGACATTTTTTAATTAAAAGGTATTGGTGATAGGTATCTTAGGAATTTTTTTGCCTTTACATTCCCTTTAAAGGTACAAACCCCGGTAACAAGCAAGAGTTGAAGGTGGCTGCAGTAGAAGTTTGGCAGAGCACCATCAGAGAAGATACTTTTTCCCAAACAGTATGGTGCCCTGAAATGAGAGGGAATATGTATAACAGTGTTGTGATTTCTACATGGCGAAACTGAAATCTATGCAAATAACTTTAATGCCTGGAATGTGCAACTTAAATAATTTGAATTGTTTGATTTAAAATTTTACACTGAGAAGCAGAGGGGTAAATCAAAGAAAATGTGTCTTTGCCCCAAACTGTATGTAGTCCTGGATCCAATGCTGAAAATTAATCCTGGGACTATTTTGGCCAGATATCAATCAGACAGGTCAGTTGGCAGCCCAATAAGCAGCCAACTTGGTCCAGTAGTTGGCAGCTTTCATTGGCCCATGTGTGGCCACCCTAAGCCAGCTTGATCAATTTGGGGTTGAAGAAGATGAAAAACACCAGCAGAACATGGCAATGACAAGCAGGTCTCTCGCCCTTGTGTGCTTATTTGACAAAAAGGTGTAACATTTCGGGCACATTTTACTCAGCACGGGGCAGAATTAAGTGGAGGGGCTGGGGTTTACAGGTGAGGAATGATCTTAACTGTCATTTTGGAGGTTTAATCTATTTTAGCAGGTGTTTTTATTGTCTGCTAACCTTGTCAGATATCTATCTACTATGGAAGTGCATCATGGTCTTATTACTCAGTCACATTGTCTACTAGATTTTAAATGCACTACAAAGGAAGGTAATTATTCACAGGTGTATGTTTGTTGACTGGGGCTTAAAAGCTCGCTGCTTTCCCACTAGAGTTCCAGAGCTAAGGGTAAATGCACATTGGTCTTACTACTCAGTCACATTGGTTGCTGGGGGACTTGATTTTAAATGCACTACAAACTTAGAATGCTCATAAATAGTATAGGACTAACAAACAATGTGGGGCATTGACCTGGCATGTGAGATTACATCTTTTGGCCAAAGTGTGGTACTAACACCTTTTAAAGGCAAACCGTGTACTGGCAATTTTTCTCTTTTTCTTTGTGTACTATGGATATTGGTACTTTGGGGATTGGGCCAGCTTGAAATTGTATTTGCAGATTGATCTGCCACTTGATTGAATAGGGCAATAGGTCACCATGTGTATGCCTCCCTTTAAAGGGTAACTAGAGGTAAGGGTATACTACAAAAAAATGGTTAATTACTTTTTAAAAATGGACTATTGACTATTCAATACTGACATAGCAGCAAATAGAAGAAGCTTGTGGCTGGCATTGGTCTCTTTCCTCTGTAAGGTAAAAAATTTAAATTGCGGGTGACCTGCACTTTTATCCAGTGGGGCCTGTGCCCCCAAATTCATGCCACTGCATTGCGTTATTTAAAGAGTTGTGAATACATAGTACCATGTCATAGAACTGATGCACGAGAACAATATACCACTCAACACAGCTTTTGTGTCTATCCTTTCCAGTTTTCTCTATGCTGAATAATAGCCATGGCTCAGGGTCATGACCTCAACTATCATTTTTGTTGCTACAAGTCCAAAATTCTGTTTTATCTTTTGTTTAGAAAGTTCCAGTGTTCCTCAGTAGCTGATTTACCATTAATCATGCTACCTACCTGATCTGTGGCTTAGACTTATACTGTGTCTATTATTGCTTTCACTTTCATAGTTACATAGTTAAATTGGGTTGAAAAAAGACAAGAGTCCATCAAGTTCAACCCCTCCAAATTAAAAATCCAGCATACATACACACACATCTCCACTTTTTCAGACACAAACCATATATGCCCATAGCTATACTAACTGTAGAGTTTAGTATCAAAATAGCCTTTGATATTATCCAAAAAATCATCCAAGCCCCTCTTAAAAGCATCAACAGAATGAGCCATCACAACATCACCCGGCAGTGCATTCCACAACCTCACTGTCCTGACTGTGAAGAACCACCTACGCTGCTTCATATGAAAGTCCTTTTCTTCTAGTCTGAAGGGGTGGCCTCTGGTGCGGTGATCCTCTTTAAGGGTAAAAAGGTCCCCTGATATTTGTCTATAATGTCCTAGAATATATATTTGTAAAGTGTAATCATGTCCCCTCGCAAGCGCCTTTTTTCCAGAGAAAACAACCCCAACCTGGACAGTCTCCCCTCATAATTTAAGTCTTCCATCCCTCTAACCAGTTTAGTTGCACGTCTCTGCACTCTCTCCAGCTCATTTACATCCCTCCTAAGGACTGGAGTCCAAAACTGCACTGCATACTCCAGATGAGGCCTTACTAGGGATCTATAAAGATGTATAATTATGTTTTCATCCCTTGAGTTTATGCAAGACAGAACTTTATTTGCTTTAGTAGCTACAGAATGACACTGCCCAGAATTAGACAACTTGTTATCTATAAAAACCCCAAGATCCTTCTCACTTAAGGAAACTCCCAACACACTGCCATTTAGTGTATAACTTGCATTTATATTATTTTTGCCAAAGTGCATAACCTTGCATTTATCAACATTGAACCTCATTTTCCAGATTGCTGCCCAGTTTCCCAACTTAGACAAATCACTCTGCAAAGTGGCAGCATCTTGCATGGAACCTATAGCTCTGCACAATTTAGTATCATCTGCAAAAATAGAAACCGTACTTTCAATGCCCACATCCAGGTCATTAATAAACAAGTTGAAAAGCTTAAAAGTGAACTCCACAAAAACATAACTTAAGCTTTTTGAAAAGTAAACATAATTTCAAGAAACTTTGCAATATAAATCAGTTAAAAAATATGCAGACTTTTCAAGATTTTTAATGGTTTCTGACAGGCCTAGCCCCCTGCTCTCCTGCTAACAGCTCTACTCTTCTGGGAAGACTTTTTGACATTGTTGGGACTACCCTTCCATTTAGTCATAAGAGCTTTAGTAAAGCTGGGCACTGATGATGGGTATTCAGGTGTTCTGTTGGTTTGAAGGAAAGGCTCTGTGCAGGTGTCTAGTTTTTTCCAGACCCATCTCTGCAGACCAAATCTGTATGGTTCTCACTTTGTGCATGGGGTCATTATTGTGCTGATATAAAAAAAAGAGTCTTCCCCAAACTGCCACAGAGTCAAAAACACAGAATTGTCAAGAATGTAACTGTATGCAATAGAGAAGGGGTTTATTTACTAAACCTACAATTATAAGTCAATGGGAGAGGCACCAATATCAATTTAAAGTTATCCTGCTTTGTCCTGGGTTTAGCCCGAAAATCCAAAAACATTGGGGATTTCGAAATTCGAAAAAAAATTGAACGATTCTGGAGAAAAGTCAGAAAAAAAGTATGATTTCGGTTTCACACGATTTTATGAGGTTTTTTCCCGATCTGATTAATTCAAATTTGTTTTAATTAATAAAAAAGCTAAAATCAGGCGTGGGAGTTTGGTTGTGATTTTTTCAATAAAATATGAGATAAAACTGGATTTTAGTAAATCACCAATTAATATTTGCTTTCAATGGAACCAGAGGCCCTAGACCCAACCATGAAAAACAGCAGCACACCATTATTTCTCCTCCACCAAACTTTACCATCAGCATTATGGATTCAGGCAGGTAGTTTTCTTCTGGCATAGTTTTGTGTCAAGATTTTGTGCAATAAGATTATATACTGTAAGTAAAACCTGTAGCAGCAAAACTAAGAAAACAAGTGTAAAAATGTACATGCACCTTATTGGTGTTAACCCTTTCAGACAAACTAGCTACTCCTTCCACAAACCCATATAGTGCAAACAACCTTACCCCCTTTAGGCCTGCTGTAAACCTACAGGACTGAGCATGCCCCATTTAACACCTTTACCACCTTAGTAGGTTACCTTACGTGCCTGGATGAAAAAGACTCCATGCACACCATATCTTGTAAAAAAATAAAAATAAATAAAAGAGACCAGAAGTCACAGCTATCAATGGAACAAAGTGCTTTGGACTGATGAGACAAAAGTTTACTTATTAGCTCATAACAAAAAGTGCTTTGCATGTAGGGTTGCCACCTTTCCCTGTGGCTCAAGCCGGACAGGGGGGTGGTCCCGTGACGTCACGGGGCGGTCCCGTGACATCAGTGGGCGGTCCCGTGATGTCACGGGGCGGATCTATGACGCCACGATCGCCGATTGGCTGATCGCGGCGTCAATCAAGCTAATCCCGCCCGGTTTTCCTTATACGGAAAACCGGGCAGGAAGCATTGAACCGGGCAGCCCTTCAAAATACCGGGCTGTCCGGTTCAAAACCGGACAGGTGGCAACCCTATTTGCATGGCAAAAGAAGAACACCACATTCCAAGAAAAATATCAAATTTGTTGGAGGTTCCATCATGCTGTGGGACTGTGTGGCTAGTTCAGGAACTATTGCCCTTGTTTAAGTTTAGGGTCAGATGAATTCAAACCAATATCAACAAATTCTTTCTGTTAATACAATAAACTTAATGTAACTGCAGAAATACTACTGCTTCCATTAGGCGTGTTATATATTAAAAGGAAGTTGCAACTTTGAAAGCTCAGCCAATGATAAACAAAACTGTATAGAATTAAGAAGGCTTCTCAAACGTTTTCATATAACTGTATGTCTCCTTTAAGGCAAGAGCTAAAGTAAATACTGAGATAGACCGGGAAATATTAAATTGATCCAAAATAACAGATTTAATTTGAGCCTCCATTTGTGACATTCTTACAGATGTGAATGTAAGTATACACATGAAACTGACACAGTTTGATTTCCAAATACTGTTATTTAGTATATTTATTGCACCATGAAGATTGATTAGTGCAAGTCCTTTGAGTCAGTGGTCATTTAAAGGACTGAAGTAGCAATTCTTTAAAACTCCACTCTGTATCTAGATCACCAAGCCCTTTGCGCCTTGAGAAAGCAGATTGGCGAAACGTGTGTCGGCGAAACTTTGATTTTAATTTTAGAACTCTTTAAACAAATATTTCCTTCTCCATTGGGCGGCCGCATTTGAAGTCCGTTCAGCACTGTACCTTCTCCTCTTACCTTTGCATCTGCAAACCTTACAAGGGCCTGTGTGATTTGTGGTTTTTTAGGCTTAGTGCAGCTCTTTCAAGCAATAGGGCCTAGGTAACCAACGAGACCACAGTCCCAGTGTGCCTGCCTACTCCATCTTTGTGGCGTCCCAGCCTTAGAAATACGCTAGGCAGCAAGCTTTGGGGACGACTCCACCTCTCTGATTTTCCAATTTCTCCTTCTTTTATTTCTGTGCTGACCGGCAAGTTTAGTTATCTTTTTAACCATTTAAGAGTATCACCCATGAATTACTGAAATTTCTCCCTTATGAATTTCACCTAAAGAACTAATTCTTCTATTTATCTATTTATAAGCATCATGTTTCAATAATTTTGGCATTTTTTCTAATGAATTTCTCTAATGAATTAATTAAGTGATTTAATCACAAAATTCTTAATTTTTTAAAAATAACTTTTATAACTAGCACATTAGCACTTTAACGGAATTGAATTTCCGAACGAATCAATCCATGTGTCGCTGTCAAAGCTGATGTTTTCCCGTCACTTAATTTAAGTTAAAGCAGTAATTCAGTGTTAATTGGGGGTTGCTATCAACGTGGTATTCTTTTAGTTCAATAATTGTAGTTGTATTTCTCGGATTCAAGTCAGATTCACGTTGCGAGCACTAATAGATAACTTAGACTACAGTATATAGGGGCACTCTCTCTTATATAACAAGCCCTCACTTTGTGAAGAGGGTATTTATCGAGTCATGGATTTGCTCTAAAGGGCAGGCCTGTGCTGGTTGTTTGGTTGTCTACATTTTCCCTTATTATTAATCTTAACTAACTCAAATACATTTTATGTTAATTCCCAAACACTGACGGTTTTCTATTATATTTCCATCCAGTAACACCCTCGACCAAGATACACAGTGGCACTGTTTACAAAACCGCAGTGAACCCCAACCCAGAAAAGTACAGTGGCCTTCTCAGCAGACTGCCCAAAAAAATCAGCACAAAATGGGATAACTCCACTGTAAAAATGATCCCCCTGGCATCATGTGGCACAGCAACCAATAGCACAGAAGTGGATACTGAATTCTCAACACACAATGCAACAATCACCAGAACATACACAGTCACCATTGCTTACTGCATAGGTTGGCGCATTTACACCTTAAAGGGATCAGTTAATAATGCTGCTCAAGCAGACTTCTGCATTGAAATCCATTTCTCAAAAGAGCAAACAGATTTTTTTATATTTCATTTTGAAATCTGACATGGGGCTAGACATATTGGTAATTTCCCAGCTGCCCCAAGTCTACAAGTTGGCGTGATATCACCCCTCCCTTTTTTCCCACCCAGCAGCCTAACAACAGAACAATGGGAAGGTAACCAGTTAACAGCTGCCTGAACAACACTAAGGGGCAGATTTACAAAATTCACATGAAGAATTCGAAGTTCGATCGAATTTTATTTAAATTTGAATATGCAAATTAGGCAAATTCGACCGTCGAATTTGAATATTGGAATAAAATTTTATTTGACTATTCGATGGTCGAATTACTTTCCCTTTAAATTTTTATTCCACCACCTACTTCGCCAGAACCAAGCTACCGAATTGGGAATCATTATTTTAGATTGAATAAAAAAATTTCGATCGATCGATTAAATCATTCGATTGATCGAATTTTTCCTGTTCGATTGATCGAATTGCGGTAAAATCCTTCGATATTCGAAGGATTTTACTTCACCCACTATTCCCATGGTCGAATTTCAAATTTTTTTTTATTCGAAATTCGACCAATAATAGTAGTATAATAATAGTAATAATAATAATAGTAAATCTGCCCCACAGCGTAAGGCCAGACGGGAAGATTCGGGGAGATTTGTCGCCTAGCAACTAAACGCCTCTTCTTTGGGGCAACTAATCTCCGCGAACCGCTTCCCCCTACCTTCCTGCTGATTAATGAATAATCGCTTGCGCCTATTCACACGCGGCGCTGCATTTTCCGAAGTTGCCACCTTAGGCAATTTTCGAGCGATTTCAGGATAGCGCAGCGCCGCGTGTGAATAGGTGCAGGCAATTATTCATTAATTAGCTGGAAGGCAGGGGGAAGCTGTTCAGGGAGATTAGTAGCCAGGCGACTAATCTCCGCTTCTTTGGGGCGACTAATCTCCCTGAATTGCTTATCCATGCCTCGCACCCGCTAGAATGTAAAGTTGCCTGCGCCTATTCACACGCGGTGCTGCATTTTTCCAAGCGACTGGCAACTAATCTCCCTGAATCTTCCCATATGGACTAGCCCTTAATAGTAAAAACCCATGTCCTACTGCATTCCATTCAGTTACATTGAGAAGGAAAAACAACAGCCTACCAGAAAGCAGTTCCCTCCTAAAGTGCTGGCACGTGTCACATGACCAGGGGCAGCTAGGAAATTGACAAAATGTCTAGCCCCATGTCAGATTTCAAAACTGAATATAAAAAATCTATTTCTCTTTTGAGAAATGGATTTCAGCACAGAAGTCTACTGGAGCAGCACTAATAACTGATGCTTTGAAAAAAACATATTTTCCCATGACAGTATCCCTTTAATAATCATACCACCCAACTGTCCTGTTTTTAGAGGGACAGTCCTTCCTTTGTACTGAAAAGTCCCATTTTCTCGTCAACGAACAGCCAGAAAAAGAAACAAAGTTTCTAACTTAATTGGCTTTTGGCAGGGAGCCCAGAACAGCCACAGCAGCAGACGATACTTTGTAACAATTTCTAGATAAGTAAATGTTGAGAGGTATGTAATAACTTGTCATGTCCATGAAGGGGGAAAATATCCTCCAGCACAAATCAATACAGTGACCCCACCAACACAGGTCAAAATATGGCATAATTAAAGCTAGGAAGAAAAACTTCCATTTGTTGATAACGTTCTTGTATAATACGGTTTAAGGGAGAGCAGAATCTTAAAATAATCACCCTGTAAATAAGAAAAAATGCTCTAACTGAGGAGCGCCATCGCCTTGTTCCTGTACCGGAAATGACACGTTTTCTATTTCCGGTAAGGATGCGACCGCCCCCAGGAAGAGACGTGACTTTTACTAATCTCTTACACGCTGGCTGAATGCAGGCGGAGGCCAGGAAAGCTGGATGTTTTGACGTATGTGGCAGGAGTTGGTCTGGTATAGATGACATGCTCTTTCTGTCTGTCATTACTGAACGGCTCACAAGGCAGGTTTCAGTGCCCATTTACAGTCAGACAACAGGGTGCGTGGAGCTAAAGTGCAATACCGACGTGGCCGCTCTTATGGCTTCGTATACGTACAAGGAGATTAAGGCTTTGAATTTAGTCCGTACCTGCTCTCAGATGCTTTGCCATAGTATGGGCAGACTTTTCTGCTGTCTGCTCTGTCAATAAGCAGTGCAGTAATTCAGTCAGGTGCCCTCCTATACTGCATACAACATTCCTTCCAGTACCAGCCTCCCTGAGTCTTGGGGGGAGTTGTGATGAACCGATGTAAGCGAGACATTGCAGATGGAGGGGCTCATTTAGTGATATGGTAGTTATAATAATGGGGGCAAAGTTTCCTTTACTTATAATCGCCTGTAGAAACTAATCATCAGATACCATTTACTGGCCTGCTTATTTAAAAGCAAATAGCTGATTGGCTGCTATATGTTTCTACATTTGGGCAAGCTTTGTACCTTTTATTGCAAAAAGGTAGAACTTGTCTTTTTTTCCCCCTGCAAATGTATTTATTTGTTTGTATTGTTAACAAGCACTACTGCAGTTGCCCAAAGTAAGCAATCAGCAGTTAAAATAGAAGGAAAGCTATGGAGGCATTTTGTTGCCAACAGATTAGCTGCAATAGTGCAAGATAGAATGTTATATTTATTCTTTAGAATGTTTTACCATACCTGAGTAAAAACTCTAGAAGCTCTCTGTTT
>CM044431.1:121280575-121309195 GCA_024363595.1 Xenopus borealis | reverse complement strand
GGGGGGGGGGGAGGAGCAAACTGAGCATGCTCATGCCCAGGGCAAGGAGGTTTAAGATGAAGACAGGAAGTCTAATACAGAAGCCCATGTGTACAGAATAGAAGGAAAGAAATGCAGTTTCTTTTGACATAGGACGTAGCTTGTATGTTTAGGTGGATCTTTCTGATGAGGCTTACTTAGTTTTAACCTTTCCTTCTCCTTTAATATTGACAGGTCTACTGACAGACAGCAACTAAGCAAAACTTTCATTTTCTATGGGCTATGGCAGTGGTGCTATTTACCACCAATCTTCTAAAATCAGACCCAGAATATTATTTTTAAGCTTACACCAAAATTGCTAAAAGTAAAAATGACCGATTTACACTGCCCAGACAACCTCCTCCTACCAGGAAAACTTGTAGAGGTTTTCTGTTAATATCTTTGCTGCCGTGCATTGTTAATGCCCCTTTTTAATGTGGTGATGTGGTAAGGATATGTCAGCCATTACAAGTTGTTAAAGTAGCACTACCAGAAACACCCAGACAGCAACAACTGTTTTTAGAATGCGTAAAACTACAAACAGATCAAAGATATTTGTATATATGAGCACCTGGACTCATGATCTCAGGTTGCGAATTGCCAGGTTGGATAATATATTTCTTTGTGTTCCAAGCTTATGTACAGACACAGTAAATAAGAAGTTCCTGCTTTGGGATAATTCCTAGAATTTTTATGGCATCCCTTGCCCCAAATCACTTACCATTCTTTTTAATGGGAAGTGCCATGCAGTGCTAACTGAAAGGCATTCTGAGTCAAGTGGTAGTGATTTTATTATTAACCCAAGAAGCAGCAATTAGGAATGCACCGAATCCGGGATTCATCCATTATTTGGCCTTTTTCTGCAGGATTTGGTCGAATCCTTGTGCATGGCCAAACCGAATCCTAATTTGCATATGTAAATTAGGCATGGGAAGGGAAATCATTACTCAGTGGCGTAACTACTCCCTGGTGGGCCTCGGTACAGGATGGGCACATGGGCCCCCCTGTCGGGCCCTTACCTCTATAGATCCCATGCTGGAGTGTTGATAGCATGTGTGCTGTAAAATCTCCCCTAGATAACCGCCTGCCATTACCATTTTCGTGGCTCCTATGGGCCCCAATGGGGTGGGGGCCCTGGTGCAATTGCACCCCCTGAACCCCTGGTAGTTACGCCACTGTCATTACTTTTTGTCACAAAACAAGGAAGTAAAAAACAGTTTCCCACCTTTTATTTTCCCGACCCTAATTTGCATATGCAAATTCGGTTTGGTATTTGGCTGAATCTTTCACAAAGGATTCGACTATGTCCCAAAAAGTGAATTCAGTGCATCCCTAGCAGCAATCAAAACACTGTTAACCATGGGCCTTGAACTTTCTGCCTATCCAAGACACTGTTTGTGTATAAAGCCTTGACATAACAGCAGTTCTCAAAGAACACTGTTATCACCTTTCCATAATGTCAGGATACAGGGGCAAAAGCATGTTGCAAGCACAATTACTTTTTACCTGTTTGCACTGTTTCTAATAAGGTAGCAATAATGCTGAATCTAATCTTTTCTTCCAGCGTTTAACGACTGTGCTCTGGAATGGCTGAAAATCAGGCAGGACGTCCTCATTTTCCCCTAGATGAAGGCTCAATCATTGAAGGAGTAAGCGATCAAGTGATTGTTGTTGTTTTACTCAGCTTTGTTGCTGTTGGTTCACTTATATATCTTCTTCTAAGGTAGGCCAGAGTATAAAATTAAATATGTCTACATTTATTTACAAACTAAATTGACAAAACAAATGCAATGCTTCATCTAGCCACATAATATATGTGAAGCTGTACTTAGGTTTGAGGGGTTGTTCACCTTTCAATACTTTTTTTTTTATAGGGATGCACTGAATCCAGGATTCGGCCTTTTTCAGCAGAATTCGGTCGAACCAAATCCTAGTTTGCATATGCAAATTGTGGGCAGGATTTCACATGACTGTCACAAGGAAGTAAACTATTCCCACTTTTTCCTTCCCTGCCCCTAATTTGCATATGCAAATTTAGATTCAGTTCTGTATTCGGCCGAATCTTCCACAAAGGATTTGGCCGGATCCAAAATAGTGGATTCGGTGCATCCCTACTTTTATCAATTCAGTTGGTTTCATATAATTCACCAGAAATAAAGGCTTTGTTCGATTACTTTGTATTTGTGACATTTTTCTAATATTGAAGTTAAAGGGGTAGTTCACCTGTAAGTTAACTTTTAGTATGTATCTTCTGACCCTTTCCAGCTTTCAAATGGGGGTCACTGACTCCATCTAAAAAACTCTGTAAGGCTACAAATGTATTATAATTGTATAACTCGGTGTGTCCGCACTCTTCAAAAATTATGATTACCCCGGTGCACGATAAAACTTAGAACATAGAGTATAAAGCACTCTGAATTTTCAGTGAACAGATTTTCTGTATTCAGTGCATGAACACACACACTATTCACCATTCAGCCATTTTTATTAATAATATAATTTTAAAGCACTGAAAAGAACACAACACTGTCAAACAATTCTTTATACTTTGAAGGTATTGTATAAACTGCAAAAAAAGTTTATTTTCTTGCAATTGGCATACTGCCATACCCCTTTTTCTCTCTTATATTCCTTCAAAACTTTTTTATTTGTTGTGGAATGAAACCGTCCATTAATAAAGAGGTGCAAAGCGATGTGAAATAGTGAACATACCTCAAACTTGCTTGTTTCTGAATATCAGGAAAATATAATTGTTAATGGATTGCAAAAAATAAGATGTTCTATTCTCGTCCTAGAAGGAATTGGCAGCTTTATTTACATTGCATTGTAGCCTTTTGCAGGTGCTTCTTTTTCCTTAGTAAAAAAGCTGTTTTTAAGGGGCCTATTTATTAGGCCTCAAATGTTTCTGGTTAAATTTTTAGAGGGAAAAAAACTTGAATCTTTTGAGCTTTATTATGCTCCATAGCTAGTGTTGAGTGACATTTTTCACCACATTTTGCCTTGAAAATGACACTCAAGACTCTACTGGGTGAAAAAATCTGTTGCATGTCCAAAAAATATTTTGTCACCCATAGAATTCAATACATTTCAGTAAATTATAAATTCAATAGCTGCTTAAAATCTGAATCCGAAAATACTCCAGCTTAAATCTGTTGAAGTCATGTAAAAGTCAATGGAAGACTTTTTTTTTTTGCCTTCATGATGTTCAAGGGTTTTGGACTGTTTGATGCTGGTTTTCTGTTGAAAATCCCAAAGAATGGGGTTTTGGGTGACAATTTGGAAAAGTTGTGCGGTTTTATCGAGACTTTTTTCCTACACATACAGTCTTCGTTTGGATTTTATAGTAAAATAAGCAAAATCTTAGTTGGGAATGAGGTTGAATTTTTATTTTTGAAATTTTTTTTTTTTTTTTTGAATAGGAATGATGAGCAAAACATACACCCAGAAAATCAAGACCGGGTCAGAGCTGTTCGCGAACAGTTGCAAAACGAGCAAGTAAGTAATTTGCATTTTCACTAATTATAGAGATGTCATGGCCCTCCCCAAAGATTGTGAACGTTGCTTCACTGCTGTGTTTCCTAAACCGAGACTTTCTTTTTTAATTCTTCATCTGCAAATGAGATAAAGAGAACAATCTATGTAAAATTGCATTTCTAACTTTACTGCATAATCATTGCTGTTGATAATTTATAACTAAACCTTTCCTGTAAATGTTATAACACATGCTTTGCCAGATGGAATATGCCTTTTGTGACTTTCACAAGACAACGTGTTGACTATGGATATACCGAATCCACTATTTTGGATTCGGCCGAACCCCCAAATCCTTCCCGAAAGATTCGGCCGAAAACCGAATCGGAACCCTAATTTGCATATGCAAATTATGGGTGGAAAGGGGAAAACATTTTTTACTTCCTTATTTTGTACCAAAAAGTCACGTGATTTCCCTCCCTGGCCCTAATTTGCATATGCAAATTAGGATTTGGATTTGGTTCGGCCAAACTGAAGGATTCGGCCGAATCCCAAACCAAATCCTGGTTTCGGTGCATCCCTAGTGTTGACTGAGGCTACAACCCCAGCAGTACATCCACCTAAGCTTCTATTAGAACAGTATTATTTAGAAATGTTACTTCAAGATCCCCTTTGAGGTGTGACATCAGTGACCCTTTAGCACAGCAGGGGGCAGTATATAGGGTTTCCTGAGAGATGTTGCATGTTATTAACAAAAAAGAAAGATAAAAATATAAAAAGGCCAATTTCTTTTTCCAGAAATAGCAATGTGCCTGATAGTTGCATGCATGATTTTTACTGTTATCTGCTGTAGCTGTATAATGTAGAAGAAGCACAGGCTTATAGCTAAAATATCCCTATTTGTTATAACATGTTTAATTTCCTAATGTGTCTGCAGGAAACTCCTCTTCCACCTCGCCCTCAGTTCTACTCTGATATGACATGTCCTGTGTGTTTACAACAGGCTACATTACCAGTAGAAACAAACTGTGGACATCTTTTCTGTGGTAATTATTAAATTAAAATGCATTTTGGTTCATTGTGTATCTATACATTGTTTTAAACTGCAGAACTTGCCCTTTCTATTAATAGTGGAAGGTTGGAAGTTCTAATGAGCAGGGTTATTTTGACCTCCTAGTCTGGGAAGAATTTGTATGTTTTGAGTATTTTCAGAGTAAACAGCCTTGGAATGTGTATGTGCTCTATAAATGGGTGAAGCTCTTCTTATAGAAAATATAGTGGTTTACTAAATAATCTTTTTTTTTTTCTTTTCTTTAAAAACAGGTCCGTGTATTATTGCCTACTGGAGGTATGGTTCGTGGCTTGGAGCAATCAACTGTCCTATTTGTCGTCAAATGGTCAGCAAAGCAGTTTTACAGATATCCATATACTTTCTATTTTGTTGTTTCTTTTGTTTATTATGACCACAGTCACAGTTGTAAAGTAATGAGAGTACAAGGTATCTTAGTACACACCCTACACTCACCTAGAATTCTTCTTCATGGGCATTCTTGCCTATGGCTGACCAGCACAAGTTATCACATAATGGCCGACAACAGTTTGTAATTAAATGACTAGCTGTGACCCTGTCACTGTGGTCCTGTACTAACACTGTTTTCATTTGTATTCTGACCCCTCTAAAATATTCAGTCGAGCCTGTTGGTGTTCACAAGCCCCTGGCCTTATACATTTTCTCCAAAGATTGTCAAAGAGCCCTGGAACAAGCTTATCTGTTATTTTGTGTCCTGCCCAGGTCAATCCCCTTAGGTGGTCCAACGCCTACTAAACCTCAGTCACTAAAGAGATTCCCGGTTACACAATGCCATCTAGTGTCTGAACATAGGAATGAATATAGCCTGAGTTTAACCATGAACAAACTTGGTTTTCTTAAGACAAGTTTAACTTTTCCCGAATAAAAAAAAAAATAATTATCATAATTTATCATTTGTCCCCTGTTACAGAGAAAGTTAATTTAGAAATCTTGCTCAATGCATAACAAAATGTCTGACTTTTAATTTGTATTCTTTATAAATGATTATTTTATTGTTGTTGTTTTGATTATTATTCATGATGATTATATTATTACATTTTATAATCAATTTAATATTATTATCTATAATAAAAATTTGGTATATGAAAACCAATCTTTTCCTCAATAAATGAATCCAAAAGGGTAATTCACCTTTGAATTAGCCATTAAATGTAAGATAAAGTTTCCATACTATTTCTTGTCAGAGCAAATAGTTAAATTCTAGCTTTAACTTGCCACATTGTGGGGGTTATTTGTAAACTTTGCGCAGGGCAGATTGATTCGCAGAGTGAATATATTTGCCCTGTACCTGGTTATATTTATAAAGCTGAATAAGAGATTTGCGAATTTGTTTTTCACATTGCGAATGTCTATAGGAGCTTTTTAAATATGGCAAAAATCACAAATTGCGAACACTCTGCGCCACAACTTTGGTGGCGGAGAAAATATTCACAAAACTGTTTCACAAATTGCGAATTTAAGTTACTTTTAAAGCTATTTTTGCGCAAAACAACCTCGCAAAGTGCCTGTACTCACGAAAGACCCGTCTTGTTTGCGAGTTATTTGCGAAAATTCATTCACAATGCGAATTCGCAAAAACCAGAAAGAAGGGCACAGTAGTGCAATATTGTAGCGTTGAGGAAAAATCATGGGCAAAACTACCATTTGCAAACAATTATGCGATGCGCAAACTTTATAAATGACCCCCAGTGTGTTTGTTTCTGTAACTATGCATTATTATTAGTGTGTGTGCGACAGGCATCCAGATAAGTAAAATATATGGATATGTGAAATATATGATTTTTATTATCTGCGTGTTTGTGGTATTTTGTGCAATCAGCAAAAAGGTAATGCTTTTTTTTCATGCTCAGGTGACATTATTATTTCCATTGTTTGGAGCAACGGACCAGGAAGATGCTCAAAATATACTCCAGGAAACAACTGGTTACAATCGAAGGTTTTCAGGACAGCCTCGATCTGTGAGTACAGGAATGTTTTCATTTCTGTTATCTAAAATATTTTCCACAAATGAAAACACAGTGTGATGTGTATAACCAAGATTGACAGATATTTTGTGTTGAGAAGAAGAAGAGAACTGCATTCTGGGACCTTCCAAAATCAGCATATGCTACATGGTATCTGTTTATTACTTTGTTATAATGCCTAGGAGTCCAGGACCAAATTGATTGCAATTTTTAAAGACACTGCAATTTCTGTGTGATACCCTCTGATTAATATACCTAACGCTGACAGATATGATGGTAATGCCTTGTTAGGTGGACCGTTGTATTATTTGCCACAGATAACACTGGTGTGGGGATAGATCATATAGTAAATAATATACCTCTATTGTAAAATATAAGGAAATTATATGTTTCTGTGGTGTTCCTTTACTATATAAAGCTACATAAAACCTTTCACTCAGAGGTGACCCTAGAACACAGAAATATAACATTTATAGCACTTCAAGCTAATTGCTTCAGTTATCCCATACACTTCCTGATTTATTATGATTACATGAAGGAATTTTAATGACTTTGAACTTTGCTATTCTAGCTCATGGACAGAATTATGGATTTGCCAACATTGCTGCGCCATGCCTTCCGTGAAATGTTCTCTGTTGGTGGCCTGTTTTGGATGTTCCGGATTAGAATTGTCCTGTGTCTGCTTGGAGCCCTGTTCTACCTGGTTTCACCCTTGGACATTATTCCTGAGGCTCTTTTTGGTATTCTTGGATTTCTGGATGATTTCTTTGTATTATTTTTATTACTAATCTACATCTCGATTATGTATCGAGAAGTGGTGACACAGAGGTTGTATAGGTAAAATATTAGGTGGGGGGTTCTATTTAGTTTTATACTTGGGAGCCTTTAAAATACTATGCAGAAACATCCTGCTTAAAGATGCAGAGGCATAACTGGAATCTGAGCAACTGTTGCAAACATTGCAAAATAGCAACACTGTAATATTTGGTTTCATTTTTCTTACATAAAAAGTATTGCTATGCTATAAATACAGTAAAAGATTGTTTACATAAGTGTGCACTAAAAAGGTTCCCACAGCACATATTGTTATCAAAAAAACATTTTATATTTTCCACTTTCTCTCGCAGCAATGATGTGTGTGTGTGTGTGTGTGTGTGTGTGTGTGTGTGTGTATATATATATATATATATATATATATATATATGTGTATATGTTCAGGACTGGAAAGGTTGTTTCCATGGATCTTTCATGATTTGTTTTCATACCTACACAGTATCTAGAAATGTCTGTAAACCACCTGCTGTCGTAAGTTTAAATGGTAATCGCATGTCATCACTCATACAAGCAGATTTAGGCCTGAAAATGCTGAAGTGTGCATTTTCAGGCTGAAATACAATTGTACATCTCTACTTCCATGGGCCACAGGGCAGATTTAAATAAATTATACTTTTGTTACCTTAAAGTGAAATGTATAAAGATCTACTCCACAGTAAATGGAATTTAAAACCTTTGTGGATATTTATTCTTAGTTGACACTATTTTAAGATGGCCACAGCTTTGTTTTTTTATGACACTGTTGTGTCATAATCCCCTTTTAAAAGGGGCCCTTCGGATGTTGACAGTGTTTAACTCCTAGCAGACCCTGAATTCCCATGACTGCCTTATAAGAATCAGTGTGCAGCGAAGAGTGGACCACAAATATTCTAGATTATTGTTACCAATAACAATAAATATGTGCAGATTTTTTAATTATCATACAAGTATTTTTCTTTAAAGTGGTTGTTCGCCTTTGAGTTAACCTTTAGTATAATGTATAGAGTGATATTATGAGACAATTTGCAGTTGGTTTTCATTTTTTATTGTTTGTGGTTTTACAGTTATTTAGCTTTTTTATTCAGCAGCTCTCTAATTTGCAGTGTTAGCAATTTGGTTTCTAGGGTACAAATTACCCTAGCAACCCTGCATTGATTTGAATAAGAGACTGGAAGATGAATAGGAGAGGGACTGAATAGAATGATAAATAATTAAAAGTGTCAGTAACAATGTATTTGTAGCCTTACAGAGCATTTGTTTTTAGATGGTGTCAGTGACCCCTATTTGAAAGCTGCAAAGAAACAGAAGAAAATTGCAAATCATTAAAAAAACTATGAAAAATAAATAATGAAGACCAATTGAAAAGTTTCTTAGAATTGGCCCTTCTACTATGTACTAAAAGTTATCTTGAAGGTGAAACACCCCTTTAATGCTCTCATACAGCATATCTGCATTTATTTTTCACAATCATTATCCTTTAAAGTAAGGGTCTGCTTGGCCCTCTCTGAACCTACTAAAATGTATAGAGAATAGTGTAACCTCTATTATGTAGCAGTATATTAGAAGTCACTTAGGAGTCCCATGACAATACTAACATGGTATTACCACTAAGCATTTTTAAGCACCAATCATAACTGAAGACATAACAAAATTTGCTGTTTGACTGTTGTATGCCTGACATGCTTTCTCTTCCTTCACATAAAGGTAATCACTTTACCAGTTTTTTTAAGCATGCCAGAGAGCGTTCTTCTACATGCAGGGTTCCACAGCAATTTTCTTGTGTTCAGGGTAATAGTAGAATTTGTATTTGGATGGATGTTTTAAGTAGATGATAACAAAGGTGTAAGAATATTACTTATTCTGTCTAAGCAGTTGCAAGACATATTTACTTTTTTTTATGAATCTGGCAAGTTTAATTACTATACTTATCAGTGGGGTAACTAGAAGTAGCTGGGTCTATTACACACTATGGAAATCAGAGTCACACTTCTTACAGTGTAGTCTTGTGTGTGGCTGGTGTTTGACCTGTGAGGTTTCATCAGGCACCATACATAGTAGTGGGTGCCAGAATGGGCAATTCTATATAACTATTTAAAGGGGTTGTTCACCTTCCAAACACTTTTTTCTGTTCAGTGGGTTTCAGATTGTTCTCTATAAATAAAGACTTTTTTCAATTACTTTCCATTATTTATTTTTTACTGTTTTTCCAAAATCTAAGTTTAAAGTTGAGTCTCTGTTGTTTGAGTCTGGCAGCTCAGTAATTCAGGTGCAGACTCTCTAAACTGATGCAATATTGCAACATTTAATTGATACATTTCACAGCAACATCTCTGGAGTATTCGCAACTATTGTATCATTTTCTAACAGCTGCCTGTAATGAAACTCAGAGATTCTGCTCAGCAGGGACAAAGATAAGAAATGTGTCCATTAAATGTATCAGTTTAGAACAGTTGGGGTCCAGAGCTGCTTTAGAAGGTGAAAATGACACTTTACACTTCAATATTAGAAAAACAGTTACAAATAGACAGTAATTGGAAAAAGTCATTATTTCTGGTGATCTATCTGAAAACAACTAGTTGTTTGAAGGTGGACAACCCCTTTAAAACTCAGAAGTTTTACATATTTTACATATCAACCCCTATGCAGGTATTGAAAGATTTCATATGTATATAAAGAGACTGCAGTACTTTATGAAAGGCATGTAACAGGATACTGTTTACTGTAACGCTGACTCTTGATAAACAATAGGTTTCGTTGTTATACTGAGGAAACACATTAACAAAACGTGAAGCTAATACAGCTAGGTTTGGCAAACTCTATGGTGGCCTGACTGAAAAATGAAGTAATTATTCAAAGTATAACTTGTTGCAACAATAGTGGGTTTACAAATACAGATTATTTTTGAGTCCGCATGATTTGCACTTCATCTTAATGCTAATGGCGTGGAATTTTGTGAAGATTTCTAGACTTCTAGAAGCACAATGGCAGAACCTGCAAAAATGTAGCATATTATTGGCTGGCATTTTTGTGTCTTTAATCCTGTTTTTGTAAGTTTAATCAATTTTTTATTTTTTACATTTGGAAACCGTATATATGTTGGTTTCTAGCCATACTTTATCAAGTACCTTTAAGTTAATTGTATGCATGTCAGTATTACACTGACTTTTTAAAACAACATTTAATAGGGACATAAACTATTGTGCTGAATTCAAATAGGATCAAATTTAGCATTTTTTCCCTTTAACCTACATGTTCCTGTCACTGCAATAGTAAGCACCGGGTCGCTGTACACTGGTTCATTTAAGAACTTCATTCAGAAGTCTCTCTGCATCTGGCCTGTGTTTTTAACACTTGGCAACTCGCATAGGGCACCATCCCCAGTCCAAGCCCAGTCTGGCTTCCAAGTGTTCAAGCTACTGGTCAGTGATGACTGTCAAGCTGCCTAAAACTGGATTAGAAGAAATTAACAAACATAGCTGCCACAAACCCCTCCGTATAACTCATCATTTAGAAAAAGAGGCACCAGGGACCCTGGGGTTTTTAAGTACCAGCAATTGATTGGGGGGGTGGGCTTAGTTCTTTGACGTCATAGTTTTCCTTTCAGCTGAGCAAACATAAGTGTTAATTTCTAGAGGCAGTGATTACATAATGACCTAATTTTTCCTTGACTACATGACTTTCAGTGTGGCAGGAAGAGAGTTCCATATGCGTGCATAGGACTCTATCATTGCTCCAGCTGCTGAAACATGGGAGAAAATACTGGGTTACTAACACAAAGCACACTTAGAGGCCACTGGTTCTGCTTAATTCTGTGAGCTCTGTAGAAAAGGGATTTGGACCTTAAGTAATAAAAATCATTAAAGATTCAAGTACAAATCTAGAAGATCACTGTTCACATTTGCTTTCATTTTTGCTTTTTGAGTTTTTCTAGCCCACTGAAGAAATGTTGGAACAATGAGGAGACAATGTGGTTCATGTATCACACTAAAACCCAAATAGAACTGGTGCTGTAACATTTATAGTTCTATGCTGTGCAAGCATCTAAAGTATTCTTTATACTGTGAGTATTAAAACTGGACAGTTGCACTACTACTAATGACTACTCTTTTTTTATTTTTTTTATTTTAATCAAAATCTTTCTTGATGAAATCTTTTAGCATGTTTCTTGCATTACTTTTTTGTATTTGTTTAGACCATGCCATTTAAGTGGTAAAATGTGTATTCAGAACAATGTAGATAAAGTCAGGTTGCCCCAATTGCTAGTTACAGTACAGGAGATTGTCTGAAGTAAGTGTACATCTGGATTCTGATTCAAGGTTTAACTCTGAAAATATATAGAAAATTAAGTCATAGTAAGTTATAAATGTATGTGTTTACCTTCTGCTTGGACAGGGTCTTAAAGGTGTTCACACAATCCAAACATAGTAGGTTACAAGGACATCCAAGACAATTTTAAAACTTTAAGGGAAAATTTAATTCGCCTTTAAAAAGGGCCATTTGCCTGACAAAATAAATGTTAAAGGTTTGCTCTTTGCTAGAGAATATGTTGACACTATTTAAAGGTATAGGGGGAAATTCACTAAGCGGCGAAATTGTGCTAGCGTTGCCTTCGCTAACGTTCGGCCCACTTCTCCAGGCGAATTTTCGACAGCGCTACGCAAATTCACTAAAGTGCGAAGTTACGCTAAGGTCGGCGAACGGCAGCGTAGTTGCGCTAGTGTTGCTTCGCCAGGCAAATCATATTTACGCTAGCGATGCCCAATTTGCATACAGCGTGAATTTCAAAGTATAACAGAAGTATATGTTACAGCCACTACATTACACTACAAAAGCCCACGAAACCTTTAATAAATTGCCTTATTGCCCTAAACATGTTCCCACTGTATAGTTGTGTTGCCATATGTAAAGAAATGTAGGGGGGGAAGAGGGTAACCCCAAAAAAAAATTTGCTCTTTTTCAGATTATCACCCTACAAAATGTAAAACACGCCAGCTTTTTTTGGGACTTAGAAAAAATTTGTCTATTGTATTGAACTTCGACAGGTCTGACCTGGCGAAGTAACATCTACGTAACTGGTAACGTTCAGTATAATGGTCATCTAAGTGAATTTGCGTAATTACGATTCTTACGTCAGTGCGCAACTTCGCCTGGCGTAAGGGTTGCGAAGTTGCACTAGTCTATCTACTTCGCTAGCGAAAATTCACCAGAGTCTGAGTTCGTGAATTTGCAAAGTTATGAATTGACGTCACGCTGGCGAATTAGCTCTAGCTTTAGACGCTTCGCGCTTTAGTGAATTTCCCCCATAGTATGCATAGGTTTTAAGATAAAATTCAAAAAGATCTGAAATCTGCCGTACTGTTTTTTCATGTACTAATAAGCCAATGCCTTGTACTTTATAGTATAGAAAAAATAAATTGCACATAAGACTAGCCACAGTGGCAACTCATATTACAGTTTATGAGAGTATGTATATGCTGTCCTTTACACAAATCTCTGAAATCTTAATCTCACAAATTCATAAATAAGACCATTAGGGTAGTGACACACTGGAAGCCTGTTCTTCTGGGCGACAATCTCCCTGAACTCCCTGCGTTTCGTTTCCCGAAGTTGCCTCATAAGGAAACTTCTGAAAATTAAGCGATGCATGTGCTTTGCACAGGCGACTCTTCATTATACAAGAAGGGAAGACACGCAGAGGCAATTTGGGGAGATTGTCACCACCTCCCCGAATCTGCCAGTGTGTCACTACCCTTAGGGTCCAGTTTAACTAATTCTTTAGTTTGAACACATTTGATTTTTCACTGCAGATATACAAACCATGCATTGTATTGGATGTTGGTTAATCTATTTTCATTGCAAAAAATTTATTAGGTTCTTATTAAAATCTCTCTATATGGTACTTATAAAACTAGAAAAACTGATCAGAAGCATTCGGGATAATAGATTCCAACATGTGCTGTAACAAAGTTAAACAAAATGGCCACTTGAAAGTTATCCAACATTATAGCTGGGCTTACATAACTTGACCAGTCAGTATCTCATGTAATATATTTTTGATTCTGCATTGAAGTCCATTTTTTAAAAGAGCAAACAGATTTTGTTATATTCAGTTTTGAAATCTGACATGGGGCTAGACATTTTGTCCGCTTCCCCCAGTCATGTGACTTGTGCTTGTACCCCTCCCTCCCCCCCCAGCAGCCTAACAACAGAACAATGGGAAGGTAATGAGATAGCTGCTCCCCAACACAAGGTAACCGCTCCCTGGTAGATCTAGGAACAACACTCAATAGTAAAAAAAAAAAAAAAAAACTAATATGTCTAGCCCCATGTCAGATTTCAAAATTAAATAATGAAAATTAAATGTAAAAATCTGTTTGCTCATGTGAGAAATGGATTTCAGTGCAGAAAGTCTGCTAGAACAGCACTGATGCATTTTGAGAAAAAAAAAAAAAAACGTTTTCCCATGACACTTTCCCTTTAATTACATCACCCAGTTGGGAAGACCCATGACCAACCCGGACCTGTAACCTGACCTACACCTGCCTACACCCACTACCCACACCCACAATGGGTTTACTACCCACACTCCCCTCATGAGACTGGAAGTGATGCAACTGCGGAGGCAGATCAACCAAGTTAATGGAAAAAACAGCAAGAACACTGGGGGTGAAAGGAACCCACAACTGAACTAGATATCCAGACAGGCTATCCAGGGACCACTCGACCAGTTAATGAATTGGGAATTTTCTACCTGAAACTGGACTGCTTTGCAGGTTATACATGGTACCTATGGGCACCTAATCTACTGCAGGTCTATACCCGGATGATTTTATAGTGATCTGCAGTGATCAGGGGTACAGTTTCCCACACTGTATGTTGCTGAGCAAGCTTATAAACAGTGAAACAGCAAGAGAGTGTGTTCACCTTATAATTCTCTTTCAAAGTAACATTTCTGCTATGACTGAAATGAAGCGAGAATATCATTGAGATGCCTTTGGCTTTATTACCTTATATTACATAGCAGCACCTCCCATTGAATTAGACAAGTGCATGATGAATAATCTCTGTAAAGTGCTACATAAAATATTGTTAGAAATAACAGATAATAATTAGGGGCATTTTTTTCCTCCATCTTTCTTTTAATTGGCATATTAAACTTTCCCTTTAAAGTCCGTTTGAATTACACAATGGTGTGCTTGTGTGCTGTACAATGAAATGGAATGTCAGGCTTCTGGAATTTGCAGGGAGTAGACATATCTTTCTAATAAAGATAGCTGAGAACACTTGGCAAGCACTTGGTAAACTTTATTAAAATCAAGATAAACAGAAGTAAACGGCAAACTATAAATTAATTTATATTTTATCCCCATTAATAGTAATCTGGAGTACTTTATATATGCAAATTCAAAGAAAAAAAACGACACTACACTACAATCCAGTGATGTTTGTTAGTGTAAGTTACTTTTTGCTCTCCCTTTTCGGATGTTGAAAACACACTGCTTACCATTCAGTGGTGTCAGACAAAATCTCTTACTAGATCTGGAGGAAACTTCAGTGTTCTTGATTTTAGTAAGATCACCTTACGATTTACATAGATTATTGACCCCCTTCTTGTCAACAGGAGTTTTCTTTTATCAAAGCCATGTTTAGATGCATGGCAACAAAAGAAAAAGCCATATAAACTGGATACAACACCCTTCATGTAAGCCAAGTGGCTCTACTAGCCTGACCCAATCCACTGTAAGGGTGGCGGCACACGTGAAGATTTGGGGAGATTAGTCGCCCAGCGACAAATCTTCTCTGCTGCGGGTGATTAATCTCCCTGAAATTCCTCCCTGCCAGCATGAATGCGAATTACCAGCGGAATTGCTGCAGGTTTTCTGAAGTTGCCTAGAGTTTCCTCTGAAGTTGCCTGCAGAAGAGGAGATTTGTCACTGACTGACTAATCTCCCCATGTGCCACCCTTATAGTAAACTTCTTACAGAACCCAGTAGGACTGTTTGTGCCAGCTTTGAGGCTCATTGAAAATTTTAGTTTTTCCCACCTGGCAAAAATGTATTTCGTTGAATTTTTGTGCTTTCATATTGACCCAGTAGCTTTCACCCCGCAGGCTTTGGAGGAAGGGGCTAAAATGTGAATAGGCGAAAACCCAGAGACGGGAAACAAATCGGAGACTTTAACTGGGGACAGATAGTATAAATGGACAATGTTTAAATGAATTTAACACAGGTGCAGTGCTGTTACCATGCCTACAGTGCATCTGTGATAATAAGGTTTGCTCAAACATGCATAAAAATGCACATGCAACATGTCCCCTTTGAGCCCATTTGAGCCTGGCAACCCAACAAGATAGCTACACAACTAAATATATTTATAGAGCACTTGTAAGGCCACATCTAGAATTTGACGTAGAGTTTTGGTCTCCATCACTCAGACAGGACATTAGAGAGGGTACAGAGACGGGCAACTAAGCTGGTAAAAGGTATGGAAAATCTTAGCTATGAGGAAAGACTGGCCAAATTGGGGATGTTCACCCTGGAGAAGAGGCGCTTAAGGGGTGATATGATAATTATGTATAAATATATAATGGAATCATATAATAATATCTATAATGCTTTATTTACCAGTAGGTCTTTCCAGCTGACACAAAGTCACCCATTCCGTCTAGAAGAAAAGAGGTTCCGCCTAAATATTTGGAAGGGGTTTTTTACTGTGAGAACTGTGGAGATTTGGAATTCTCTTCCTGAATCAGTTCTACAGGCTGATACATTAGATAACTTTAAGAATGGATGGCTTTTTAGCAAGTGAGGGAATACAGGGTTATGGAAGATAGCTCATAGTACAAGTTGATCCAGGGACTAGTCCGATTGCCATTTTGGAGTCAGGAAGGAATTTTTTCCCCCTCTGAGGCAAATTGGAAAGGCTTCAGATGTTTTTTTTTTGCCTTCCTCTGGATCAACTAGCAGTTGAACTTGATGGACGTGTGTCTTTTTTTCAGCCTAACTTACTATGTTACCAGTGACAAATAAGTATTTGGAATAATCTATGTAACAGCAATTCTAAATTCAATGGAATCTCTACTTTTACAAAATATAAGTTGTGCAGTACCATGTGTTTTGGCGATCTAAAGTATGCAAAGTCTTTTTGGGACTGAATGAATGGGAAAAGAGGGTGCAGGGATAACAAAGCCACACTCTACTTGGGGGGGGGTCAGGAATAACAAATGCACACTCTACAATAGAAGAGATTTCTGGTTAGAAGTCTGTCTTTTCTCTGTTCCTGGTAAAGTGCCAGTTGAGGTAGCATCTAATATAATCTACTAGTGTACTGCTATGGGTTTTTTGACCTATACAAGTCAGGAATCTCTATAAAACATGTATTTAATAATTGGATAAGGAAAGGTAAAAATAGCACTCCACTTTATCTAAATGGTCCATATAAAGCAACATTAACACTCATTACAGTGCTGTACTAGGAAACACGAAATTCCTCACTTTATTCCTTTACACTTGGGCTGCATCTTTAGATTTGTTTCTTGGATCAACCCACCCACTTTGGCAAAAGAGATTTGTAAGCCTGAGCCACATGCCTTGTTGTGCTTCTTTTTCCTCCAACTTGCAACAACATGTGGGTTACATGGAAGGTCTATGCATCCTTGCTGACTTTACTGCCTTTAGACTGAAAAAGCACAAAGTGTAGGCGAAAAAGCATAGCATTATGGGCAAACGCTGGTGAAATCAACTGGCTATAAATCCGTTTCCACACCTGGAATTATCTAATGACTATTTGTAGAACCCAGAAGTATCAACATTGTGACACCATTCTTCCTACATGATATTAAATCTGATAAAATGGGTGGGGTGTGCAATCACTGGGGTAGTTGTGTTTAGATTGGCTTTTGTAGGTAGAGTGTGTAGGTGCAAGTTTTGGGGGAAGGACTGTCAATGATACTGTGTGTTCACAGCAATTATCCTGCACTCTGCATACTAAATAGTCTTTTATTGCAGCACCCAATTTGTGGTATTAAAACTGCTTTTATTCCAACAATAGCATAGAGACATTTCAGATACAACAGATCCTTTTTCAAGCTAAAACAAAGTATCATTATCACTTTATTTATACCCCAAATCCACTAGTGGCCATCACATAGTACTGTAACTTATTTTTAAAAAATGTGTGCTATCCAATATAAAAGATCTTTGCATTTTTACATATGGGCTTAGTACTTTGTCTAGGAACACAGCTATAGGATTAAACACTGATTGTACACCTGCCACAATCGGACATCTCGGTGGATATTGTAAAGCACAATACTGGCTTTAATTGTTCCAAAAATACAGCCAGTTTAGCTTCTATTACTTTTTTATGTGCTGCATCTATCAATATTCATTTAAGCAATTTTTGAATATTTGGTAAGGGGTCAGAATGTAGAGGATTATATATGTCATTATCAGATAACATTCTTTTGATGGTATAATAGAAGGATTTATCCATCACTACTATTACTGCCCCACCCTTGTCCGCTGGCTTAATTCTGATGTATTTATTCTCCTGTAATATCTTTATGGACAAATTCTCAACTTTTGTTAGATTAAAGGACTTACATCTAAAACCCCCGTGTTCATATTGTGACTTCAGGGCATTTAAATATACAGCGCTACGAAATAAGTTGGCACTATAGAAATACATGTTAATAATAATAAATCACTTTTAACCATATTCATAAATGTATCAATACCTTTGTAAATCTTATTGGGTGTAAAGTCTCTTTTAAGATGTCGATAAAGCATGGATAGGGTAAATGTATTTTCATAAATATTAACAGTGTCTTCATTGTCCAAAGACTCCAGAACATTTTGTGCAGTCCCAAAAAAGGCCTTGAGTTTAATAAGTCTGAAATAGCATGCCAATTCTAGGTCAATTTAAAAAAAAAAAAATGGGTTGTGTATCTGGGCAGAAGGATAAACCCTTTTGTAATACATTAAGTTCATCAACAGTTAATGTGCAGTTAGATATATTTACCACCAGTGTGTCGTTGTCTTTTTCATTCTCTGGGGTCGAGTTTGTCTTCTCTCTCCGGCCAGCCCTCCTTGTGCGTCTGCCACCATGGTTGTCTGTGAGCCTCCTAAAAAATCCATCAAAACAGCTGAAGTAGCTGAAGAATTGGAATCCGACTCCCTTGATGAGCTGCCAATCTTTTCTGTAACATGACCTACGGCCATACGCCACCCTACGGAAACCAGGATATCCTGTTTGCAGCCGGTGGTAAACATTACCGCTCTCATAATCGGCACCATCTACATAAAATTTCTGACACTTCCTCATCTCGGTCTCCTCCTGGAAATGACGTAGTAGGTCCTGCAACCTTAGGGTGGCCATAGACCGTGAGATCCGCTCGTTTGGTGATATCGCCAAACAAGCGGATCTCTCCCCGATATGCCCACATTGAAGTGGGCGATATTGGGATCAGGCCCGGACTGGCAATCTGTGGGTTAGGGCAAATGCCAGATGGGCTGCTATATGGTGCCATAGAAAGTCAGTATTTAGTGGGCTGGTGGGGACTATTTGGGCCTCTTTGTGGGCTGATTGGGCCTCTGTGTACCTGAAATGCCAGGGCCTATTTTCATTCTCAGTCCAGTCCTGATCGGGTTGATCCGATTGTGGGCCCTAGGGCTCAACGATCGGATCATAATGTAGGTGATACGGGCAGTCGGATCGTGGGACCGCATGCACACACAGATGCGCCCACCATCCGACTAGGTTTTTTAACCTACCCGATCGAGATCTGCCAGATATCGATCCGGAAAGCCCGTCGGATGGCCCCACACACGGGCCAATAAGCTGCCGACTCGGTCTGTCGGCAGCTTATATCGGCCCGTGTATGGGGCCCTTAAGTCTTACTGACCTGAGAGAAGTAGGAGAAGAGGTAATTCTGGTCACATTAGATATAGAAAGTCTCTATACTAATATACCCCATACAGGGGGAGTGGGGGCTGTTGAACAATGTATTGGTGATGACCCATGCTGGGATGGTACACAAAGGAGATTTATAATTAACTTGTTATGTATTATCCTAGAAAGAAACTATTTTATGTTTCAAGATGGTTTCTTTGAACAATGGTGTGGTACGGCGATGGGTTGGAATGTGGCCCCAACATAAGCTAATATATTTGTCAATTTGTTTGAGGAGACTTTTGTCTATAAAAATTTAACATTTCAGCAATATTGTAGAGCACGGTATCGCTATATAGACAATATCTTTATGCTGTGGGAAGGGCCACATTCGAGCCTAATGCATTTATATGAAGAACTTAATGGATATTTACCTACTCTGAAATGCACTATACAGTATGAACTTTCAAGTATCAACTTCCTGGATGTTGTAGTATACAAAAATGAAGGTAGATTAATAACAGATCTGTATCTGAAACTGACAGATAATAATATTCTTTGTTTCATCAACCCCACGTAAAATCAGTACCAAAATCACAATTCTCTAGAGTAAAGAGGAGAGTCTCAGAGAAAGAGAATCTGATCGGGAGGTTGGATGAAATGGAGAATACATGTCTAAATAGAGGTTATCCTAGTAAAATCCTTGATAAATGTAAAAAGTGATTACTGGACAAATGATTTGGAAAAAGAACACCAATAAGAATGACAGGATGATTTTTACCAGTGAATATAACAATTTGTTCAGGCATATTGGTAAAATTATCTGTAAACACTGGGGCAGACGGAGGGTGGAGTTTCGGGGTTTAAATATATTCCAGAGACCAATCATTAAGGGATAGGCTTGTTAAGGGAGATGTAGGTCCTGAGAAAACATTGAGATGAGAAATTTTTGGAGTTATGAAAAATGGTAATTTCCCTGTTTATTGTGCAAACACTGTAATGGCTGATTAAATGAAGACACTATTTACCATCCTCATAGAGGTACAGCAATCAAAATGAAAGGCTACCACACCTGTCTATCTTCTTATGTAGTTTATGCTATAAAATGCCCATGTGGCCTTATGTATGTGGGACAAACCACGAGGCAACTTAAAGAAACAAAGTCCTATTGCAGGTCACTTCATTGAAGCCGGTCACTCGGTAGCCAAATATGCTTTCAAGTATTACAGCAGGTTTCAAAAACCAGGAGAAGGGGTGATAGGGTTAAAAAATTATTGAAAAGTGAAGCAAGTTGGATTCGCAGACTAGGGACACTAAGCCCAAAGGGCATGAATAATGATACTGTGTGTGCCATGACATGCTAGGTCTCAGACATGAACAATTTAAATGATAAACACATTTGATTTTAGAACAACTCATTTCATAATGAAACCCATTATACGAGATGTTTTAAACCCACCTATTCTATTGCAACATTGAAGTAGGCTACTAAAAGAATGCTGTTTTTCCTCTTTCACAGGCAAATGTCAAGCATGCAGATACCAGAGGAAAGATACCAAAAATAGCTTTGTCTTACATAACCTCTCTACAAAAAAGGGTGATGATTACATTATGTGCAGCCTCAATATTATATGTGCACTATGCAATACTACGTACTGCACAAATGAAAGGTTTGTGTATAATAATATCTTCATTATGCCTTAATCAGTTGCTTTACTGACACATGAGTCAAGATCAATTGCTACGAGCAATATCAGTTTTCATAAGATCTACTCAAGTAGTGAGTTAAATAAGAAACTATCATGGGAACTTATTTGGGGAGGGACAATGAACCTGAATTACAGGTCTGTAAAATAATTATGTTTTGGCGAGGTCAGGACATTACTTGTTTCAAGTGCTCAGGAGCCCCAAGAACTGTCATTTTACATATATTATGGGGGTTCACTCACTGGTAGGCTGCAAATGAGGCAACTTCACACACCAGGATTGGTTTAAGGGCTCCCTGCCTGCATTTATTTTCCAGCAGCAGCAGAATATCTCCTTGCAGGGGGAAGGTAACCAAAGAAACTCCAGTCTCCTGGCTAACACAAAATAAATGTCTTTCTTTTTCTCTTGACACTGAAAATTCACTAAAGTGCGAAATGGCTAACACTAGAGCTAATTCGCTAGCGAAGTAGCTAATTTTCACTAGTGAAGTAGATAGACTAACGCAACTTCGCACCTTTACGCCAGGTGAAGTTGCATACTGACAAAGGGACGTAACTATGCTTATTCACTAAGATGTCCATTTTACTGAACGTTACCTCTTGCGCTAGACTTTACTTTGCCTGGGTCAGACCTGGCGAAGTTCAATACAATAGATAGGTGATAGAAAAAAAAAAGTTAACATTTTTCTAAGTCCCAAAAAAACACTGGCGTGTTTTACTTTTTTACTTTTTTAAGGGTGATAGACTGAAAAAGATTGTAAATTTATTTTGGGTTCACACCTACATTTCCTATTATATGGCAACCCAACTATAAAGGGGCACATGTAGGGCAATAGAACACCTTTATTTGAGTTATTAAAGGTTTCCTGGGCTTGTGTAGTATAATGTAGTGGCTGCAGCGTATATGTCTATTATACTTTAACTTTGCACTGTATGCAAATTAGGCATCGCTAGCGTAACTTCGCTTTGCCTAATGAAGTAACAGTAGCGCAACTTCGCTACTGTTCGCCTCCCTGAGCGCAACTTTGCATTTTAGTGAAACTACGCCTGGCGAAGTGTGGCGAACGCTAGCAAAGCCAACTCTGGCACAACTACACAGGTTAGTGAATTCGCCCCAAAGTGTCTAACAACACTACTGGTCTCAATCAATCACTTTTCCTCAGGAAACTGGGGACTAGTGATGGGCGAATTTATGCGACAGGCGCAAATTTGCGGTAGCTTTCCGCATTTTGTGGCCAGCGAATAAATTCGCTGGTTTCCGAATACTGGATGCCGGCGTCAAAAATCCGTGCTTCACAATTTTCTTGGAAAATTTGTGAATTTTGCAGGAAAAAATTCACCCATCACTACTGGGGACCTTTTTGTCACCATATCACAATATGTTATGTGTTTTTCATACTACAGAATATGTCCTTGTGGAAAGTGACACAAAGGTTACTAGTGCAAGACATTAGTTACTTGATATAAGAATATCACAGAAGAAAAAAACCTTTGAATATGCTCATTACAATAATGTATGTTTTGTACTGAGACCTTTCAATATTCTTATGGAACAGCTATATATGATTTATCTGCAGTGTGCACCTAGGCTTTTTCTCCAGTAGGTGAGTGCAGCTATTTTCTCTTTATTTATATGTATATATATATATATATATATATATATATATATATATGTATGTGCTAACACTTGGCAGAGAGTCCTGCATCAGTATGCAGTATGCCCTGGCTACGATGTTGAACAAGCAGACAGTGGCGTAACTACCAGGGTAGCAGGGGGTGCAATTGCACGAGGGCCCGCTCCGTCTCGGGGCCTGCCGGAGAGGCTAGGAGAACTCCAATGTGCAATTCATAGGGGGAGAGGCCAATAGGGGGGCCCGGGTGCCAATCCTGCACCAGGGCCCACCAGGGAGTAGTTACGCCACTGCAAGCAGAGAAGCAGTTTGTTTACAAGGTAAATGTAGTTTCACCTGCAACATATAAAGTGGTTTACAGCAGTGAGAATATGAAATTTATCACCCAGGAACAGTGTTGTTAGCATTCCTTTCAACTAAATCATAGCACAGAGTTAGCCTCCTAATATATGCGCAAGGCACAAAGTTGACTCAGGTACCAGCAACCAAAAATCTAACCAGTACCTGTTGATTGGTTATGGTTACTAGTCCTGTTTTTTACATTGCCACCCTAGGGCCTCTTGATTTGACAAGTAAAGAGAATTTACTATGCAAAAGCCTATATGGCTGTCAATTCTTTGGGAACAGAAAATTCCACATGCACAATAAGATTACAAGATGTTACAGAGACTGTCCCCTCACTCCACTGTCAGTATGTATGCCCAACTATCCCCTAATCTCATGACAAAGACATTGGTATGTTGCCCTATTATGTATATAAAAAAAAAAAAATATATATATATATATATATTGTTTCTACTGGAAATATGAAAAAGAAAACATTTGAAGATGGGGAAATTTCACAGAACTTTGCATGGTTATTTAGGACACTGACTATGACAACATAGCATATTTTTATCCTCTATTGAAATCTATGAAACTGTTCCGTAACAATGTACATAGCATACAGACAGTATGTATAGGTATGTATAGACACACCCTGCTAATACTGCCAATACTGAAATGAGTACTGCAGTCTGCTTGGAGCTGCTCTGCCTTTCTTGGCTAAATGTCAACCTGCTGTGTAAATGTCCACGCCTTGTTTGGGAAAGTGTTTTATTACTGTAACACCAGTGGTTTTTCCAACAAGCAGGACTAAAAGAGAAGCCGGACAAAGGAAGCTGTTCAAGACCACGGAGCTGTCCTCAACACACAAGTTCTGAGCATTAAGTACCCGAGGCAGCCAAGCAAGAAAGAATGAAGCTGCCACTTTCCTTTGCCATGATCATCTTTATGATCACTGCAGGTAATAACCCCACACCTGGTAATTGGAGAGACTAAGAAAGGAATAGAATGGCGGTGGATAAATTTACCTGAAAACCTAAACCCTTTTGTGGTACAGGTATGGGATCCGTTATCCAGAAACCCGTTATCCAGAAAGCTTAGAATTACAGAAAGGCTGTCTCCTATAGACTCAATTATAATCAAATAATCCACATTTTTTAAAAATTATTTCCTTTTCTCTGTAATAATAAAACAGTACCTTGCACTTGAGCTTAACTAAGATATCATTATTCCTTATTAGAGTCAAAACTAGCTTATTGGGTTTATTTCATGTTTAGATGATTTTCTAGTAGACTTAAGGTATGACGTTCCAAATTACAGAAAGATCCTTTATCCGGAAAACCCCAAGTCCTGAGCATTCTGTATAAAGGGTCCCATACCTGCTATCAAGGACAGCAGCTGAGAATCTTGCCCATTAGAATTTTTTTCATGTACTTATATTCATATATTATCTGCATATCCCCAATGAAATGCAAATACAATACAAATAAGGTAATGAAATACAAATAAGGTTATTTGTGAGATAATATGCTGGTGCGGTAATAGAGTATATCCTTTGGATTACAAAGGCTGGTGTGTTTACTTTAGAATTCCTAATATAGTTTAATGCACTTCAGAGACATGGGGCAGCCCCCAACAGGTTGTTGGGGCCAAATTTATACAGCGGATAACAGATTTGTTGATGAAAATTGTTTTATCACTTAAGTGAAGATAAATGGATCAAAAGTGGTTTATAGCTATCTACACACCTAGAGCATGGAAATAGGACTGTTTTAGGTTCAGGCATTAAGTTAAGGATGTTAATGGTACATTTCTTAACAAAATGTTCCAGTTTAGCATTGATGTATGCAAAACACCCCAAATAGTAATTTCTGCATATAATTGATTGTCCAACACTTTTAGGAGCAGTTGTAATCAATTTATCCTATACTGAGCTGTGACATTTTATATTAGACCAATGCTAATAATTATTAAATCCATTTTAGGCATATTAACATTTAGGGGCAGCTTTACTAATGGTCGAATGTCGAAGCGAAAAAACTTCAAAATTCGACCATCGAATTTTTTGGGGGGATCATTTTTGATCGAAAATTGACCAAATAGGTCAATTTTCAATCAAATTGAAATGGTTCGAAACGTTCAAATGCATCATTCAATTTCAGCCAAAATCTTTCGAATTCTCAGGTCTTAGAAAGTTTTTCAGGACTGGCTCAAGGAGGTCCCCCATAGGCTTAAATGGCAAATCGCCAGCTTTAAGGTTTGATAGTTGAAGTAGCCCAAAATTACTTCGAAATTCAAATTTTTAAATTTGAATTTTCACTTCGACCCTTAGTAAAACTGCCCCTTATATTTTGAACTCTTGCAAAGGATTTCTGTCCTCTCACATATGTGAGATATGTACGTACTGTACTACTACTACTACTACTACTACTAATCGATTTACATTTTCATACCCATGAACTCTGCACAACAAGGTAACAAGGGCATGACAAGTGGCAAATCACATTTAAACAAAAACGTTAATTTATAAAAAATCTATGTCCCATCTTTTGTTCCGTTTAAACTGTGTTTGTGTCTTCATCAATAACAAACAAACTGAAAAGCATTCATACTGTTTTATAAATCATCTAAAGTTTCTCACGCTTTCTGGACAAAAAGAGTGCACAGCTTTTAATGATTTGCAATGACTAGAACATTTTATGGGCTAATATCCATAATAATAATAATAATAATAATAAAAAACTACTTATAATACCTATTTTATATCTTAAATTTAGTTTAATTGACTATTTTCATGGTTTCCATCTGTTTTAACTGAATTTCACAACTATTTAACTATAAAAGGTACTAATACATAGGAATAACAATATGGAGGCTATTTATGGCTCTGTTTTCTTTACCAACAGGTTTTTTTTGCCAGTATTACAAAACCTTTCAAAAGGATGCAAACCTACTTTATCTGTAATCAAATTCCTTAAAATGTTTTCTTTGCATGTTAGTTTATTGTTAACAGAACAAAGCTGTTTATAGTTTTTATCCTAAAATAGCAATACTGTCTATATGGAAAAGATCTTTCGGGAAATTTTCCCCAATAATAAAAAGCAATACAAGTCACATATGACCTGTTGAATCATGTGTGCTTACATATATTTTATTGGTAAAGTAATTGGTTGCTTGTGACAAACAACCAAAAACTATTACTCCTTGTGAAAAAAGGTGCAAATGTTGTTATTAATCTATTCATCTATGGCAGTAAGCACTTATTGGTCAGCTATTTATATAAGCTGTTTAAAAGGTAACATCTGATTGGGTGCTATGAGCTAATGAACCTGGGCCAGCTAGTTATGGATCTAGTAACACCAAAATGAAAATAATTTATATGGTTTGGAATATGTTATTCTTTACATCACCAGAAGTCTTAATTGTTTTGTTGTATACAGGAATTATGGTAGCTTCTTTAAGCACAATTTTGGAATAGCCAACCAATTGGTCTGCCAGTCATTTATAGCCAGATAGTCTCACAATGGTGGCAATGGCACTGATAACACAATGGTGGCAATGGCACTGATAACTGATAAGATCGGTATGGTGTAGTTTTGCTTGGTGAACTGATACATACAGTACATGTTGGCTGGGTTTTCTGGTTTAGCAGATGATTTGTAATGTAATTGCTTACTGATACATGCAGCTTTAGGGATATCCCGGATACAGCAAGGATAAGCACAAAACAAGAAAGATTATATGAAGATTAGTCATTAACAAGATTGCATCGTAAAACAGATGGGAACTGTATCAGCTTCCTTAGAGATATTTGAATGAGTTTTCTATATGTATTCATGACCTGTAGCTACAAAGCTACAAGCTACAAAGTGAAAAACGTGTTTCTAAAAAATAAAATACTTCACTTTTCAATTCTGGAAGCAGTTTTTTAAACAAATATATTAAAACAATGTGTGTAAAGGCATGCAAAGCATTTTACCGTTTTTGTGAATGAACTCATGAAGAAATACATGTTTTTGTTTGTTATATTGTTTTTTCTCTTTTTAGCAATTTGGCCAGTTCCTGAAACTGAAGCAGCAAGAGCTGTAAGTAGTTATGGTTTACTTGTAAATGTATTCATACGTGAATTTAGATGAATTATATTGTTATATTGCTTAAGTTTATGTTATATACCTGACTTTTTCCTGAAACTTTTTTTGAGAAACAGTGCAAACCCATTGCAGGAGATAAGCTGCACCTCAGAACAGCACAATAGGGCTTGTAAGGGAAGTAAATAGATGTCAGGCCAGTGGATGGCATACAAATAAACAATCAAAAAAAGCAGAGGCAAGAATTGACAATATATAACTAGCCTATCTGCCGTCAAGTGTTCTATGACCATATATCAATTACAATAAGAGCATCATATGATACACTAAAGCTTGAAGTAAATAGATGTCAGGCCAGTGGATGGCATACAAATAAACAATCAAAAAAAGCAGAGGCAAGAATTGACAATATATAACTAGCCTATCTGCCGTCAAGTGTTCCATGACCATATATCAATTACAATAAGAGCATCATATGATACACTAAAGCTTATATGTAATGTAAGATAAGATGTAAAAGATGTAAGATAAGATGTAAAATAAGTAATGTACCCCTTCTTAAAAGGGACTGTACCTCCCTAAAACTCCTTAAAATGGTCTCTTAAGGGTTCTTCTGAACACAGAACACACAATTAACATAGGTGCTTAGTGATGTGATTTCTGTCACAACTCACTTAAATTTGTATATTACAATAAATCATTTCCCCCTGTTGTAAAATATAAGGATATTAGAATATAGCTTGGTATTCCATGACCTTTATAAAAGCACTCAGCCATCACCCTTGTTCTTTTATGTGGTTTGTACATAGCTCTGGGGTCCTGAGTCAGGGCACTATGTGCAAGGAGTTTGCATGTTCCCCCTGTGTTTTGTGGGTTTCCTTTGGGTCTGTGATTCCCAGGGTTGGACTGGAGCAATGGGGCCCCATCGAGACTGCCCCATGAAGGGCAGTCCAGACAATCACCACCGGGGGCACCCTCCCGGGTCCCCTGTGAGCGACTGCTGAGCACAGGTGCATCGTGCGTAATTAACCATTTGTCAGAGAATATGAACGATAACACAAAAACTTTTCTTTCACTCACTTAGTGTTTGAAGCCATTTATTGTCAGACAACTGTGTTTACTCTTTTTAAATCATATCACTACACAAACTACCCAAATTACCCTGATCAAAAATATACATACCCCAGTCCGTGTATTGCCATCTTTAAAGTGATACTGACACTAAAAAATAACTTCTTAAAATATCAATTAAAAATTACCTATAGGTCATGTTGATCGTTTTTTGCTGAGAGGTTTGTTTTTGTAAGTAATTGTTAGTTGAAGTTTCTAAACCTGATTGTTTTGCCAACCTGACTGTTCCATCTCAGCCTGTCAGTTAAATTTTCCAATACTAAAGGACTCCTGCTGCACAAATATGGCAGCCTCCTCATAGACAAACACAGTGAGTCATATAGGTAATGTAAAAGCATTGTGCAAATTCTTTATGGCAAAGTTATAAATAGCTTTTAAATGTAATATTATAATAGATGTAAAAAATTGTTTACATTTCTGGTGTCAGTATCTCTTTAACATCAATGACAGCTTGAAGTATTTTATGGTAGTGGATGAGGCTCTTTATCTTCT
>CM044431.1:121265197-121278754 GCA_024363595.1 Xenopus borealis | reverse complement strand
ACTGTAAAACAAAACCTGGAATGCACTTCTTCTGCTAAATAAAAACATTCAGTCTTTGCAAACTCTATTGCTATAAAGTGTTTTTCTCATGGGAACTTTCTGACCGTTCCCAATTCAACATTCATCTTTTTTTTGCAAGATTCTAATAGCAATCAAAAGTGCCTAAAATACCATACCACATTATAAAGTACTCCTAGAAGTTTTACACGTTTTACAAGCACAATGACACATTTTATATTCGGAAATTCTTTCAACAAATTAGCTTAGAACATTACATTTAATTATCTGTGGGTGCTTTTATTTTTGAGGGCGAGGTACAAGATATTAAGTTTATATGTTTGTCTACAGAGTCTTTTGGTAATACCACTAGATGAAAAAGCAGAGAGGTTATTCATCAGATATCAGACCAATCATCACATAAGGTTTGGACAACTGTGAAACCAGAAGCTGTGAAACTCTTTTCAAAGCACTTCCCAGCTTTCTGCTGTGCCTGTGCTTCTGTGAATGCTGGCTTTCGCTTAATATCATGACAAGGAGCAGCACATTCCCACACTGTGCTTGGACTCCCCCTACTATTGTACTGTAGTTCACTGAAAGCACCACCTGCTTTCAGAACGATTAAATTGCAAGCAAAGATCTATCTTATGTTCCCTGTGGTTATGACTTTCCACCACTAGATCTCCTATTTGGTTACTGTCACTAGGTGATAATTAACAATATATGAACCCAAAGTTTAGTATCATGGGAAACACATTCATTTTAGAGTTTGGAACGAATAGCACTGGAAAAATGCTTATTATGTACAACTGTAAAATAAAAGTACTAAAAACAAAACAGCAATATAGTTACTGTGGACAAATATATACACACTATACTCACATCACAAGTCTCTTAAGCAGGTGGTGCCTAACCCTAAAGTACCTGAGTACTTTAAGGTTACCTTGCTATCTCACTACTTCATGAGTTATATCTCAACTTAAGAACAGTAACATCAAAAAATTTAAGTGTTTTAAAGTAATAAAAATATAATGCAGTGTTGCCCTGCACTGGTAAGGGTAGGGACAGACAGGGAGATTCGGGGAGATTCTGTCACTTGGCGTTTTTAGCAGGCGACAATCTCCCCGAATTTCCTCCTCCCTGTCTGCCGCTAGTATAAGTGATATCCCGCCAGTGCCTGTGCACACGCTGCGCGGCGATTTCCGGAATCGCCCAAAGTTTCCTCACGAAGTATCTTCGGGCGATTCCAGAAATCGCCACGCAGCGTGTGCACAGGCGCTGGCGCTTTATCACTTATACTAGCGGCAGACAGGGAGAAGGAAATTCGGGGAGATTGTCGCCTGCTAAAAACACCAGGCGACAGAATCTCCCCGAATCTCCCTGTCTGTCCCCAGCCTTAAACTGCAGTGTCTGCTTCAGAAACACTACTATTGTTTATATAAATAAGCTGTTGTGTAGCCATGGGGGCATCCATTCAAAGGAGAAAAGGCCCAGGTTACACAGCAGATAGCAGATAAGCTCTGTAGAACATAATGATGTTATCTGTTATCCACTATTTAACCTGTGCTGTGTAGCCTTTTTTCAATTTCCACCATTACTACACACCAGCTTGTTTATATGAAGTATAGTAGTGTTTCTGTTTCATCAGTGCAGGGCAACAGTACATGATAATTTCAGTACCTTAAAATGCTTACATTTTCATTGTTACTGTTCCTTTAAATGTGTTTATTGTGCTTTACCTTCAGCAGTTTCCTTGGTTTGAAATGTATGTGTATTTTTGCCTAAAACATCACATATGATATTACCCTAATTGCAGTCCAACTACAATAAAAAGTGAAAGTATTATCATTTATGAAAACAAAATGAGTAAGCTGAAAAAAAAAGAATGTATATGTATGGGAAGGCCAAACCAGTGTAGTCTCAACCTGCCCTTTATGGCACCCCATATAAGAAATTTAAAGGGATAGTTCACCTTATATATAAAGTGAAATTTTGGTTTTAATTTTTTATTTTATTTTTTAGTTATTTTGCTTTTTATTCAGCAGCTTTACAGTGTGTGGTTTTTAATAATCTGCTTTCAGTGGTCCTAATTGCCTTAGCAACCATGCATTGATTTAAATAAGATATTGAAATATGAATAGAGAAGAGCCTGAAAAGAAAGATGATTCATAGAAAAGCAGCAAAAACAATAAATGTGTAGCCTTACAGAGCATTTGTTTTTATATGGGGTCAGTTATAAAAAGATAAATGATTTAAAAACTATGAAAATGAAAAAAAGACCAGTTCAAAAGTTGCTTAGAATGATACAGGTTTAAAGCTCAATTGTATTGAGTTTTCCCTCAATCCAATTAAATTGGGGGAATTTTCATAATTCTAATTTGGTTGGATTTTTTTATTTAAAAAAAAAATCTGAAAAATTTGGATTTTGATAAATAATGCCCTAAAAGTTAATTTAAAGTTGAACCACCACTGTAAAGCAGATACAAAGTTTTTTGTACAATACTTCAGGACCAAGACAGAAGAATGCAATAAAATACATGTCATTTTGGGCACTAGAATAATTTTTATAAGCCATATTCTCACAACTGGCCACAATGGCTGACACTCTTTAAAGGACAAGGAAAGTCTAAAATAGAATAAAGCTAGAAATGCTGTATTTTGTATTCTAAACATAAACATGACCTTACTGCACCACAAGCCTAATCAAACAAATTATTTATGCTTTCAAAGTTGGCCATAGGGGTCACCATCTTGTAACATTGTTAAACATCTTTGCAAGACTAAGACTGTGCACATGCTCAGTGTGGTCTTGGTTGCTTAGGGATCGTCATAAATTATCAAAACGGAAACCTGCTGTTCATAAGTATGATTGTTTCCTGACAATTCCTATCCACAGAAGTAAATGAAGGGAGAATTTCACTGAATACAGTCAGGTTTATTATAAAAACGTTAGACATTTTTTAATTAAATTATATTGGAGATAGGTTTCTTTTTCATTAAAGAAAGTAAAAATGGGATTTTATATTTTTGTCTGTCCTTGTCCTTTAACATCTTGCCAACCTTCAAATGGAACCAATGGAAAACTAGCATCCAAACCTAGGTATTTTAAGTGGCAAGTAATGTTTCGTCAGATATGGTTTTATTATTTAGGTTAAAGTAATTTTGCTTTCCATGGTCTGTATAAAATTGCTTAGCCTATGGCCTCATGCCTTTAAATGATTATGGTTATCTCATCTATTTTTCCTATTATAGTTATATTTTGCAAAACAAGGTAGTTGAGTTAATGATGTTTACAGAGCAAATATACAACAGATTTTTCTAAAAAGACTAGGCCTAACCTGTAATGCCCACACGTTATGCAAAGTCTACTTTTAAAGGGGTTGTTCAACTTAAAATTAATTTTTACTTTGATGTAGAGAATGAAGTGCTGAGACAATTTGCTGTTGGTCTTCATTGTTTATTACTTGTGGTTTTTGAATAATTTTGTGTTCTTGTTCGACAGTTTCTTGCAACGTCACTACCACAGAGAACATAAGATATAATATAGGATAGAAACACAAAATGTCAAACTCTGCCTTGAATCCCAAACATTTAAGAATTTACCCAAATATCATTTACTGGCATAGGTGCTAACGTATAGGTGCCAATGGATACCAATTAGCAAATTGCTAGTTAGAGAATGGAAGCAAAGACCTAATTGTAATTGCACTGGAGAAATGAAGTACCTGTGTCTCAAGCACTATAAAAATAAAGCATAATAAAAAAACAGTAGGAGGTAGAATTGAGGTCGAAGATGCTTTATAAATTGCAGATATACTAACCCAGCAGGTGGTGCTGCAGAGCCTTATTTACTCTCTGAAAGCCCTTACAATTCTGTTTAGAAACTAAATCTATATTGCATACTTAACAGAACTCAAAAGTAGTCAACACGTTTAGTGTTATTTACCTGAAAATGGATTTACATATTTTTCCCTTTATTCCACTTATATTGTTTTTGTTTCCTGGATTTCGGATGTTTAATTTGCCTATTGAAAAGTTGAATTTGGAACAGTAAAAAAATTCTACACAAAGTTTTTGTAACACTTAGGGGCAAATTTACTAAATTCACATGAAATGATCGAAGTTCGATCGAATACCGATCGTACAAATATTTCGTGAAATCGTATCTTCAAATTTGGCCTCTTCGATTATCGAATAGATCGAATTATCGGATATTCGATAATTCGATCATTCGATGATCGAAGGAATCAAAATTTTAACGTTATTTGACTGCCTACTTCGCCAGATTGAACCTACCGAATTGTAATAGAAGCCTATGGGAAGCTCCCCATAGGCTTCTGAGGCTAAGTCCTGCTCGAATACCATTCGTACAAATTTTTGGGACGCTCGAAGGAAATTTCAAAATTTTTTCGTGAAATTGAACAATCGGTATCCGATTGTTTGAATTTATCGAGAAATCGGATATCGATCAAAATGATAGCCTAAAACAATTCGATAAGCATTCGATGGTCGAATTCTTATCGAATTACGAATTTAGTCGTGCTAATTTTGGGGAATAATAGTAAATTTGCCCCTTGATAAACTGAATTCAAACAATTAGCATTTTCGCTTAGCTTTTTAAGGAAATACAGGTAAAAAAAACATTTTTCAAACATAGGTAAATGGGTGCAATAATGAGGATTTTCTGTCAAGGAAAAGGAAGAAAAGTAGGGATGCACTAAATCCAGTCCCCCCCACAAAACCTTTATAAGGGTACCTATTTGAACTGTGATTGGAGTCCATAATTCACAATAGAAGGCCATGCTTGCCAGCCCCAGGTCGAATAACTGAATCTCCAGTTTGTAATTTTCAAGCTACAGTTACTAGAATCCCTTAATAGTAATTATTGCTTCTGTGTGAAGATCACTTGTAAATTTACATTATTGTTCCATACAAATTATGGGGTCCATACAATTTAGTGGGCAGGTCTGCACCATTGGGTCAGAACCCAGGACATGACTACAACCTGTCACCTCAAAATGACATTACTGAACATTGACCAAACTTATTGATATTATAAACAAAGAAAAGCTTGGGACCTGGAATTTTCCAGATAATGGATTGTTCTTAATTTATATCTTAAGTCTACTAGAAAATAATGTAAACATTAAATAAACCCAATAGGATTATTTTGTCTCCAATAAAGGCTAATTACATCTTAGTTTGGATCATGTACAAGCTACTCTTTTACTATTACAGAGAAAAAGGAACTAATTTTAAAAAATCTGGATTATTTGCATAATAAGAGATGGCCTTTCCACAATTCAGAGCATTTTGGATAATTAGTTTCAGGATAACAAATCCCATACCTGTATTTTAAAACACCATTGAAAGGAGCCTAGCTATCCTTTAGTAAAAGTAAACAACTGGCAGCATATTACCAGGCATAGCATGTCAAACAGAATGCTTGTTAGCTGACTCACAATTTCAAATGTTCCATAGGTTACAGGAATCTCATTACATTGTTCAGCGGAACATCTGCCCATGTTGCATGGAAACTAATGGACTCTAATTGCATCAATAATGTCAGCAACTTACACTTCACTGAACATATGTTGTGCTGTTGTGTAAGCATTCTTTTATTTGTTTATAGTGCTAGTAGGATTTGGTCATGTTTGCTTGCAGAACAATAGTTTGCTAAACTCTACAGTCTTTACCTTCTGTTTTATGATATATATATATGTTTTTTTTTCTCATTCTGTCTTTACGTTGTTCCATCAATCTCTATATTAGATATTATTAGTGGTAACATGAATGGAGATTGGGATCCATTTTGTTTTAGTAACTACAAAAATGTACAGGGACACAACAACACCAGGGCTCCATATCTATCACCCATGGACCTGTGTCCAACAACTGTTAAATTCTCCCTCCCGGTCATCAGTTCAGATGCAGCTAGCGGGTAGCATGCCGCCCCCAGCAATTTAGCATACAAGCAAATCTCCTGCAATTTACGTAGTAGGAGCTTATCAGGGGTCCAAACAATGTGTTCCCCTTCACATCTTTTAGACTAAATCCACAGTAACTTGCAGCACTAGCGTATAGTAATAAAACCACCTTTATTACAGCATTATTAATGGCACAGCAACATTTCGGACCTCCTGGTCCTTTCTCAAGCCCCCCAGCAATTTGCCGCCCTAGGCCTGGGCTTTTGTGGCCTGCTCACAAATCTGGGCCTGTCTGCCACTAAACATTTTTTATTATGACATGCAAGTTTAATATACAGTTAGGGGTGACCTAACTCCCTTCCATGAACTGAACTCATATATATGTTATTTTATCGAAAAAACATCACAAAAAGATCAAGCGTCAATACATTTCCTACAACTGAAGCTCCGAAGTCTCAATTTTATCCCGTTTTCGCTGCGAAATCCCAATTTTTTCAGATTATCGGATAAAAACCCCAACTTTTTCGGATTATCCAGTGCAAATCACAATGTCAAGAAACCACTTTAGAGACATCTGCCGTTGACTTCTACATGACCTTGACAGGTTTGAGATGGAGTATTTTTGGATTCTTATTTTTAGGAGCCTTGGGGTAAATCTCCAAAATATCATGTTTTTTTTCCATGAAAAAAAAAACCTAAAAATCCGACTAGAAAAAAAATCAAGGTTTAATAAATGTGTCGTCTAAGGGGTAAACAAAGTACTTTATGACAGGGCTTAATGGACAGTTGTTGCTCTCCTTGTCATCTTTATTTTATCATAAACTGGCAAACAAATGTGTAATAAACAGTTAGACACTTATGGTAACTGTGATAAATCATAGATGTTCTAAGAATGTCTGCACCACTTGCATTTCATTTAAATAAATCAGCTGCTGGTTATGATGATATAGTATTTCTACGTAATGGTTTTCTTAGTGTTTTACCCATGTGAAGCTGGAGGGATAATGCTGTGCACTTGCTAAATGTACTTAACTAGGAATTTATTCAGTGAGGGAAGGAAGCACTTTTTAACTATGATTTTTCATTTCTTCATAAGAACATTCAGTTTATTGAATGTATTATTTATTCTCAGGCACAATGTGAGCTCTACCAGTTACCTGGATGCCCACGAGATTATGATCCTGTGTGTGGAACTGATGGAAAAACCTATCCCAATGAGTGCATGCTATGTTACTCATTCAAGTAAGGCAAACCACTTAACCACTTTAGGAACTTCAGTCAATATTTTTTTCATTTTCGCTCAGGCAACTTTTTAATTTGCTTTCTACTTCTTAATGCTACTTTTCTTCTCTTTATCACCTGCTTTAAAGGAACAGTAATACTAAAAAATGTAATTAATTATTTATGGCTGCTTCTGTCTAGCATTTTTAAAAAGTATTATTTGTAAAGGCAGTCTTTGTTGTTTTTACTACTGTGTGTTTCCTACTCTGAATGTAAACATATTGATCTGCTATATATATATATATATATATATATATATATATATTACAAACATGCTGCAGGGAATGGCTTGTGGCTGCTTCTGCTGCCAGGAAAAGCAGGAACTTTACTTCCTCATAACTGAAATCCAGAAATAAAGTAAAGAAAATACTGCTTTTGTTAAAACTAATCCTCACAATAGTGTTACAGCTGTGAGCCTTTCTCTCCTTTTAAGTTTTATTGCATTTAAGAATTAGTTACTCTTTTATTCAAAGCTGTAGTTTGCCTTTAAATAATCTTTGAGAATTGTATACAATGTCCTGTTCTTAGCAACTCATTTGTCTTCTTTTTATTCTTTATTTTTTTTTATTATTTGGCTTCTTCTTCCGCCTCTTTCCTGCTTTCAAATGGGGCACACTGACCCTGTCAGCCAAAAACCTACCTTGCACTGCAAGCTACAATTTTACTGTTCTTGTTGCTTTATTTTATTTATGTTTTATTTAGATCCTTTCCTATTCATCTCTCAGTCTCTCGTTTAACCCACTGTCTGGCTGCTAGGGTAATTTGCTCAAATGTAATAACATGTTATTATTTGTTAAAACCTGGCAGTCATGAAATTATTGCTGGCATTCAGGAAAGTTTAGTTAAATCATAAAACAGATTGACCTGCCCATTCCTGCAAGGGGGCTCATAGGCAGCAAAAGGATGGAGGGTGGAAGGTGAAAGTATGTGTGCAGACATGCGTCCAGAAGGAAGGGCCGTAGACAACCCACGGTGCAAATCCATCATGGGGGTCCACTGCTGATTAATCTCGCTTCATTACTAATAATACATACCAGAATTAGAGACCTCTTAAAGGAAAACTAAAATACCATATTTTATAAACTGCACTTATTGCATCAGCCTAAAGTTTCCGCTTCTAAATAGCAGCAATGATCAAGGACTTCAAACTTGTCACAGGGGGTCACCATCTTGGAAAGTGTCTGCGACACTCACATGATCAGAGGGCTCTGAGCAGCTGTTGAGAAGCTAAGCTTAGGGGTCATCACTATTTATCAAGCAGAAAATGAGGTTGGTCTGTCATATAAGCTGATGTTAAAGGGCTGATTAATAAATTCTGATGCTAGTTGCACTGGTTTCTGTGCTGCCATAGTAATTATCTGTATTTATTACTAACCAACCTTATATTGTGACATTTCGATTCTATGTGTACAATATACATTGAGTCTGTCCCTAAGCTCAGTAAGTGACAGCATCACAGAGCATGTGCAGTGAATCAGCAGAAAAGAAGACAGGGAGCTACTGGGGCATATTTGGAGACACAGATATTTACTACTAAAAGGCTGTGGTTGCCTTGGGCTGGTACAAAAGTCCAAAAGATAATGTACAACATTTCTAGCTACTTCTTTGGTTAAGCTTTAGTTCTCCTTTAAGCGATACTGTGATTACACAGCTCACTGTTCCATCATCATTGGCCATACTCCCGGTTTTTAACAAACTCCCTTATCAATACCATGTGCACATACACAGTGACTAGCTTGCTATGTGCAAAAGGGCTGTTTAAAGATGTGCACATGCCTGGTGAGACGACACACTTTGTCATACCCACATCAAGATAGGTTACACCCACTTTGCCAGCAGCATGTTCCATGCACCAAGGTTCTCTCATTTTGCTTCCTCTCAAAGTTGACATCTCTGAAGTCGTTAGCAGTACCTGTAGAGTACAACATAATAGATTTCTGAATGTAAGAATTCCTTTAAAAGAAATGTCCAGTACATGGATGTACCAGTTCTAAACACAGAGAAGTACCATGCAGAAAGCACTTTAAATGAGTCCAGTTTTTATGATAATAGACTCTATCATCAACTGCTTGCATCCTGTTCATTGTTATGAGAGCACATATTTAAAAGCCCACAAATGTTTTGGGAGGCACAGAAAGATAATTGCAAGATAGTCCAAACATTTCAAGCATCATTAAGAGAGTCATTTTATAATGTTATTTGTGGTCAGAGCTATTCATAGTATAACACAGAAGAAGGGATGTAAGAGGCAAATGTAATAGATTATTCTGTGGAATGAATCTAGAGGGAGCAAGAGTTGGGAGTATCGGGTTTTAGCAGCAGCACTGACCTTACAGTAAATACAAATGCCAGCCAACTTACACTTTCCTGGGCTTGAGTACAAAATCATTCTTTTCGCCTCCACTCTGGCAAAAAGTGCTTTGAAATTGCTCCCAAAAATAACGATTGAAGAAACTTCCAGCTGGGCGGCATAAGGGCAAACAAAGAAATAAGGTCCAGCTCAAGGTTGGGCAACCTTTCAAGCTGCATCCAATAATCTCTTTTCCTGCTCTTGCAAATAAATAATATTGTTTAGTATCTGGATTGTTCAGTTTCATGTTATTTAAACCATAAAGTTAAGTGTTGGGTCACACAGAGCACCCAGAAACGCCTTGCAGATACCATTGTGTTATAGTGGGCTCTGTCTGGAAAAGTGTAAAAATGGCAGACATATCTTTGGTAGACATAAGAAGAGGATAGATGACAAAGAATATTATAGTGAAAAGACACATGCACCTGACATGCTGATTGGCAGATATCATAACAGAGAAGACAGAAGAGATGCCTCCATCCCATGATATCCATAGGGAACCATTGTACAGACACTTAAACCTGCCCTTCAACACTTCCCAGAAATAAACCCATCCCAATTGCAGGGCAGTAATATATATTGCAGTTCCTTTCCCCCATAGAAAGTCGTGCTTCGCCAAAGCATTGTTGTCATGTTTCAGATATTTTATAGGGAATATTTTACCTTCTTACTGGAGACTTTATAACCACATTTTCCCTGTGTTAATATCAATAACGCAGCAAAAAGTTTTGCATATTAACTAGATTTTCTTTTAAATTGCAGGGACAATGCACAGAAAGTACAGGTTGAAACAAAAGGAGAATGCTGATCCTCCCAAGGAATCCACACAATTTGACATATATTGGGGCTTTTAAGAAGATTGCTTCAACTAACTATGTATAGAAAATGCTTCTTCTTCGTTGCCATCTTAAAACAAAAAGAGCATTCAAATCAGCAAATATAGCTTGCTTGTGAGCAAACCTGCCATCTTCATTGTCTTATTTAATTGCTTTCTTTCTATGGCTGAAACATTTGTTCTTAAAATGTCCTCTTAAAGCTGTCTTTAGCTATTGCTATCAGTCCAATGGAATCACCACCATAGGATTTATAAACAAATAAATAAAAGGTTCTGGAGAAATGAAATTATAGCCTCTTTATTTGTATTAATTGCTTATACTATGTTATCTTGCCTTTCCTAGGTCTGCAAAATATGTGCTGTAGACAGGTCAGGACTAGGATTCAAAAGGCCCTGGCAATTCAATTACATAGATGCCTCAGCACACACACACCGGCCCAATAAATAGTGACTGTCTATGGCATCTTACAGCAGCCTTTCCAGACAGATTGTTAGTCCAGGCCTTGTTATAGAGCAGAACATCACTAATAGACAACATGTCTGGTAGAATTAGCTATTTAACCTGAGCCATATCTTTCAATGTGTACTAGAGGGTATATTGGTTACTGATTTTACAGAGCAGAAATGGCTTGGAACATTATAAATAATCAGTGATAATGATCCTGGAAGACAGCACCTCAGTAGGCTTGTAAAGTCCATGATGTACTGTGGTACAACACAATACTGTATGCATTTATTTTTTATAATAGTACAGGTATGGGATCCCATATCCAGAACCTGCTTTCCAGAAAGCTCTGTATTACAGAAAGACAATCTCTCATAAACTCAATTTTATCCAAATAATCCAATTTTTTTAATTTCCTTTTTAATAAATAAATATAATAATAATAATATATATTGGGTTTATTTAATGTTTACCCTAATTTCTAGTAGACTTTAAGTATGAAGTTCCAAATAACTAAAAGATGCATTATATGGAAAACCCCAGGTCCAGAACATCCTGGTTAACAGGTCCCATACCTGTATTGTCCAAAATGCATCCATCTGAGTCTCCTGCAGATAACCAACACTATCTATGGGCCCTTTTGCCTAGAAATATAAAGTGTGTAAGCAGGGCTGCCATTAGCAATCACGAGGCTCCATATAAGAAAATTTTCAGGGGCCCCCTGTGCCCCGGCCACCCCACTCCCCAAGCCCCACCCCAGATCCCGCCCACTCCACACCACAGTTAAAAGAACACACAGACATCAGCACTAAAAAAGGTAACCACCCTCCCAAACACACACACAAGTTATAAAAAGCTATTGATGGTCAGGGCCCCATTATAAGTTTAAAAAACCTGTGGCACCAGGGCTCCTACCCATTAATGTTTTTTGTTTTTTTTTAAATTGGTGGTCAGCACCCCTACAAGTTAAAAAAAATAATTTGTGACGAGGGCCCCCCATAAGCTAAAAAAGAACATTGGTGCCAGGGGCCCCCTTAGAAGTTAAAAAAATTGGGGCCACAGAGAATAATATTTTAAAAACTTTGGTGCCAGGGCCCCCCCTTTCATGTTAAAAAAAATTGGGCCCAAGAGAAAATTAAAAAAAAAACATTGGCACCAGGACCCCCTTATAAGCTAAAAAAAACTGGGCCCCAGAGAATATTTTTTAATAGAACAAGGGCACCAGGGCCCCCTGACAAGTTAAAAAAATTGGGGCCCCAGAGAGGTTTGATACAACATTACCCCCCTGTGCCCCTCTGATGGCATCCTGTGTGTGTAAGGCTTTAGACACTTCAAGTTGGAAATAGTCCTTATAACAATACATACAGAACAGAATATCTAAAGAGCTTCCAGGGGAAAACAAAGGGAAGCTAGTACTGCCATTACCTGCCCTACGTCAACCCGCCACCATCTGAGATCAACTTCCAGCTTCCATTTTAAGGCCCGCTCCACCCTGCCCCGCCGATGACATCATAAAAGGGGCAGAGCCGAAGGCGTGTGTCTTTAAAAAATGAAGCGGGAAGTCATAAACTGGCAGTTCAAGGTGGCAGTCAGGGAATGCAGGAAGAAGAGCTCAACCCGGACCCGCCCGCCACCCGCCCAACCCACGGGTCCCACAGATATCTGGCCTGCTCACCCATCACTACTGTGTATTCTGTTTTATATTCTATAATGTAATTAGTTGCTTACTGGTTGGAAGGACTGCCTGTGCCTTTCCTGTTCATGTGAGGGGATCTTTATTATGCTACATATGGTAGCACTCAAGTTACCAAGGTTACACAATTAAGTTGTTATTAGCTTCTTAAACCACAGAGAATAGTACTTATGCCTTTGTAATGAGCATTCCTGACACACCCTCAGCCTTCTCCTTGGATTGCATCCATCTCCCAAATTTTAACTCTCAGGATACATAGAATAGCCCAAATTAACAGGGCTGAACTAGAAAGGTAAAAATAAATATTCACAGAAAGACAAACATCTGTCTTGTTGCATTTAATAAGTAAATGTATATGTTATAACTTACATACATATTCAACTTAAGAACAAGCCTTGTATGTTTTAGGAATGGACCCACCAACTCAGTTGACTCGCCCTGCCCAAAAAATAGTACATAAAATACTGTTCCAGGCCCATAGGCTTATAGCTGAACAGTGGAAATCTCCGCTTCCCCCTCTGTACACAGATTTGGAGAAATCGGTACAGAATATGTATAATGTGGAACAGTGACATAACTAGCGGGGGGAGGGCCCGGGTGCGGAACGTGCAGCCGCACCCTCCCATTGTCACGCCGTAATTGATTTTCTGTCTGGAATCGGCAATGAGCGAGCTGAGGGGGTTGCGGGCCCTGGTCCAATTGTGCCCCCTGCTTCCCTGGTAGTTCCGCCACTGATGTGGAACAACTTATTGCTAGATGAAATGGTAACTGAGCAATGTATGATAATATGGCAATTGTGGATTCTGGAAAATATATAACTAAAAGTGATAATATGATATGTAAACGTTAATGTACTCATGGTTTCAGAATTGTATCCTTTTTGACACAACCTGCAATTATGTTGTTATTATTATATTATTATGACATTTCCTTGGGAACCAAGCGTTTCATACTGGACCGCATTCATATCATAGTAACATAGTAACATAGTAAGTTAGGCTGAAAAAAGACTTGTGTCCATCAAGTTCA
>CM044431.1:121225789-121242885 GCA_024363595.1 Xenopus borealis | reverse complement strand
GGACACATAATTTAAGGTCAATGCAAAGAAGGCAAGTTTGTCCTATTAATTTTATATAGCATAGGGTGCTTCACAACAGACTGTACATTTAATTTTTCAAACTACTAATACAATTGTGATAGGGATGGTGTCAGATATTTCAAAATCACATTGCTAGACCGTGCTCTGGAGTTTACTTACTGTTTGTAGACAGTAGAGAAAATGCTGGTCATCTACATAACCAGATTAGAGATTGCTATGAATAGATTTACTGGCATGCACAAACAGTGCTCATGTGCTTCTAGAAGAGGGACTGGAACAGCTCACAAACTAGAAAACTGATAAAAAAAAAAGTTTGCTATCAACGAGTGAAACAGATTTAAAGCAATATACAGGGAAAACTTACAAAGCTTGCGGCTTACTGAAACAAGAACCACAAACTCTTTCATCTATAAAGATACAGTAGGTGACTCACAAAAGATGGCAATACACTGTCAAAGTGCTCATAATCTTAAAGGAAACAGATACAAATATTATCTATGATTTGGAAATTAACAGTTTGAGTGTATATACAGTTGACAGAGGCTGTGGGGGGGGGGATCACAATCAAGCCCTCTAGTGAAATGATGTATAGTAGTACCCTTATTCCTAGCTTGGTAGACAGGTCATATCGAATGTTCCTTGTAATATTCATCTATTTCAGAAATAAAAAAAGGACAGACAATATAAATGCTGCAGTTAGTGAACCCCTGCTGGTTCTAAAAGTCAGATAGCTTGCAGACATTTCTCATTTCTGTGCCATCCTGCTTATTTCAGGTTATCACAACACTAAGATCTGGCAATCCACATGACTGGATGCTCTCCATAGAAGTAGAGCCTGTAAAACTTGCAATTTAAATGTCATTTAAAGGGGAACTAAAGTTTAACTAAAGAAGTAGGGTAGAAATATTGTATACTATGTGTTGGGATTCTTTACCAGCCCAAGGCAACCACAGCCCTTTAGCAGTAAAGACCTGTGGCTCTAAAGATGCCCTTGTAGCGCTTCATCTTTACAGCTGATTCACTGCTCTATGCTGTTGTCAGTTCCTGAGCTGAAGAACTGATGTGCTTTATACTGAATATATATAATATAAATGTCACAATATAAGGTTGAGGCTAATTAGCAAACAATTATTGGTACATGGCAGCCCAGAAACAGCACAATAAGCAGCAGAATTTAATCAGCCATGTAGCATCAGCTTATATGACAGGCAAATCTTTTTTTGATGATTTACAACAACCCCTAAAGTTAGCTTCCCAATAGCTGCTCAGAGCACACTGAGGGGAATGTTTACTAAAGTGCGATAAATTTGAATTTAAGTTTCTGCATGTTATCGCTGAGAATATTTTTCCACCAGAATATCCACAGCGACTAAGTTTATGTGCTCAGCGATGTGCTCAGAAGTCAATGCGATCACTTGCGATAACTACGTTAGCGTACCAGCTTACGTTAACGGTAATTTTAGCGAGTTGCGAGTTTTCTGGCTACAAATTACGTTTGCAAATATTTATTCTACAAAATAGTCTTGTTTTATGGCGTTAATAATGGCGTTAATTATGGCAATTTTTACTGTGACATTTATGGTCAGAAATGTATCTTCAAAACTCATAAACTTTACTGACTGATGATTATACAATCCAAAAACATTACCAGAGTGACACCAATCAAACATGTATGTATCATATTATAAACTGATCCACCCACACACACTTCTGCCAGTAGAATCATATGAACAAGAAATCATACCAGTTATCTCTTTGTATCATTTAAATGCACCGTTTAATGAGAATTATACTCCCATTGAGAATTTTCTGGCCAAAAAATAAGTTAATGCCACTATATAGATGGCGGTAAAATGTTGTGACTATTCTGGAGTTAATTGTGTCTTTCACACATTTCACTGTTTAGTAAACCAGGTGTTAATGTGTAGAGTAGTTAATGTGTAGAGTTATTTTCAGCGAATGTGATAACTGGTGAAAACATATTCTTGCGCAAGTATATTTTCAAATTTATATTTACCACAGGTTAATAAACTGGCGAAAATTTTACCGCACTTTAGTAAACAGACCCCTGAGTATGTGCAGTGTCACTGACACTCCTAACAAAGTCCAAGATGAGAAACTCCTTTGACAATTTTGAAGGCCTTGATCATTACTACTATAGTGAGGCTGGTTCAAGAAGTTGAATATAAAATATGGTGTTTCTAGCCATATTCAGTTTTAGGACTTAGTAAAATAGTAATGGCACTTGTGCTAGTAAAAAGCCCCAGTTCTTTATTCTCGGCATCCATACGTTTCTGGCTAAACTTAAATAAATGACTGCACAGGCTAAATGTTAGCCTGTGATAACAGTGTAATTCAAACATTTTGTTAAGTCTGCTGAAACGAAATGCTTCGCGCTTTAGTGAATTTCCCCCTTAGTGCTGTTGATTTTTGTTAAGCCTTTGTTAAAGGCAGCTTTAAGGTGGCCATAGACGCACAGATAATATTGAACAAAACACATTTTTGTACGATATTTGGTGCATAAGGGTCGGACTGGCCCGGTGGGAGACCAGGAAAAAAAACAGGTGGGCCTCTTAAGTACCCCTGAGAGAGGGAGTTTCAGTTTAAATACTATTACTTCAGTGTGTTGTTTACTCACTAAAAATTATTTTGAAGGCCTCTATCTATAAGTCATAATTGCAGTGTCATAAGTCCAGGTTGCAGTATGTGAACCACCCCCAGGATGCTTGCCAACCATGCCAGATGCACACGTGTGCAAATATTTTTACAGTTCCATCCAAGATCTGGCACCACTGAATTTCCAAAAGGATGCAGGCCTGGATGGGTACAATCTTACAAGCTGCAACCCCTAGTAGTTACTCAACTGGTTGTTGACCCTTAGGACCTAATGGAAGTCAAGCCCCACTTAGTTATGCCTTCTGAAAATTTCCCTTACATACCTTACCTTCCAATTCTTGATGAGTTTTTAGCACAGGCAAACTACATTTTGCACCCAAGTGCAAGTGAATGCAGTTTCAGGTGACACCTAGACATATCTGGCTATTTTTACAGCAGATCCAAATAGTCCTGGCTTCCCAGTCAGGAATATTGGAAAGCATGCATTCTCAGGTCAAAACCAGGATTGACTAAGACTGTTGACTATGATTGTCATATGCCTAGCAGTAATTAAGAGGCAGAGAGGGATATATATGGTTGTAGGGTCTTTATGCCAATAAATAATTATGCCACTCCTTGGATTTAACACCACTGTGCTCAAAGTTGTAAGGTAACATTTAATACAGCTACTGACATATTGTGTTTGAAAGCTGTATAATTTGTAGGTGGGTTCAGTGATGATCCTTTAATCAAGCATTTCCAGTTATGAAGGAGGTGTGCTCACTGGGCTTGTTGGCATGTTGTTTATTCTTGAGGTTTCATGAATAAGATGAAGTTGATAGATGTGACATTTTATGCTCACACTGCCAAACAGAAAAAAAGTAGGATTATAGTTATATTAATTCTCATGTCCGACTGCCAAGTAGAGTGCATATTAATATCTTAATACTGCAATAAGAGTTCTTATAGGGTAAACTATCATTTAAGCAGGGGTTTTCATTCATTCCTAATACCAACTAAAAAACATGGTTTGCTGCATAATATGTATGTTGTCTTCTGTCTTTTGCACCCCTTATTCTCTTTCATATTCCTTCACTTTGTCACTCTATGAAACCCTCCAATAATCGTCTCTATCATTGCCCCAATAACAAACTACATTGCTGGAACTTGGTGTTCTGGCATCCTAAAAAAACATAAACATGCCAACTACCTCTCGTGAACTCTTTTACTCTGGTACTGTTCAAAGTAAAACATTTGGCAGAAGTTAGGGGGAAGACAATTGTGGGCTAATAAACCTACTTTCCCAGTTTTCCATGATATTGTGGGCTAATAAACATACTTCCCCAGTGGTCCAGGCTATTGTAGGCTAATAAACAACGTACTTATCCAGTGGTCCAGGTTATTGTGGGCTAATAAACATACTTCCCCAGTGGTCCAGGCTATTGTAGGCTAATAAACAACATACTTATCCAGTGGTCCAGGTTATTGTGGGCTAATAAACTTACTTCCCCCATTATCCAGCACCCAATGCAGAAGCCTCATCTACCTAATTCAGTTTTAGTGTGTGATTACTTCATTGCTACTAGCACAATACTCTTCTGCACCTCTTTATATAAATGACAATTCAATAAAAAGAACACACCGACAAATCACCCTATCACATTTGAATAAGGTTGTTTGTATTCAGTATACAGTATTCAGCAGACCTTCCCTTTGAATTTTCCAATCAGTACATATTATAAAAGCAGCTGCATCTGAAACAGTCTAGCAGATATAAAGACAGATGCTTCCCGATAAGCATTATCACTGTGCCACATGGCTGCACTGCAGCAAGTCATCAAATCCGATGTCAAGGAAGTTATTTAATATAATATTTATCTATAGCTCCACAGAACAACATCTTTATTTGTTGTATAATCGCCTACCCATAGAAACAATAAGGTTAGAGCTTCTTCAAAAAAAAAAAACAACACTCCCTGGTGTTTAAAATTTACCTTTCAATATTTATTGTACCATTCAATTTACCAAGTGGGGTTAGTGTACTGAATGGTACAATAAATAATAAAAGGGGAATTTTACATCTTACATATCATATACTTAGTTAATAGAATATAAAACTACTACATTGAAAGACTGTATTCTTAATTTCCTCTGTATAACATGAGATGGCCAGTGCACAGTTTTCATCTCTATAAACAATCTATTTATTGTATTTAAAGATATTTCTGTTAGTGTAACGTGTTTTTGTTAAAAAGGCCCCAGATATTTAGTAAAGGCACATACTTTACCTTCCCCGATGAGAAGAATATACTAAAATACTTAAAAGAGGTAAGATCTTGCTACTCGACATGGTTTTGCTTGACACCTTTCTGTGACATCTGATGGCACTACGTTGCTTCCTACAGTGGGTTTTGGGCTGGGGGGGACCTCCTACATGTTTTGCAGATTTTATATATCTGCTACCTTTAACCCTTTACTGGATTGAATGCACAGCACACTCCTAAATATTATACCTGGACTTTATCCACATGATAAAATAACACAGACTGCAAAGTTAATAGCTCTATTATAGGCATATTCATATTTTTACAACACAAATGTACTTTTTCACAATCTTACTGTTAATATTATCTATGTGTCAGAGATTTTTTAGCTTCTAAATTGTTTCACATTCCAGTTTTCATTGATCCCATCCCAAGTCAAAACCATTAAGTGTAAACATTCAATGCATTTCCCTTCTATCCAGGGTATCTATCCATGTACACTCCTTCCCTGTAATCTATCTCTACCTTTTCTATTGCCCAGGCCTTCAGATTTCTAATATCTAAGTTGGGTACATCACTAGAATGTATATATAACAACAATACTCTAGAGCTCAATCTATTTTTTGTGCACACCACAATTTGTTGTGTGCTCTGGCCTCAATACTTTGCACACAAGCGCAAAGCTTAGGATGTACATTGCTTGGCAAGAGCTTAATGTTCTTTCTCACTGGCCAAAAAGGCTGCTAAAGTGCCCCATCCCTCTTTGATAGACTTTGATTTAGTGCCCAAAACGCATAAGGCTTTTTGAACATCTATTATTTGCCTACATAAAGTCTGCAGTTCCTTTACTTCGCCTGTCTGCGGGATCTGCAAGTGATTCCTCTTTCTTCCATGGTTTGATACCTCTGCCTTGAACTGTAATCAGTATTGGATTGGGTACACCAAAACTGTTCCCCACGTGATTTAGTATCCAAGTGCGCAAAACGCATAAGGCTTTGTGAACAGCTATAATTTGGCCAAATAAAGTCTGCAGTTCCTTTACTTTGCCTGTCTGTCGGATCTGTGAGTGCCTGTCATTTCTTCCATGGTTTGATTTCATAAACAACTTCAAGTCTGTGCTGGACTAGACCCGCTCCCTGCACGGCACCTTCTTTGCTGCCTCCAACCTCCCTACCTGGTTCCTAGTGAGACCATGTGAAGAAAAAGGTGCATGTGTGTGGGTGTGGGGGTGCAGAAGGGGGTTGCAGTTTGGGCAGTGTGGTCAGAGGGGAGTTTGCTGCAGCAGGCCCAGGAGGAAGCAGGCCTGGACTGGCAATCTGTGAGGGGCTGCTATAAAGTGCCATGTTTGGGCCTCTATATGGGCTGATTGGGCCATTGTGTACCTGAAATGCCAGGGCATATTTTGATTCTCAGTCTAGACCTGGCTGTAAATCTGGGGCATGTACATCCAGACCCCATGTAAATACTGGGAGATATACCACTTATATGGCCATGCACCAAGACTCTCCCTATTACCTTTGACCCCAGATGGTAAGCTCAACTGGGAGAGGGCCAGATGGAATAAGGTATAATCTCTTTATTTAAATCACTCTGAATTATGTAGTTTAATATAAATAAATGGCTAATACATGTAATAAATTGATAATACATGTAATAAAGACGTGTCCCTCTGCCAGCTGAGAACTCTTTCACCACAGCAGTACTTTCATCACATTTTCTTAGCATGGAAAATACATGTTGCTTGGAGCCACAGGCCCTTTTCACACAAAATCATCACCGAGTGGAAAACACAACGCAACGTAATTAAAGCAATGTTTAAATAGAAACATCCAGGTTTGAGGGGCCGAATTTTTCTGTACAAGCTACGTCATTATTTACGGCGCAGTCTGTCACTTTAGTGACGTGATTTTAACAGAACTTTCATAACCTTCTGCCAGGCTCAATGGGCGTGTGCTCCGTGTGTGTGTGAAATCTGAACCGCCCATTGAGCAGCAGCAGCAGCAGCAGCATCTGGAGAGCTACGGCCGTGACAGGAACAACAGCTCCATAGAAACACGCAGTCCTTAGGAGCAGAAGCGTCTCTGACCGCTGAACCTGTCCTCGTCCTGCCTGTACTGCAGGTTTTTCAGGTACCAGTCCTCCCTGATTTCTAGCTGACAAATGTGCGATAAACAAATAGGCGTCCTCTGTCAGAACTGCTACAACTGCCGTGTAACTAGTGTGTCTTTAATTAAAACAAGCCGTGTTGTGAATGGAGACTGTGTGCAAGATACTCTGCTGTAAGTACGGTTGCTTTGGTTTTTTTGCCTTCTCTTGGGAAAGTGTTAGGATTCTGAAGAAAGCCTATTTTGCACTAGCAGTTTGGCAGATTTTCTATAGGTTTCAAAAGTTTCAACTTGACAGACTTTTTCCAACTCAGGTTGCTGTAGGGAGGACAATTCTGAGGCAATTTTCAATTGGTTTCTGATCTTTATTATTTGTGTTTTTTCTTTAGTTATTTACCTTTTTTTTTTCCAGCAGCTCTGTAGTTTGCAATTTCAGCAATCTGGTTGCTAAGGTCCAAATTACCCCAGCAACCATGCATTGATATGAATAAGCGACTGGAATATGAACAGGAGAGACCTAAATAGAAATATGAGTAATAAAAAGCAGCTATTATAATATATTTGTAGCCTTACAGCGTATTTGTTTTTAGACAGAGTCAGTGACCCCCCCCATTAGAAAGCAGGAAAGAGATTAAAAGAAAACTATAAAAAAAATAAATAATAAGGCCAACTGAAATGTTTCTTAGAATTGGCCATTCTATAACATACTAAAAGTTAACCTAAAAGTGCAGCAGAATTATTAGGCAGAAATGCACTAAATCAGGGGTGTCCAACCTGTGGCCCGATGCAGCCCAGGATGGATATGAATGAGGCCCAGCTTGAAACGCTCGGTTCCCGAGGAAACGTCATATTGCAAAGGATATAGGAGTAGGCAGATGGGGGGACTCTGCTCATTGCCCAGTTAGTAGTAAGAATAATATAATTATAAGTCTATTTAATATTCAGTTGTCCCATATAGTGCAAGCATATTTCATAGCGCTGAACATATTTCATAGTGCTGGAATTGTAGTTATTTTCTGTGTATTTTCTTTACTTCTACAAATGAAAAGTGTTTGTGTATTTCATGTGTGGCCCCAGACAATTTTTCTTTTTCCAATGTGGCCCAGGGAAGCCAAAAGGTTGGACACCCATGCACTAAACAGTGCAAAACATTCGACTTTCAATTGAAATGCTGCTTTTTTTTCTGTTTAAAGAGATTCAGAAAGGGTTTCAGACCAGTGAAATTGATATGTAAGTTTAAGGAACCATGTGGGCTACAGAGAGTATTATTTTCCACTGTGTGTTACTTTCTACCTTGAACTCTGGGCATCTATTCTATTATTAAAAAGGATATTTGCAGCCAGGTCAATGGTACATAACTAGTGGTGAATGAGTTAATTTATTATGGATGTCTGGCCCTCATTGGTACCTTTAGAATGGAGGTAATTTTATTAATTTAGAGTTCAGTCTCCAACATCCATTGGGATTGGAGAATAGAACAATGTCACTACTCAGTCATGACTTTCTTAATCTAATGGTCAGGTATCGCTTTTTTAGCGTCAGCTAATTTAACATTGCTTTTTACTCCTATTTCTAGATATAGTCTTAAAGTGGCCATAACCGTGCAGATTAAAGTTGCCAATATCAGGCCCGGATTTGTGGTGAGGCCACAAATGCCTGGGCCTTTGGCGGCAAAATTTTAGGTGCATCCTAAGGAGCACTGAGTGCTCTAGTATTTAGAAGTGCACTTGTGTGCGTACAGAGGCCGGCACTAGGACTGTGCAGGCCCCTGGAATTTGAGTGCACTCGTATGCGCACAGGGTCCGGCACTAGGACTGCGCGGTCACAAGAGGGGGCGCGGGCGAACCATCCACCGCTGGTCTCAGGCGCCAGTTACTGGCCGATATCTGTCCTTAGACTAATTTGGCAGCTTATCTGCTCGTGCATGGAGGTCTTCCTGATCAATATCTGGCCATGATATCGATCAGGAGGTTTGGAGCCCATTGCTCCTCGTTGTAATCTGATCACTTGGCCCTAAGGCCGAACATTTGGATTAAAGTTGACCATATTCTATAAGATCTGCTGGATCTTTCCCCAATATGCCCACCAACGGCAGGGCTATATATTGGGTTCATCCATTCGGCCCTAGAGAGCAATGAGCTCCAATGGGTTGATCACCTGAAAAATGAGACCTTCCCAATCAAAATCTGGCCAGGATATCGATCGGGAAGGTTTCATTTTTCAGGCGATCGACCCATCAGAAGCCCCCATACATGGGCAGATAAGCGGTCAAATTGGTCTAAACAACCGATATCATCAGCTTTATCTGCCGTGTATGGCCAGATATATAGAATACAGAATATAGCTCTGCCGTTGTTGTGCACATCGGGGAAAAATCTGCTCGTTTGGCGATATCTTATAGTGTATGGCCAGATTTAGGCTTGAATGCATAGATATTATTGTAACAATTCCCATCATCCTCCAAAAGCATTCTCAATTGCTAAAGCTTGCAGTTGTGTTCCAGCAACATCTGGGAACCTAATGAGTGGAAGTTTTATCCTTATGTTCCCTTGGAAAGCTGTCAGCTCTCTTAGTATGTCTGTTATAAAAGGCACATTTTTCCGCCAAGTTTTGTGTTCTTGTTATTTCCTTTTCACCTTTTGCCTTACTCCAGATCCATCAAGTGAAACTGGTGCAGGATTTCTTGGAGTGGATCATACACATCAGTAATTATAGCCCAAAGGGTACATAATATGCAGTGTTGTCAGTTCTAGATGGTGATGTACAATTAAATGATCTAGTAATAACACATATATGATTTCTAACCAATTAAGAGATTATCATAAAATATGATAGTAGGGTTGGCGGTAGAAACACTGGACCCATCTGCATGCATATCACTTGCACCTGCTCACGGCAAATTAGACCTATTGCGTATATACAGCGGCCCCATTGTCTACAACTGGAAGTGATCTGTGACAGTTTATTTTTTTAGCAAAAAAAAAAGTTCCTGCCACCAGACATGATGTGTGACATAAGTCATAATAACTTTAACTTAAATATAGTGCTTGTAAGAAGGCTATTTTTAAGCTCAGGATAGAACACACATTTTCAAATTGTCATACTTTTTACTACCAACATCAACAAGTCTGATATTCATTATCTGGATAACCTTTTATCCAGAAACCCCCAAAATATATCAGTGTCATTTCATATTTAAAGGAACAATTCTTCTTTTGTGAATGATCTGCTTTTTCTATATGATAATGTAACCCTTTTAAAAGGGATGCACCGCATATGCTATTTTGGATTCAGACGAACCCCACCCCCCCAAATCCTTAGTGAAAGAGTCTGGCGAATACCGAACCGAATCCAAACCCTAATTTGCATATGCAAATTAGGGGTGGGAAGGGGAAAATATTTTAAACTTCCTTGTTTTGTGACAAAAAGTCACACGATTTCCCTCCCTGCCCCTAATTTGCATATGCAAATTCAGATTCAGTTCAGCCAAATCCAAATCCTGCTGAAAAAAAAGCAGAAATTAACGTTAACAAAAGTTTGCTATGAAATGCTTGCGCTGATGAATTTATGCTAGCAAAACTGTCCCAGCATTTGGTTGCACCATAGTGTTTACCCCTTATGCAAAAAAAAAACAGGTCCCAAACATTCAGCCCCCCCGATCCACCCAACCCTATGATGATCACTTTTTCCTAGCTGGTATTAAATCCTGCAAATGTGGAATTCCTATACCACACAAGCCCTAAGATTGTCCAGGCCATTAATCTATATCAACCAATAAGATGTTTGTTTTTATACAGGTGGATTCTACCTGCTCATTGTTTGCTGTGGATTACTGCAACTGGGCAAACCTAGTGCTTATTACATAACCCAAAACTCACAGTAAATTATTAGTAACAATCTTAACATTTTTTTAGAGCATATACTGATTGTATTCAAGTACTATAACTAAAGTTATAGGACACCAAAATCTTGGTTTTAGCAGACCTTGTACCATTATTATTGGCAAAAAGATTTAGCTTTACAGCCAATCACTGTGCTGCGTTTCCCATGAGGAAGTACTAAAGGCTAAGATACACAAATAGCCTTTATTAGTGTCACACTGAAGTGCACAGTTCATTTGATATATGTAGCTATAATTTATGTAGTCTCCTCTCTTATTTAATGGTACATTTTCTAGCCTATAAGTAAGCACCCCAGTAGGCACAAAATGCATTAAATGGTTATTTGCATGCCCTAATAAATTATTTGAAATTTTACTTATTAGCTTGATCTTTACTTTTTGGAGAAAACTCACAATTTTTGCTGATTTACATTTTCTAACCCAACAATTCTTAACCGTCTCACTGTCATGAGAAGCTGAAGTCAAAAGAGCTGATGTTATGCTGAAATTCTTGCATTTGTTCTTACTATACACCTACATATTCTGCATCTACTGATGGGATAGTTGCCTCTCATCTACCTAGTTGATTTTTTGCATTGGTAGTGTTAGTTGTTATATAGTTTCATTGATCTATATAATCTGTAATAAACCCTATGCATCATCTGTCTTATTTTTCTATAATTAATACTTCATTTTGACTTGTGTTTGGCATTTACACATCCTCTCTCTGGTACCGATATTGAGTATCCTGGTTTGTAAACCTAGACACAAGCTGCTCCACCTCATTCTCAAACACTTAATCCTTAAACTAAATTATATTCAACCATATTTTGCTAAATAATTCTAGAACTGCCATCATTGTCATGTGTAAAAAAAATAAATGTGTTTTTTTATATGTTGTTAGCACAGTAATGCAATTTAAGTCACTTAAAATACTCTAAGAATTCCCTTGTACTATGGCCTTATGTATGCAATGAAAGAACTGAAGTTGAACTGAACAAGCTGTTCGGATGTGTTGCAAAACATTTTCAAAAACACTTCGAAAATCCAGTTGCTTTAGACACATTTCTAAAGCATTAAGAACTGCACGAGGTGTATGTACAGATGAAGCAACTTTGGATTGTGCATTTGACACAGAATAACTTAACTCATCTATCCCATTTAACTCACTTATCACAGAATATTGTGTCACAGCATCCCATCCAATTAAAGAGTTCACCATTGAAAACAATGGGGCTTTGGTATGCTAATGAAAAGGTTAAATGCATTAAATTAGATAACACAATTTCTTCAATTAACCCTGAGTCACGACGCATTTAACACACAAATCCAAGTGGCTGCATCTGTATTTATACTTTTCCTGTTAGGTGCTCCTCTGTGTGGCTGGCCTAACAGCCAGGGACGGATTTCCAGCCATGGGTCCTATGGGCGCGCCCACTTGCCATACCACTGGGCGCTGGAGAATGCTGTGTTCCCAATGTGGCTAGGCAGCATGCCGCTCATAGAATTTCACTGCCCTAGGCCCTGGTCTTCGTGAACCCACCACAAATCTGGCCCTGCTAACAGCAGCTGAAGTACAGTGGTGGGATTAATGGCCATATTCTCCCTTACATTGGACAATTATATGGGAGATATGTAGATGTAGCACACAAATACTCAAACAAAATTCATGGTGAATTGCCCTTACCATTGTCAGTAACATATTGTGTAAGTTGTAGTTGTGCAAAACAGATTTATTGAGACCAAAAACATACAAATGTATTGTTATTGCCACTTTTGATTACTCATCTTTTGATTCAGGCTCTCTCCTATATATATTCCTATTTTATTCAAAGCAATGCATGGTTGCTAGGGGAATTTGGATTCTAGCAAACCAGATTGCAAGAGAGCTGCAAAAATAACTCCAAAACCGCAAATAATAAAAAATGGAATATCTCAGAATATCAATCTCTGCATCATGCTAAATGTTAACTCAGCAGCCCCTTTAAATTTCATCAAATGTTTCTCTATAAAAAGTGTTGTTTAGTGGAATATCTACTTAATACACTTTCCTGTGCAAAAATTCTGTGAAAGAAGGAATTAAAAGGGTAGTAAATGAACAGTAGCTGATTCTTTGTATAAGAGGGAAGAGAAGTTGTTCATAAAGCAGAGATACAGATGAGCTCTTTGCAGTTGCTGGCTGATGTGAAGTATTGGTATGTACTGTGTTGATGATAAGCATTAAGCAGAATCATGTAAAAATAGACATGATAAAGGGCACTTCAAAAGTACTTTCCATGGTCATGAAGTGAGAGTATGATAATGGGTGCAGTGTTGGAAGATAAGAATTACTGTCTCCTCTGTTTCTGTTTTGAGAGTTTTGTGGGTTTCATTCCTAAAAAACAAAGAAAAAGTCAACCCCTATGGGTTGAGTACCAGAAGTATTGAATCAATGTATACTCATAATTAACCAACGACAACTGCCCATCCAATTCAATCCTTTCATGTGGTTCCCAAGCATTGCAGATCTACATTAAAAAAGAAGTAACTCTTATGGAAGCTAGTACACTGTGGAGAAATAGTTTTCTCCCCTGAACAGGAAAGTCGCAAAACATGGACACATTTATCAGATATTTTTAGTCCACTCTATTTCAAGTAGCTTGCAGCAACAATCTTTTCTCCCATCTATGTCACTTTTGTCAAGTTTCTTATATCTGGACCAAAAATGTGTCATCATCAGACAGAAGCAGAGCTTGGTAAGGTTGGTCTGCACATGCTCTTGCCCAAGGCTGAAGAAATTCAGCAATGATCAGAAAAGGTGTAGAGCTAACACTAAACTATGGAGCAGTGGATTGAGTTCACAGTGCCCGAGATTCTTACCATGTAAAGCTTCTGACTTTTCCATGTATTTTAATCTTAGCACAGACTGCCAGAAAAACACAAAAACCCCAGTTTCTTTTCCTGTAAAACGAATATACTGAAACTAAAGAAAACACAATTTCTTTATTTATCTGCATGAATTGGGGGTGTTCTAATTAAGTCTAAAGCTGGCCATAGACGTAACAATTACGATCTTTCTCGGGAAAGATCTTTCCAAGAAAGATCGTTCGTTTCAACACACACGTGTAGAGCTGAATCGTCAGATATACAGGTAGAAACAATAGAATTCTACTTGTATCTGATGATTCAGCACTAACAATGGCCGATGTTCAGGGAGCTTTCAAAGGCATCCGATCAAAATTTTCCATCCAGTCCGATCAACCAGCCGACCGATATCTTAATCCTCTGACGATATCGGTCGGCTCATTTCCAACCATACACGCACCGAATATCGTACGAAAATTAGTTTCGTACGATATTATCTGTGCGTCTATGGCCACCAAGTTACAAAATTCTCTTCCAAGAAAAGTGCTGATTAATAGATTGGAATGAAAAAATGAATGGCTGGTTTTGTAGAAAGCTTTAAGCATTAAAGAAAACTGTAAAATGTACTAGTTATTTGGCTAAACTTCTAATTTACAGTTTTTTTAGGCAAAGATATGTAAAGCTGCAGCTGTGTAGCTTAGGAGTTGTATTTCCTTTACTGTTTATGAAATACAAATACTTAGAATTTTTTTGAAAAAGGATCAAAAGTGAAATGTCAAAGACAGCAGATATGCAGAAATTTCAGTACACTAATTATTGCAAATATTCATAAGGGATTTTCCCCCTCCTGCAAGATCTTTTAAAGGAGAAGGAAAGCTACTGAAGCAGTTTATTGCCAAAAGATAGTGAAAGCTATAATACTTTATTTATTCTGTAGAATGCTTTACTGTACCTAGTAAACAACCCTAGAAGCTCTCTCTGTTTAGGATAGTAGCTGTCTTAGCTTGCTGTGACAGAGAGTCGGACAGTCCGACACTGCTGTCACATAACTTCCTGCCTGAGTCTCTTCCTGCCCACTCATAGCTCTGGGCTCAGATTACAGCAGGGAGGGGAGGAGGGAGGTGGAAACTGAGCATGCTCAAGACCTAGCCCTGGAGGTTTCTGCTGAAAACAGGAAGTATGATACAGAAGCCCATGTGTACTTAATAGAAGAAGAGTGGTGTTTCTTTTGACAGAGGACTCTGAGGAACATTACTTTGTGGGTTTACTGGTGTATTTTATATAGACCTTTCTGACAAAGCTTACTTAATTTTAGCCTTTCCTTCTCCTTTAAACATCTGTCTAACTGCATACCATAATAGTGATCTCTGTGTTACTCTCACATAGGGTTGCCACCTGTCCGGTTTTGACCCGGACAGCCCGATATTTTGAAGGGCTGCCCGGGGCAATGCTTCCTGCCGGGTTTTCCAAATAAGGAAAACCAGGCGGGATTAGCTTGATTGACGCCGCGATCGGCCAATCGGCGATCGCGTCATCATAGCTCCGACCCATGACATCACGGGCCCACCCATCGATGTCACGGGCCCGCCCCCCCTGTCCGGCTTCAGCCACAGGGAAAGGTGGCAACCCTACTCTCACATGCTCGGTGAGAGAAAGGTACCAAAAAGTAGGTTATGACTATTTTTAGTCCACTGATACCACGATTGTATAGCAGGTTTGAAAAACAGCCAGGGGCAATCCTGGCCTCTCTGAAGTCTGTGGCATCTTGGGGGGTCAGAACGGTTCCAGGGGAGTCCAGGATGCTAGTGCAATTGCACTTTCTGCACTAGAAGAGCCAAATGTCTGTTTGAAAACCAGAAATTAGTCTCTCAAAGTTACCAGGAGCTGCATTTTGCTGCCCCTGGTAACCAGTGGGGCACTGCTTTTCAACTCACTGCAGCACCACTGATAACAGCATATATTAGTTTTCCAGTTTGTCTTCACAGACATTATGGCTTGTAATTAATAACGGTGAGCATCTTATAAAAGTCATGTATAGCTGTACAATTTTAAATAGTGTACCCAAGATACAAAAGGCTTAATTATACAGCATCACAGAGTTCTGGACTAAAAACCTCATGGGGTTTCTTTCGTTATTCCACTTGTCTCCTATCTGTGCTTTATCCATGTCTAGATTGGAAGACACACTGCCTAGTTGTGGTGGGTATTTGTCTTTTTGGGAAAGAAAAGCAATTCATTGGCAAACAAGGGTAATGCTAACAGGGCAAGACCTTGCTCATTTATTGCACAATTCAACGTTTTGGGGAGAACACCCTCTTTGAGGTTCCTCTTTCACTGGGAGGGTGACTGTTTTCTCCTACTTGTTGGTATTTGTATTTAGCAAGAGTCTTGAACTAAAAGTATTCTTGACTGTCTCGACTGTCCCACTGACTTACTTCCTTGCATGGTACCTGCATGAGATAAAAAGGACCTTGCTAAGGTCTTGTTTAAGAAAATCAAGTTCATTGGCAGGTGCCAGGATCTTTTTTTGTTGTCTTACAGGTACTTTGCCCCTTATCCTAAAGCTGCTGTTTTCTATTAACGTTTGCAAATGCTGAGGAACTTATAATCTTGGTACCATTCTCCAGCCCAGATTTTCCTTTCTTGGCTGCATCATTTCTTTTGAGGGCTTTTAAACTGATACTGCCAAAGTTTCTAAAGTTCTTTTCCTGTGGGCCAAAAAGCAAGCCAACATTTAAAAAAGCTTCATTAAAGGTTTTTATATCCCCTACCAGAGGTGGGCCAAACATGCAGTGCACCCTGCTAAAAAGGGCAAAGTAACCTGGACTGCTGTATTTGTTCTGGATCTGTCCTGGTTCTTGCTCACTTAACCTCTAGTTGTTTTTACTATGCTTAAAGTAGCATGCCTGTGCTGCTTCCAAAATATTGGAATGGGAACTTATTTCTAGGCTCTGATTCCAGGTGCTCTTTCATCCTAGTGCTTTTTTCTCTTTGATGGCGGAGTGCCATCATCATTGGAAGGCTGTACTGAAGCCATTAACACATCCAGATCCAGCATCTTATTAACAAGGAAAGGCAAGAAAAATAAAATACCATTTTTACTTTCTTTAATGAAAAGAAATCTATCTCAATATGCTTAAATTTAAAAATGCGTACCGTTTTTAATAAGAAACATGACTGTATTGCGTAAAATTCTTCCTTCATTTACTGCGGTGGATAGGAATTGTCAGATGGTTCCTAACTGCTGGGCAGGGAAACAATCATACTTACGAACAGCAGGGTGAGTGCCCCCGCCTTACTTACCAGCCATGCAGAACTCAAGCAGCTTGCATTCGGCGACTGTGTAGAGATTAGTATTGGATTTTATTTTTGCCTTTACATGCCCTT
>CM044431.1:121131783-121146097 GCA_024363595.1 Xenopus borealis | reverse complement strand
CAATGGCACATGCTACTAAAAAAGTATATTATTAAAATGGTTTATTTACATGAAGCAGGGATATGTGTTATTTTATGCAATATCTTTTTATAGAGACCTACATTGTTCAGAGGGGGTATAGTTTTCCTTTAAATTAAAGGTGAACTACCCCTGTTCTCTGAATATTAAAACATATGCCAGCATGCTTAACTGAATATTTAAAAGTGTGGGAATGAAAAACCAGCTTGTAAACTCCTTTCAGAATTGTTGTCATGTTTCACCTCTCTTGCTCTTTTGCTGTGTAGGTTGCTAGTGGTCTGATGATTGCAGTGGGGATTTATGCCAAATTCTGTAAAGAAACAAGTGAGTAGACTTTAGAGGAATGTGATGATGCCTGCTGTCAGTCCTACCTTTATCTGATCCACAGCAACTCCACCCAATTTTGTTATCATACATCTGCAAGTAGCTATAGCAAGCTATCTACCCTGAGGCATATTATTTTCCCCTTAAATGGTATGCCCTTTCGTTTATAGACAGGTATATATAAATATATATATACAAATGAAAAGAAACGGCACTCACGATACAGGTTCGATCTTGCCTGGGTGCAGTCCTTGAAACTGGTAATCTGCAAGCATGTAGAGAGTCCGCACTCACAGGGCTTAAAAACTTTCAAAGCTTTATTTCAACGGACTAACGTTTCGGCTTATACAACAGCCTTTCTCAAAGTATAAAATATAAAATGAACAAACGAATAAATAAGTGAACTGGCGCGAAAATGGCCGTGAAGCAGAGGAAGTGACCTAACCAGTGACATCATGAATTCGTGCACACTTGCACAATATACTGACAATCTTTGGTGTGAGTGAAAAACCAATAAGGAAGTGTGAGCTAAAATCGCCATAGTCATTTAAAGCAATATCGAGGATATCGAAGTAAAATGTTGAAATAAAGCTTTGAAAGTTTTTAAGCCCTGTGAGTGCGGACTCTCTACATGCTTGTAAATATATATATATATATATATATATATATATATATATATATATATATATATATATATATATATATATATAAATATAATGTGCCTGGGTGCAGAATCAAGTAAATGTAGCACAAACTTCGAATAGAGTCTGCACTCTCAAGACTTAAAAGAAAAACTTTTTTTATTAATACAAGCTACTGACTAATCAGTATAGTACTGACTATAGGGTAACCGCACTCCAAAGCCTTAGATTTGTAACCGGGGGCACAGTAATAATTTTATATATCCACGAAAATATAGGACTGGCACACCCTGATAACACAGAATTAGGCTGAATACAGAATCCAACCCCTAATCTGCATATGCAAATTTAATTTGCATATGCAAATTTAATTAGCATATGCTAATTAGGGGTGGGAAGGGGAAAACATTTTTTTACTTCCTTGTTTTGTGACAAAAACGCATGCAATTTCCCTCCCTGCTGAATCCGAATCCTGCTGAAAAAGGCCGAATCCTGAACCGAATCCTGGATTCAGTGCATCCCTATATTTTATTAATCATTCTGACTTCCAAGAGATAAATCATTCATTCTATGCCCTCTCTTGTTCTATTAGCTATTGTGGATTCTCTGACCACAGACCCAGCTCTAATAGTAACAGCTGTGGGAATACTAATGTTTGCCATAACCTTCGTTGGATGCATGGGCGCCTTACGGGATCTACACATATTGCTCAAGATTGTGAGTAGATATATATGTGAGAATAACAGTCAAGTAACACAAATACACAAATTAGGTCACATTAATTATATTTACTTCAGAATAACTAATCCAATAACACCAATCTTAGCAGCATCCTGGGGATACTTGCTGCCCTGAGACAGCCTTTCTGATGCCGACCCCCCCCCCCCCCCTTGCACCCAGCACTTACAGTTCCAAGAGGAGTAGGGTCGACCGCATTGTTATAGTGGGCCATATCACCTGGTAACTGCTGCCACCTGGGGCTAGTTTCTCAACTCACCCCATGGTAGCAGCACCCCTGACCAAGTTAAAATAATGTATGTTGAAGAGTTTATAATCTCATCTGACGGACAGTTTCCCCCCCTTTATACATATAAAATGTTTATTTAGTTTAGTGCTAGTAGGATTGCTATTGCACACATGGCAACTTTGAATGTCATTTCATCCGTAATTTTCAGCTCAGGAAGGCAGCAAAATCAAGATGATGATCCTTCTGTTGACTTGAGAACTGTTTTACAACTGTTCTCCAGCCAATGTTGGTCATGATTGCTGGGCCACAATAATGTACCAAAAACTGTGAGCAATTAGCATATAACAGGAATGGCATATATTATGCCAAATGCTTGGGACATTTCTTAGCACAGCACACCATGCTTTATGAAAATTGACATTCCAGTATTTCAAAAACCTTCTGGATAATAGATATCTAAATAGTAAGAAACTAGCAAGCTATAAGACTACCTAACAAGTGAAAACTTACTGCAACTGCATAGCCCCTTCTGGAAGACAGTGTTGCCGCATATAACGGTAGCTAATTTTGTTAACGGATTCGCACACACAATTAATTGCAGTTGGGGAGCCTATCCCCTTTTATTATGTTACCACAGTAGCAACATTTCATCCTGATGAAGGAAGGGTGTACCCCAAAATGTTGATACTGTGGTAACATAATAAAAGGGGGTAGTATCCCGACCTGCAGACAATTGTGTGCGTGCAGATCCATTATCAAAATTTGCTTTCGCTAACGGATGTTGCAGGGACAAATGAGGGCCAACACCACCAGTGCAGTAGAAGTGAACTGCAGGAGTGTGGTAGACATAACACATAATTTATATAAGGGTAGGCATGAGTGTGCCCTCTTTGATGCACTGCCATATTGCATATCTTGCATGTGATTTCAGTACCCTTCTCAGCAGTAAATAATCTTGCTTCTTCCTTTTTTCAGTTTGCCTGGATGCTACTCATAGTTCTGATCCTGCAGTTTGTGGCCGCTGTCCTTGGTTTTATGTTCTCCGGGATGGTAAGAACTTTCCTGTGGACTGAGAATATGCAACATCACAGCGAGCAAATTATTAATTAATTGCAGTAGCTTGTTCTTATGTTTGCATTATTATATATTGTACACGGTATGTAAGTAGCATATGTTACTACTGTATTTAGTCTCTTCAACATACTAGAATTAGTTTTGGGTGATCTTCTCATTGAATGGACATTTTATTACTTGTAACACTGTTGCTAAGTAGGTAGGGTCGCCACCTGGCCGGTATTTTACCGGCCTGGCCGGTATTTTTGATGGTTGATCCCAATGTTATTAATAGGAAAAACAGGTAAATATATAGGAAGGCCGGTATTTTTTTCAAGAAAAGGAGGCAACCCTATAAGTAGGGCACCTAAAAATTCCCCTGATTCTAAGTAGGAATAATCGACATTGGTGGGCATTACTGCTGACTTGCCATTTGTCTTTATTTATGATTCATTTTCCTCTTCCTGTTCTCTAGTTCCTGTATAGCTGAGCTTAAATGGAGCAGACCTAGGGTTGCCACCTCCCCCTCTGACAAACTCTGGGGGAGGCGGGGCCATGACTCAGTGGGACGTTGCAGTGACATAATGGGGCAGTACTGTGACATCTGGGACAGGGCTATGGCATGGTAGTCGTGATTGATTGATTGATTGCTGCTTCAGTCCCAGGAAATCCTGCCCAGTTTTCCTAATCTGGAAAACCAAGCAGCCAGTTTTTACCCAAACAGCTCTTGGGACTGGGTCAAAACCGGACAGGTGGCTAGTCCCATATTCCATATTAGAATTTAATGCTTAAGTTAATGTACTTGTCTGCCTGCTTCGCTTGTAGTAACACAACATATTTATTTAACCCACTGTTTTCTAAGCAGTTTATTATAAATACCAGTTACACTAGATCCCCTTATACTCTGGTTGTTCCTCTCATAACTGTCAACTTTGACTGCTCTGTACCGGGGGATTTTAGATATCTCCTGTAACATCATGGCACTAGGGTTGCCACCTTTTCTTGAAAAAAATACCTTCCTTCCTATATATTTATCTTTTTTTTCCTATTAACAACATTGGGATCAACAATACTGTCCAGACCGGTATAATACCAGCCAGGTGTCAACCCTACACGGCACCTACAGTAAGTGGTGATGTCACTGAATGCTCACTGTGTTGGGCATCTGTGGTTCATTAACAATCAGGTGTAACGCAAGGATTCCATGTATAGAGGCACCAGCAGCTTTTTCCTCAGTATACGACCATGGAAACATTGATTGACTTCAGACTGCATTATACTTTACAACGAAGGTGACCTTATTCCCAGTTTAAAGCCACTGGAGGGTTTCTACTGAGGCTGTGGGATGCTGTGGTTTGGCACAAAGTACTGATTTTGGTTTAAGAATTTGTATTGTCAGTCTCAACCAGGTCCGGACTGAGAATCAAAATAGGTCCTGGCATTTCAGGTTCATATAGGCACGTCAACCCACACTGAGGCCCAAACAGCCCCCCCCCCAGCCCACTAAATACTGACTTTCTATGGTACCTTATAGCAGCCCTTCTGGCATTTGCCAGAACCCACAGATTGCCAGTCTGGGTCTGGTCTCAACCTTTTATACCAGTATTGCTAACTGGTGCTATTGAAAATTAGTGGATATAACCATGCCACATTGGTGGGTTGATATCTGTAGATACCCCTGTTCTTATTTTAGTGTTACATGCATAGCCATATAGTGGGATAGTTTATGCTGACTTTTGCATTTCTGCAGGTTTTAGAGAAAGTCTCTTCTGTAATGACAAGAGCGATTAATCGATATCGAGAAGATCTGGACCTCCAAAATTTTATTGATTATTTACAGAAAAAGGTGAGAATGAATACTCTGAGACGCAATTACTTGCCCCAGGAACCTTATTGCTGTAGTAACCAAAATGTATGTGGCTTTTAAAAAGTGGTCATTTCACATGGCATAAATAACCCTCACAGCATCACAAAACATATTCCTTGATTTCATATTCAAAATCTGGACAAAGGTGAATTTCTATTTCACTCTGATAATGATAAACATGTAATAGTGTCAAAGTGGAGGGATGTGTTCACTAGACTTTATGGGCAGGGGAAGTTTGTACCAATGATGCCCAACATTAGTTCCCCTCAGTAAGCCCAAAACACATTAACTACACAGTTCATGTAAATGCTTTTTTTACGGGATATATCTATATATATATCTACAATATCTATATTGTGGATTTGTAGATGTTCCATGGAAATAGCTCCCCAACCAGTAAGATGTTGTTATCGTTAGTGAGTTCCTCTTGGCATTATTAATATGATAACAGTGCTTATTATCTTCTCCTTGTCTTCAAGTTTGAATGCTGCGGAGTGACAAATTACCGAGACTGGTCCCAGAATCTCTACTTCTACTGCTCAGAGTCTAACCCAAGCCTAGAGAAATGTGGGGTGCCATACTCCTGCTGCATCAAAGAGAACGGGCAGGTAACCACAGGGACAGATTTATACATAGGGCATCCCTAGGCTGGGCTCTTGTTGCCCCCTTTCCCCATTTGCCTCCCACATTATATGCATGCTTAAAGTGTTATCTTGTTGGGTCCAGAGCATCAGGATTAGTGCCCAGGAGATTTGTGAAGAGCTTTGTCCACATGTCCCTAGTGTTTCTAAACCCATTGTAATGTGGGTGGGTGACATGCCACCCCTTAAATCCCTCAGTAACCTCAGTCTAAATGTATGATTATAAATACTTATTCAGTATGGGATTAAAGTAGGTGTATCTTCAGAAGTTAAAATTTCAGCTAGGTCTGACCACACCCCCTCTCCATCTTTCATTTTGCCCACGCTCAGATCAAGCTGCTAAAACTGCCTTAATCACTGTGGAGTGGGCTGTTGGAGGACTGCTTGGGCCTCTGTGTACTTGAAATGACAGTGCCTATTTCGACTCCCAGTCCAGACCTGTGCCTTACCTTCTTGTATAGGGAGATTCTAGGAATAAAGGTGGCCGTAGATGTAGAGATCCGCTCATTCACAGGCCAATAAAAGCTGCCGACAGTCTGAGTTGGCAGCCTATTGGCCTGTGTGTGGGGTCATCTGATGAGCTTCCCTGATTGATAACTGGCCAAAAGCCGGCCAGATCTCGATGGGGCAGGTTAAATCCTGTAGGATGGCGGGCACATTTGTGCATTGATTTGGTTCAACCGCACATATCGATGCATTATGGTCTAATCATTGGACCCAATATTGTGAAACAATCGGATCTCTGCCTCCATGGCCAGCTTTATTCCTAGGATCGCTCTGCACAAGTGGATAAGGCACAGGTCTGGACTGGGAGTCAAAATAGGCCCTGGCATTTCAAGTACATAGAGGCCCAACCAGCCCAAACCACATTGATTGTCTATGGCAACTTACAGCTGCCCCTCTGGCATTTGCCAGAACTCACAGGTTGCCAGTCTGGTCCTGGTAAGGCAGACCCAGGCACAAAGTATGCCGTTAGATTTTTCTAAGGTTGCTGGTTGGAATCATCTGGAATGCCACATGCTAGCCAACAATAGAAGTTTTATTTTAACAACATTAGAGGATCCACAGTTCCCTGCTAAATCCATTTGTTTATTATAAAACTTTCCTATCACCCTTGTATTTATATACTATACTATGATACAAACCCGTGCGTCTTTAAATAACAGAAAGTTATAAATACCATGTGCGGGTACCAGACTCAGAACCTCATGCAGTGGGACGCTGAGGATATGATATACGTGGAAGGTTGTTTGGACAAAATAGTCAGCTGGGGTCGAGGAAATCTCCTGCTCCTAGGTGGCCTTGCAATGGGACTGATCTTCCTAGAGGTAAGCAAAAGTTTTATCGGTACAATGGATGTTATTTTCAGCTAAGAGGGACATAATTATTGATGTAAAATCAACATGCTTTCTAGAACTGATCATTTTATGATAACTGAGGTGTAAAGAGAAATGATTTTTCAAGGATAAAGGTGCATATGGGCTAATGATAGGTTACTCATATGCCTATGGGGTCCTTGAGTTATCACCTGGTTCAGTCAGATTTTTATGTAGTTATAGTATATAATCTATACTTAAGTGCAAAAAGTGATACTGTCTGTGCAGTGCAATTTGCACCAGGTAGGAAACAATAAAAGTCACAGTAGATGTAGCTACTTTTAACTGGCCACGACTAGTGCTAGGTACAGTGTTTAGCAGGGCCACCGGTTATGCAGTAGAGCAATGTAGTTCAGCTACATTGCCTAGTGTGGACCTCCTCGTCAACAGTGATATTACTCCAAGTATCAGGAGGAGGGGCAGTTGGAGCAGGTGTGTGTGGTCCATTGATGCAGCAGCCCTGGTGGGCCTGGACCCCCTTCCCGTCCGGCACTGCCCAGCATGCATCAACTGTACCTGTCTATCAAAACAACAGCTGGAGAGCAGAGAAGGCACATTACTGATGTATGAACTGCTAAATGGTAATGATATCCTCTTCTCCTTTCCTAGATTTTTGTGGCCTCTTTGGCTGTTATTCTAATTTACCAGATCAATTTCATAATGGAGAGGAGAAAAAGCACTGTGCCACAAAGCCGCAGACAGACTCTGAATGAGGGGGAGAAGGTGGAAGAGGCAGACTTCATACACACAATGTGACTATGAAGAGCAGAATTATAGTAGTGCCCAGCAGTGCTGGACTGAGAATCAAAATAGGCCCTGGCATTTCAGGTACACAGAGGCCCAATCAGCCCACTTAGAGGCCCAAACAGCCCCCACCAGCCCACTAAATTGTGACTTTCTATGGCAACTTATAGCAGCCCATCTGGCATTTGCCCTAACCTACAGATTGCCAGTCCGGGCCTGGTGCCCAGAGGAGATGGCAGTAATGACTGGGAAACATCTCACAAGTGATTTAATATCATGGAAATCTGGTGTAGCCTTCTTGGTTTTTTTTATATATGAAACATATTTAATGTATTTTCTGTGAGTAAATAGAGAAAAAGAAATTTCAGGCTGGTGTTTAAAGATTGAAAACGTTTCTTGTAACTTTTCTGCATCGCCTTTGTTACAATACTGTACCTGCCAGGATCCTATTTACATTTCGAATCTACCATTACTTTGTCTTCTACACACGTCTCTGTTATACATAGCACTGTTAGTACAGGTATGGGACCCATTATACGGAAACCCATTTTACAGAAAGCTACAAATTAGAGAAAGGCCTTCTCTCATAGACTCCATTTTATCTATATCAATCGATTTTTTTTTTTAAAATAAAGAAAAAAAAAACAAACTTATTTTCCCCCTGTAATAATAAAACAGTAGATTGTACTTGATCACAACTAAGATATAATGAATCCTTATTGGAAGCAAAACCAGCCTATTGGGTTTATTTAATGTTTACATGATTTTCTAGTAGACACAATAACATTGTAAGTTTGGTTGAAAAAAAAAAACACACGTCCATCAAGTTCAACCGTTTAACTTTTTTAACCTGCCTAACTGCTAGTTGATCCAGAGGAAGGCAAAAAAAACCCCAGGTGAAGCCTTTCCAATTTGCCTCCGAGGTTGGGTAAATTCCTTCATGACTCCAAAACAGCAATTGGATTATGAAGATCCAAATGACAGAAAGGGGTTATCCAAAAAAAATCCCAGGATCTGAGCATGCTGGATAACAGGTTTCAGGATAAAAGATCTCATACCTGTATTAGTACTTGTAAGCATTATAGTAACTTGTGTACTGTACAGAAACACCTATGTATATACATTTTACTGAAGTTGTAAAAAAATATATATAATTTTACAAACTTTATAATGTACGTATGAAGATTAATGTTTTTTTTATGACTGAATGAGAATTGTGACTGCTTCCAAACATTGACTGGGGTCAGGCCCTTTATTTCATGTAGGTAGTGATGCTTAATTGGTAATGATGCTTGGAGTAGTGAAGTCCACAATGGCTGTACTAGTGTCTGGTTGCTGACAAGTTCCACAAACTGCGTTTTGTAGCCACACCAAGATATGTTGAATTACTGTATAATTTTTAAGTTTTATTATATCTCTAAGAAATAGCAGGAATCCACTAGTACCACTGGTATGGCTATGGCTGAGCTAGTGCATGCATAATTCTTGCTCGGGTAGTTCTACTCAGGGAACTTTGTGGTTGAGTTATTTTCTTGGAGCTCATTTGGAATTCATTCCCAGAATTGCTTTTGTTTATCTAAGTCTGTATGAGGCAGTCTCCTCAACCTTTGTCACTTGTTTGGAAAACCACATGGTGGCTCTAGCTGATCAGACAACTGTGCACTACACGGATGAGCCACAAGAAAGGTGAAACCGGTCTGTAGTTGGGAAATCTGATCAGCTATTGTCTTGGCTTTTGCTTGAAAACCCAGTGGGTGAGCTTTAGCCTATAGCAGGGGTCCCCAACCTTTTTTGCTCGTGAGCCACATTTAAATTTAAAAAAGAGTTGGAGAGCAACACAAGCATGAAAAAGTCCATGTGGATGTCAAATAAGAGCTCTGATTGGCTTTTTGGCAGCCCCTATATGGACTGGCAGCCTACAGGACAGAATGTTTGGCAGGACATCTGTTTTTTATGTAACCAAAACTTGCCTCTAAGCCAGTAATTAAAAAATAAGCACCTGCTTTGAGGCCACTGGGAGCAACATCCAAGGGGTAGGAGAGCAACATGTTGCTCGCGAGCTACTGGTTGGGGATCACTGGCCTATAGGATAAACCCATGCAAATGGGATTTTTTTGGAGCTCATTTGGAATTAATTCCCAGAATTCCTTTTGTTTATCTTTGGTTGAGTTAAAAACCTTTCAGGTATATAACAAACAGGCAGTAACATTAAAATGAGAAGACATTTTAATTACAATTAAAGTGTGTTTCTGTTGATCCACTAACCTGCAAATATCTCTACGTGACCTCGACAGGTGTATTTTCAGATTCAAGCTATTTCCAGGGTTGGGGTATAATAAATCTTGAAAAAAAAAACATTATTTAAAAAAACCCAAAAAAAAACAACTTGTAATTGATTTTTCACTCCAAAATAACCTTGAAAACATTTTTCATGGAACACACAACTCAAACCGTAAAGGGGAAATGCACAAAAAGAGAACTTAAGCTTTTTGAAAAGTAAACAATTTCTAGCAACTTTGCAATACAGTAGAACCCCCATTAAAAATGGTGTAAAATCCAGTAAAATGTAAAATCAGGGAAATGCATTATGCATAATATATAGGTGGAACCACAAAACAACAATGTAAAATGAGGGAAAACCTAAAATTAGGGGATGTATACATCAATTAAAAGATATGCTGACTTTTTATGATTTCAATGGTGTGGACCAGTTCCCTAAAGGCCTCCATAGACACAAAGATTTTTTTTTGGTGAAAGACCAATTTCAGTGCAACCCAATCAATCTGTCAAATTATTGTGAGGTTAGTGGGAATCAAATGATTGTTTATCTAATGATTTTTCGTCCGACACTGATCAGAAAATTGATCAGCCATGTTAGAAAATTTTCATTGGTCATAGTGAAATCTATCTATTGCCCAATTGTTTGCAGGGCCAAGCAAGCAGCTCCTTGCAGTTTTCCTGGCTCCAACTAGACAATATAGCTTGAAATGGTCTTTTTAGTTGATGGACAAATTGTACGATTCTTCAAGATAAGCTTGGTCTTAGGATAATGAAAAGATCTTTTAAACATCTTTAAATCTATGGCCAGCTTAAGCCTAGCCCCCTGCTCTCCTGTAGATCTGTCTGACTACTTTGCACACGTGATTTCAATAAGGAACGGAAAATCAAAGTGCAATGCATTGTGGGTTATGTAGTTCCTGCATGCTATCTGTAAGCTATGGTTACAAGTTGTTACAATTTGTAACATCAGTGTTTTTAGTCCCTCCTTCCCTGCCAGGAAGAACTGAAGCATATTTGGTTTGAAAGAGAAGATCTTGATGAGGTCAAGGTTATGGGATCCAGAGCATTCTGTCTCCTATTGACTCGATTTTAATCAATTCAGCTTTTTAAAAATGAATTCATTTGTATCTGTAATAATAAAACAGTAGCTTGTACTTCATCCCAACTAAGATAAAATTAATCTTTAAACATTAATTCAACCCAATAGGATGGTTTTGCCTCCAATAAATAATTTTTAGCAGACAAAGTAAGGAGATCCACAGTATGGAAAGACCCTCTATCTAGAAAACCTCAGCCCCCAAGCATTCAGGGTAACATTCTCAATACCTGTATTTGCACGGAATACTAACGCAGAGGAAGGACCGGCAGAAAAGCAGCAGATGTAAAGATTTGGGATATCCATCTGAGAGAAGCATTTTTGTGGGAAATCAGTTGGGGGGAGTTCTGGGCTTTCACACGGCTAATCCGGCCCACTGAATGGACACGTAAAACCCATAAATCAATTTGTACAAATGCAACAATCCTTTAATAAGTATAACACTTCTCTTGATTTCCAATTGTTATAAAGTTTTTCTTTTTTTAAAGTGGACCTGTCACCCAGACACAAAAATCTGTATAATAAAAGTCCCTTTCTAATTAAACATGAAATCCAATTTCAAATTTTTATTAAAGCATTTATAGCTGTTTTAAGCCCATTTATAAATCTCAGCTATCAAATATTGTCTGCCCCTCCTCTGTGCCTTAGGCATCGAGGCGGGGCAGATAATTACTTTCACTTTCCATTCAGCACTTCCTAGATGTCACTGCTCCCCACACATTCCCCCAGTTCTCTTAACCATTTAATTGTGTAGCCAGGACATGGGGATAGACATCAGTTCCCCCATTCTGGTGCACAAACAAGATTCTGAGATGACGCAAGGCTTGTCTTAATAACAGTGTCCACAAAATGGCTCCTGCCTGGTTGCTATAATTATGAATTCCCAGACTGAAGGAAACAAGATTAATATAACTTATATAGTGTAATTCATGTTCATTTTGCTTGACTAATGTTATAAAATATGATTTTGAATATTTTTTTGGGGTGACGGGTCCACTTTAATTTTCCGTCTCCCGTTTATACACAAAATGAATAAACCCCTCTCTGTAATATTATTATAAGTATTTTTAGAGTGCCATCATATTTCACAGTGCTGTAATAAAAAAAAACTTTTAAAATAAAAATGAGACTGTAGATTCAATGACAACTTTATTTAACAAAGATAAGTGAACATTGCATGAAACCTGCACATTTCCGGTAAGTAACATCAGATGGATTGGGCCACATTAAATAGGAACGTATTCTGGACGTTTATATATACAGCTGTGAAAGCCAAATGCCAGGGTGAGTAAAGACACAAGGAAAACACCAGAGAGATGTTGGAGCACAAAATCAGGAGCAAGCAGTAAGTATATTATTAGCATGTATTTATATAGCGCTGTATACATTATTAGTGAGTATGACATGGAACTGCTTTTGGCTTATTTCAGTGTTTGAAGCACACGGGTTGGCCGGCTGTTTGGTCAAATTCAGAGAAGCATCAGTGACAAATGACATTCAAGCCAAGTCTTTCTTAAAATGAATGAAGTTTTGTTTCTATTATAGCTCAATAAAGTGCACAGTAACTACAGGAGGGTCTCATATACATTCAGTTTCAGTACATTCAGAACCCAACATGATAAACCCAAGCAGTGTATGAACTGACCCATGCCAACAACGCTTTGTTTTACCCTAGCCAAATAATGTGCGGACAATATCCACTGCACTAAAACTCTACAGGTTTCAAGTGTAAGATCAGCCATTATTAACTCTACCACATGCAGACAACATGAATGGGTTCTATATGTAATGGAATATAAAAATTGGAATGTTGCTGGCAAGATAAAACATATAAAGGGGTCTTATGTAAAATCCTTTACAAAGGCTGTTTGTTCGGTAACCAAGGCTAAGCTTGATAAAGGGTCCAGTTGCCCTTGTTTTGTATATATATATATGGGCTAAATAAATCAACTCCAAGTGCTACTGGATTTCTTCTTCTGGATGCATCAGTTGACCCAATAAGCAGGTGAGGGTCTTCCAGTTTAGCACCTGAAACCTACACAGGTATTGCTAATGAGGGTAGAGCACTCCTAATTACCCCTATGTTCGGTAACCAAGGGGATCCGTTTCCAAATTAGCTTCAGGACACTCAAGCAAAATAAAAAAAAAACAGCAGTCAGTACCAAGTACAGTTAGAAGTATGAAAACAAACATTTGATTCAAAAATGTAACATGGACACTTACTTTAAGCGATTACTTATCAGCCTGGGCAATAAGGCACATAAATGCATGAATTTGTCAGACTGGACCCCCTAAACCCCACCAGAGAACTTGACATCCAGGACCCGCTATTATGATAATTAGATGGATGCATTGTCAAATATCATGACTATATAGGCTTGTGGTGAAAATAAAGGGCTGATGGGAAGTGCCCAAGACTGGGAGATATTCCGGTACTCTGTCTGGTCAAAGTCCAACCATATCTTCATCCAGGGTTTTATATAAATGTTAAATAAAATACATTTCTGTTGGTAATTATACAAATGAATATTTGTGTCCATTCATACAAGTGGCACTTTCTATGGTTGGTTTCCTTCCTTCCTTGCCTTTACTAATTAAGCAGATCTCACTCAAGCGAGTACCCTTGATTTGCTGACAGGAGACATATCCTTGTTTGCTATCACCAGACCTCATCCATTTAACAATATACTGGGGGGGGAGAGATTAGGAAAGAAGAAGTTATCAACCACTTGTACCGTATGTTTTGATGGTAAATGGATAATATGCTCCAACATCTAGAAGGGTTTAAAGACATCACATCTTTATGAATTTTGTGAATTAATGAATATGAATAGATGTCTCAGCAATCATTATTGCACAACTCCCAGGGCAGGAGTTTAAACGGAGGCTCCCAAATGCATAAGTCAGGGATGGCCCATCATGCAACATGTTCTGTCCAGTCCTAACTCCAGCCCTGACATCTACAGTAATTAGAACAGCATCAGGAATAGAAGGCTGCCGTTTCTTTAAAATAGTGTAGTCAGTGAAGACCTATAATTTCAAGTACTGAAATAAAACATCACAAACGAACTCAGGGGCCCATCGTGACCCTTAACTTGTAACACAGTAATTTGTAGGCAGCTTTATGTTAGGATTAATACTGAAGTATAGTTTTTCTTGCTGCCAGTCAAAGCTGCTAAGCTGGCACCAATTCTGATAAGTAATAATAGGACTAAGAGTGGAGTACCTCTAGTAACAACCAACTTCCTGCAGTGCCACTGTAAGAGGCCCATTGGGCAGAGGTCGAATTTTGAATTCATGTGAATTT
>CM044431.1:121107490-121125803 GCA_024363595.1 Xenopus borealis | reverse complement strand
CTGTATACTGTATCTTTACATTAGGAAAGTTTCATATTTCAAATAATAAATGCAGAGTTGCAGCACATCATTTACATTTAAAACTGGGAAGATCACATTATACAGTTTTCATAAATTTTCAGGTATACATTTGCTTTACTGTGCTACCTTATACTGTCTACTGAGACTATGGGCCACGTCCATAAAGATTTTGTCATTACACCGAAAATGAAGACCCCAATTCCTGCCCATGAAGCTTAAAGGGTTCTATAAATATATAAATATTAGGTAGACTTCAATGACTGTAATACATACCACGTAATGGAAACATATATTTGTCTTTTCACTTTTCCACAAGACATACCCAAACATAGGGGTGGTAGGCATAGAATGTTGGTGCCCTGGTGCAGTTTATTAAGAGCCAGTAAGTTATATTGGCAGGCAGAATGCATGCGTCTATCCTCCACATGCTCTAAAGGACAGATCTAGGCGTGAATCTTTTATTATGATGGACAATATCTCATGCAAATCCTACATGCAACACAAAGTTCAAATTCTGCTTTGCGCAGAGTAAAGAATGGAAAAGTATCATATTTTATTTATTTCTTTTCTATTTTTCATGGAATTATTTTATTTTAATAAGGCACATCTGTAGATATAGCTTTTGCTGTTGTTACGGATTGCTTGGATTTCTACATAGAGCCCCAGTAACATTTCAGAGGTCCTCAGAAAGAGACTGCGATAAACCGAACGGGTGGTCTGGTTTCCACAGGTGAGAAAAAAACAGATGCAGCTAACAAATCCACTACTCTCTAGGGAGAACAAATGGCTTCTAGAAATTATTTTAGCTCTAAATACAAACTAAGGTGCAGTGGAAAAAGTGAATACTCCAGATATGATGCAATGAGTGAAAGTCCTTAGGAAAAGAAAACGGTATGTTGTATTTGTCTTAGATCCTTGTTTCTTTTGAAAAAGCAAATGGGCATGTGCAAACTCCATTTTAGGAGTGCCCTTACATTTACAATAAGAAAATCATATAGCACTTCAGAGACAGGTGAGGAAGAATTCTTTTCTACCTCTGCAGGGCTCCTACTGACGTCAGTGGGATTTGTAGGAGGCAGTAAGGGAGCTTCTTAGTTACCATATTTCCACCACTTTTGGCATTTGCGTGATAGTTTTTGGGTTCTTGTTCTCCAGAAAATAAAGCAGAATGGATAGATGTGTTTTTGGCTCATAACTAAGGACAAACAGGCCAATTATAGACCAACTTTCTAAGCACTTCCATCGAATTTGGAGAACACTAGCAGAACAGATATAAGAAAACCCTGGACTCTCTTATAATTTGCGTGTATCTGGGCTGGGCAGACAAAAAAAAAAAAGCTTTGCCTGTTCGATATGGCAACCAGACACCATGCCAAATACCAGGATCCACAGGGCTTTATCTTTGGGTATAGTTTTCCTTTGTGACCTCCGGAATATTTGAATCACATAGCCCCATACACTCCTGACAACATAATTTTGGAAAGCTTGGGAATTAAAATGGATGGCTCAAAATGTATATTTGGCATCTTATCTCATCTAGATCATACACTGGTTTATTTATAACAAACTCCCTAAACTAGGCTTAATAAGATGGCATTTTACTTTGCCACAGAGATTTGCTTTCATTAGTCTCTATGAATCACTCTTTGACTAAAACAGTGACCCCAGTATAAGTAAATAAGTGCCAAAGTGTACAATAAGCTAAAACATTAACATGCGACTTCACATTTTTGACTGTGGCTGGAAACTGCATTAACAATGCCTTGGGCATGCAGATAATATTCAGCAAGCAGTAGGAATTTTACCTACCAGCAAACCATCACAAGGAAAAACAAATCCCACCTGAACAGGCCAACTCTGTTACAGAGAAAAAGGAGAGCAAAACAGTCACCTGAGATTCATATTGTGCTCTGCATAACAATAATGGTCTTGGGTGTGGTCATGGCTATTTCTTAGGAGACAGATGACTGAACAGTATTTGCTTTTCTGCTACACGATCTGAAGTGACTTCACTCATTTGAGTAGTACAAAAGAACAAAAAGGAAGTGGAGAAAGCAGGGGCTGGTGAACAGGCAGAAGAAGGGAAATAGGAGTAAGAGGGAATATAGCCATAACTATAATGTAACAAACAGCGATACTGAGACCAAATTTTGTAATTTAGGAGCTACAGCAGTCTGACAATATTGACCCAGGGCACTACATCTAGTTGCTTATAGTTTTTTTCCTTACGAGCGCATGCAGATGCCTAACTGAATGAAAAGTGCTTCATAGGCAGTTGGTTCTGTATATTTAGGCTGCTACAGTTCTGAATTTACAGTGCTTTGGACAAAATGAAGTTCAATCCCCAGCATATAGGGTACCTGGAAACGTACTGCTGCATTAGTTACAGATTCCATAATTTGATGTCACTAGCAGTGCTATAAAGAATTAAAAGGTAACATTTGCCTAGCTAAATTCAATCAATCAAAACTCACTGTAGTATTTCTCAGCAATGACAGTCTAGACACTGCACGAGTTTCTGCTGCTTCCAACAGTCCAATTTCCTGCATTTTGATTTTGTATTGTCTCATTTGCTCCTTGATTAGCATCTCTACACACCTATAAAACATGAAGATATATACGATTTTAATGTCATAATTGTACTAACTGGCGTCAAGGCAGTTTTATGAATTCATTGAATTATTCATACACAGGATATTTAAAGGATAAGTAAACCTTTAAAATGAGAGGGCTATTCTAAGCACTTTGCAATTTACATTCATTAATGCTGGTCATTTGTGATCTTGATGTAGTCAAGAAAGTTCAGGGAAGAAAGAGGGTTGGTCTGATGTTCTGGTTACTTTATTGTCACAGTACATAAGTGTCTTTTTTCAATGACCTTGATTTATTCCAACTTTAACTGTACAAGTGGCACAAAGGTGTTTCATACTCACGTTGTGGTTTTAGCCACCTCCTTCATGCTAGTTAGTGGATCATAGTTATCTGGGCAACGCAGCAGACAAGGTGCAAAAACGATAGCCAAGGAATTAGGAGACATGCGGTTCACTTCTTCTACCATAGCCACCCTGCAAATAGCAACACAACAAAGAAAATCGAAGCGTTTCAAAATCAAGAAAAATGGTAGTTCTCAGCAATGCATATGTTTGTTTAAAGGGGAAACATAAAAATAAATGATAGTAAATTTCCTCTTATGAACGTTTTGGCATCTTTTATTTTCAATTTCATGAAATGAGCAGTTCTTAGGGCAGGACTACATGAGTGTTTCTCCGACAAAACGCAGGCGACAAATCGGACAGAGTTGCACGCGTCAAATTATAATTGGACAGAATGAAAAGTCGCAGGTAAGAACTACACGGGCCGACTGTCAGATGAAGATGCTGTTTACTGCATCCACATCTGACAGTTGTGTTACTTTGGATCTAATGTAGTTCTTACTTGTGACTTTTCATTCAGTTCAATTAGAAGTTTGACACCTGCATCTCTATCCGATTTGTCGCCTGGCATCGATCCAGCAAGAAACGCTTGTGTAGTTCTAATACCTGAGCACTCCCAGCTGTTTGACCCACACAAAGGCCAGGCAGGACAGCAAGTTTTTTTCTCCCATAGCAAGAAGCATGTATTGATACATGGTTCTCTCTCTCCTCTCATATTGAACAACATACCCAATTAGCTATGCTTCAAGAGATGCTTTGTGATTTGGAAAGCAGGCCCAGAACTCAGGTTATATTTCATGATATGGGCAGTGTAATAACTGCTGACTTCAGGAAAGATAAAAAATAAATAAATAAAAGCACACTAATAGAAGCCCTTTGGTTACGGTTAGTAAAGAAACTCCAGCTCACTAAGTCACGACTCGCATTATCCATGTACTCAGTCCTCAGTGTCCCACTGTATCCACATCCAAAAATAAACAGCTGGAGGGCACTTCTGGTAAAAAGATTTATTACAGCAAGCTGCTGAATGTACACGTTTCAGGAACAAGTCTTGCTATGATTAAGGGACTTGTTCCCGAAACGCGTTAGGTACATTCAGCAGCCTGCTGTAATAAATCTTTTAACCAGAAGTGCCGTCCAGCTGGTTATTTTTGGAAATAGAACCAATTATACCCAGTGCAGACAGGCATCATTTTACTCTGTGTGCAGTGTACAGAAACATATAATTAGGCAATATCATACTTGGTATTATTTCTGCCAAAAGAGAGAACTCCAACACAGCCGGAATTCACCTATCAATGTCTAGGGTGAATTCCGGATCTAAAATTGCAAACCGGTTTTCAAGTGATAATCCTCCCACTATGAACAGTGACAGATCTGTAGACACTGGTTTCATCCACATTTTAAGCTTCAATAAACTATAGGATTTCCAAATATGTAGCAAATATATTATGAGCCACACAGTTTTACAGAACTCAAGACATCCTCATTCTGCTATAAAACTTTTCTAAAAGGGACCATTGGGTATTATAATTGAACAGAAACTGACCCTGAACACAAACAGCAACTGACACTGGCCAAAAACTGTTGCAGGAAATCTGAACTCAAAGGCTGGGGACAGACAGGGAGATTCTGTCGCCTGGCGTTTAATAGCAGGCGAAAATCTCCCCGAACTTCCTTCTCCCTGTCCGTCACTAGTTTGAATGGTAAAGCGCCAGCGCTGTGCACACGCGGCGCAGCGATTTCCGGAATCACCCGAAGTTACTTTGTGAGGAAACTTCGGGCGATTCCGGAAATCGCCGCGCGTGCACAGCGCTGGCGCTTTTCCATTTAAACTAGCGACGGACAGGGAGAAGGAAGTTCGGGGAGATTGTCACCTGCTATTAAACGCCAGGCGACAGAATCTCCCCGAATCTCCCTGTCTGTCCCCAGCCAAAAAAGCACTTGAAAACTGCAACGCTTATAAATGCAGATTACTAAGAAGTATCCTACTTACTTGACGAGATGGAAGATCAGTCTTTCCAGACTGCTGTAATGTGCATGGGGGAGCTGTCCAATTACCTTGTAGATCGCACACAGCTGTTCTTGCTTCCCAGGGAGTTCTAAATGAGGAAATAGAAAGAAATTTGTTTCTGTATCATAAGATTACCATTCACACTGTTGTATTGTGGCTGAAGTACAAAAGCTAAGAGAGGAATGAAGAACCAACCCACTGTAAGTCTTAATATAGAATTCTCAGTCTTATTTAAGCTTGTATAATTATTAAAAAAATAATAGGGAGGCGAAAATCAGCAGTTGCAGACATTGTCAAGCTAAGATTACAATGCAAATGTGCCGATTGGGGGCTATAGGGTAATGGTACATGTGAATCCTATCACAACATAAACACATGGTTCGTCTGTCCACATAAAAGCCATCTATATGGTGTCAGGCAGAAGTATAATGTAAGGGTATCTGATAAGGCTTTGTTTCATATTTTATTACTCTGTTTGGTAGTTCTTCTACAATCTTACCCTCGAGCAGAGAAACATTGGGAATAATCATGCACGTACCTACAGCTCGCAAGAATTCACTATATTGTGCAAATGTCATAAGCGGCTCTGGTAGCTCCCGTAACCACTGCTTTAGGATTCCAGTTATTGCGTGAATTGGATAATTGTCCAGTTTAACCAAGTTGGGGTCTGTTTATAAATAAGAGATATTTGTTGTAAAACACAAGATATTGAGAAGTAATTGCAATTAACCATACTCGCATATAAAAAATGCAACAAACTTTCCACATACACGGTTATTTACACAAAAGGTAGCAAGCACAATAGGACATTAATTCTGACCTGTGGCTTTGGACAAACCATTTTTTTCAAATCTACCACCAGACAGATGTATATTGAGACAATGCCTGCAGTTGGAAATGTTCTGCGTCATTTTAGCTAAAAGGCCAGTAATTGTGGTTGCAACTCAACTTCTACAATGGTAAGGAACCATTTTCAAACTGGTGCCCCGCCAAAATCTCTCAATGCTGTGGAGTCATGTACTCATTGGTATAGCTGGTGTGATTCCTTGTGAGTCACTTGTAAAAAATTAAATATAATAAATACTATTGTAGCAACTAAGCCGAGTTAGATTAGCATAGGTAGAAAGGGCACAAAAACTTCAAGTTTAACTATACAGAGTAGTCATATCATCCCTTGTGCAACTCTTTCCCAATGTAAATAATTCCCACTTAACCAGCTTATCTCCACAGATACTTTCTAAATCAGAATTACATTCTGCTAATTTGAATCTGAACCCCGGCTTTCAAAGGACAATAAACTGCTTGCACACTGTTGTTGACTGTTCTAAAGCGGCTGTACTATAGATATTTTGAACATTATTTTTCGGTTTCATGTTAATTGGACCCAGATCCAAGCCACCAAGTCATGCAGCACCTTTTTCCAGGGACTCCTTCAGTTCACGCATACGATTGGCAGCTCCAGACTTGCGGTAGATTCCTTCTGTGTAGAGTCCATGTATCTCTAAGTACTCCAGCAGAATTTCCATGACAACAGGTACCGAAGTTGTATCACTGGTCAAGTCTGCCACATGTACACCAAACTGATGACATCCCAGGTTCTGCAAAGGGGTGTAAGAATGTGAGTAAAGGATAGAGCTGTTGCTCAAAGTGATGTTCAAAAACAAATGCCTATTACTTCTGAAATGGGCCAGTACATTATGTTAAAGATGATTATGGTTTGGCAGGAATCTTGCAAGTTAAAAATCAGCAATATTTTTGCTTTGCATTATGTTAAACTCAACCAGTACTGTATTGCCCATTGTACTTACCTTCCCCCCACCACCTGAGGCACAATGACTCTGGATCCTAGTCAAACACTTTTTGTGGCAAACCATCTTGCATGCTGTTTAGGGAGAGAATAATCAAACAGGTTAGCGTTATAACTAAAGTGGGAACATTAAAAGGCATAGTAAACTAAAATATAACATTTGCATTATGAAAAAAATAATTATATGCAACTTTCCAATCTACATTAACAATAATACATATTTTCAAAAGCAGTTACATTCACAAATAACTTTAAAATCATTGGAATTTAGGTAAAGTATTTAAAAAAAGTTGGTGAAAATTTTAATTTTCTAGAAGAGTTTTTTTACTCACTGTTGCAGAGATATGCTTTCTCCATTGGCCAAATAGTGTTGGAACAGTGTTCACAGGATTGGCCAATGTTCACTTGATAGCTTACAAACACATGTCCATGCGTTTCCACCTACAACAAAGGATCAAAAATACATCATCCCTGCTTAAATTGTTTTCCATGCAAACATCTAAACAATTAGAGATCCAAATACAGATAAAAACCATCAAGGGCCTAAACATAGGCAGTTTTGTCCCTCTCTCTTTTAACTAGCTTTTAGCTAGGGATGCACCAAATCCACTATTTTGGATTAGGCCGAAACCCCGAATCCTTTGAGAAACATTAGGCCGAACCGAACCATAATGTGCATATGCAAATTAGGTGTGGGAAGGGGAAAACAATTTTTACTTCCTTGTTTTGTGACAAAAACTCATGCACTTTACCTCCCCGCCCCTAATTTGCATATGCAAATTAGGGTTCAGATCGGCTGGGCAGAAAGATTCGGCTGAATCCCGAACCGAATCCTGGATTTAGTGCATCCCTACTTTTAGAACAGTATTTAGGGCAGAGACACATGCGAAGATTTGGGGAGATTAGTCTCCCAGCAACACATCTCCTCTTTTTCGGGGTAAATAATACCCCCAAACTGACTTCCCGCACTTGTATTTCTTCGTTTTACGAAGTTGCACGAAATTTCAACTTGCGGCTACATCGGAAAGCAAAGCACTCCGGATGCCATCCCGCCAGCAATTTAGATTTTAGATGGCAGGAAGGCAATTAGGGGAGATAAGTCGACCAAAGCAGAGGCAATTTGTTGCTGGGCGACTAATATTCAGTGTAATATTCCACGTGTGTCTCTACCATATCTAAAAGGAAATATGACAATATACTTGCTTATGAGCATTGCATACATGTTAGTATCTAAATTATCAGCAGTAAATATTTATACATACTGAACTTGGCTATGACTTATCCCAAAACAGTCAGTATTCCAATAAAAAAAAAATCAGGGGCCAAGTATGTCTGTCAGTGCTCTATGCCTGATCTTTCATGAAGGATTTGGACAACATCTGAACTAAATCTGAAGCCTACTTTGCATATGCATAGTAGGAAAGGAAAGGTTAAAAATAACAGTGTGCAGGAATAAAGGGCACAACAACAGGTCTTTCTGTTATTCAGAAAGCTCTTAAATATGGAAGGGTCACCTGTAAGCAAATACTGTACTGATTTTTTAAATTATTTTCTTGTTCCTTATACTGTAGTAAAAAAAGATGGTAGTTGGTAACTAAGCAGCAGTTGCAAAAGCTAAGGGATGGTAATTTACCCCTTATGCAGAAAACTCAAGCATTCTGAATAACAGACCCATACCTGTAGTAGAAATAATGCAACATCATTTGCATTATAACTACAGTCTACAGAACAATAAAAGAAGAAACAGCTCTTATATTACTATAAGGACATGTTGGCAACTGTACTCGTACTTACGGTTTGATCTTGCTTGCGTTTCTTCTTTTGAGATTTTCTTGGCTACATAAAGTATAAAACAATGCGCAATAGTAAACAAATAAAGTGGGATCAACAAATTCAAGTAAATACATTAGTAAATATTGTATGTTTGTTGATGTGTTTTAAGCAGCTTATCCAGAATGCATTCTCCAATAAGACTAATATTTTCGATGGCATTTTGCTTAGCATGAACAGTATAACCTGGAACACAGTAGATAGCAGGACACCTCTATCCAAAAGAAATACCTTTTTGGACTAGGCCTTAAAGGAAAACTATACCACTCAAACAATTCCCTGAATCGGTTGTACAGGCTAATACATTAGATAGCTTTAAGAAGCCTGCTTCATGTAAATAAACCATTTTCATAACAATATACTTTTTTAGTAGCATGTGCCACTGGGTAATCATAAATAGAAAACGGCCATTTTAAAAAATAAGGGCTGCCCCCTGGGATTGTATGATTCATGGTGCACACAAACTATACATGTTAGGTCACATGAACCAATTAACAGACTGAGTTGTGTCTTTTGCTTCCACACTTCTTCCTGTTACAGTTAGATTTGAAATATTTCTGGTCAGGTGATCTCTGAGGCAGCACACAGACCATCACAAAATGGTGGTTCAAGGCAAGAGATGTAAAAGGGCAAAATTTATTTAATATACCAGTTTGATGAGATTCTTTAATTTGTCACTTAATTTGATATAAATGATCTGTTGCTCAATTATTCATTTTGGGTAATAGTTTTGCTTTAAAGGAGAATAAGAACTACTATAAAGAATGCAAAGTTGCAGAGCAGGATTGGCAAGCACCAGCATCATCTTAGCATCATCTTCTGTCAAATTGCTTAAGGGGAACAAGTCAAGTGTGCGGTCTCAAAAGAGAGGCTTGACCCAGAAAAGTCTAGAAACCACTTCCCTAAAGTGCAACGCTAATAAAGTAGATTTTCTGAGAAGTGTAAATAGGGTTCCCTGTGCTTTAAGCAAGTGCACCGTAAAACACAAAAATATTTCTTATTGCTAATGCCCTTCACTTAATATTTTAAAGGAACTGTTCAGTGTAAAAATAAAACTGCAAAAGAAAAAAAATAAGTTTATAATATAGTTAGCCAAAAATGTAATGTATAAAGGCAGGACTAAACGGATGTCTGACATAATAGCCTGAACACTTCTTCCTGCTTTGCCGTTCTCTAACCTCTTATTTAGTCAGCAACTTGAAGGAGGGCCACGTGGGACATAATTGTTCAGTTAGTTCTTAGTACAGAGAAAAGTAGATTTTGTGTACTCACCATTAAATCTCTTTCTCTTCAGTCACTTGGTGGACACAGGGACAGTGGGTGGGCTGGAACCACTAGGAGGCAGGACACAACAATAAAAAGAGAATCTGGCTCCTCCTCCACTGGCTATACCCCCAGCAGACGGAGCCTATGCTTCAGTTTGTATCAAAGTCAACAGGAAAAATACTTATATAATTCACGTCACATGTAAGTGTCTGATGAAATATTTAGAGCCTCAGTCCAGGGAGGGAAGCCCTGTGTCCCCCAAGTGACTGAAGAGAAAGATTTAACGTTGAGTACACAAAATCTCCTTTTCTCCTAGTCAGCTTGGGGGACACAGGGACATACCAAAGCTGTCCCCTGAAAACCCGGGTGGGAGAATGAGATCTAACGGAACTATGCACTGCAGCTTGAAATACATTTCTGCCCAGGTTGAGTGTCATAAGCCACAAGGTATCGACTGGACAGAGGTCAACCTAGCGGTCTTACTGAGCTGTTCAGCTAAGGCTTGATTTCTGAACAACGTACTTACACCCCTAGTGGAATGGACTAGACTCAGCTTGGCGGAGTCTGACCCCTTTGCTGTGTAGGTTCCTGAATATCTTGCCTGATCCAACAGGATATAGTCTGCTTGCTATCAGAGACACCTTGGCGTGGCCCTGAAGGAAGTACGAGTAGTGACTCAGACTGGCATTGTCTTGAACTCTGTGTAGAGAGAGGTTTAGAGCCCTTACAGGATCCAGGATATGCTATGTCCTTTCCTTCTGGTTCGCAGTTGTAGGCCAAGGTAGGGAATAACGGATTCCTTGATTCGAATCCCTTCTGGGTTAGGATTTTTGGCTCAAGAGTCACGCCATCAAGTTTAGATTTGACTAGCCTGGATAACTGTTAGGTCCCTGAGTGAGAAGGTCTGGAAAGGAAGGCAAAATCTGTTGTTTTGCCACGGAAGGTTGAGTAGAGTTGTGAATCCTGGATCTGTCGGCTTAGGAAGTTTGCTTCCCAGTTTAGAAACCCTGGAATATAAATGGCTGACAGTTGAACCTGCTGGTTCTCGACCTGTTGGAAGAGGAGTTAACTCGTTGAGTGTTCCTCTGTTTCTTGTACCGCCCTGGTGGTTGATGTAAACCACCTCTGTGGACTAGTCTGACTGTATCTTTACAGCCTATCCTGTCAGGTCCTGTTGCCAGTGAAGTAGGTCTAGTCGAATAGTCGGAGTCTCTGGCAGGTTGATGTGCAACTGTTTCGCATTCAGGTTCCATTTGCCCTGGGCTGACTGGCCCATCGAGAACAGGTCCTTAGCCGGAGAGGCCTGTATCCGTTGCCAGGGGTCCATTCCTTCTCTTAGGTGGAAATGGGTGAATGGAACTGCTTCTATGGTAGAAACCATGACTCCCAGCACTTTCGCACAGAATATTACTGTGTTGTGGCTTCTGAGTAGCGTCCTGACTAGTGCCTGAAGGTGAAGTAACCTCTACGGAGGAAGGGAATCCTCGGAGTGTAAACTCATGGCTAGAAGGTTCATAATTTTGCTGGCCACTAGAATGCACTTGTTCAGATTTAGGACCCATCCTGGTTCCTGAAATTTGTCCATGAAGGCCCTTAGCACCCCCAGGGCCTTCTGGAGGGATGGCACCTTGATCAATATGTCATCTAGGAAAGGAGTGACGGAGATTCCTTTGATGCAAATCACTGCTGTGGCTGTTGTCTTATTTTTGTAAAGGCCCCGGGGAGCCGATGTGAAGCTGAGCTTGGGACTTGTGAACTGGAATGGTAATTTTTGGAAGGCAAACTGCAAGTATATCTGATGCTAAGGGAGAGTGAAAAATGCCGGTAAGTGTCCTTTATGGCAAGGGACATAAGGAGTTGCCCTGGGGACTTTGAGACAGTGACTGATCTTAGGGGTTCCATTTTGTTCAGTTCTTTGAGGTCTAGGAGGAACTGTAGGTGGTAACTTCAAGAGTCTTGGAAAAGTGTGATCCAGACCTCGGCAAAATGTTTTTTTTTTAACAAGGGAGGCCTATGCTTGTTTGCAAAGGATTGCTGTGGGAGGGAATATCTTGGAACGGTTGGTTAGAGAACCACAAGACTTGTCCCTACGTAAGGAAGCTTGTGCACTTGGATTGCGATAACAGGGCGCTTGACTTCCTGTAGCCTGGCTTATGACCTTGTTAAAGCCAGGCCTGAACAGAAGCATCCCCTTTCAGAGGATAGAAGTCTCCTCTTAGCGGAAAAGTCAGCTGACCCTAACTTCATTCCTAAGGACCTGCAGGCTGCCACGGCTAGGGCTGAAGACCTGCTGATCATTTGTGGTTGCGTTGATTTTTCGCAGATGTAGCTATTGGCTTCCCTGATTTGGGAAGCCCAGGGTCTTTCTCTAGAGTCCTTGATAGAAAAAGGCGTCTGGGCAGGTAGGATAGAATTTTTGGAAGTCAGAATACAGGTGCATCTACAGGTGGAAGAGACGACTACTTTTCTGTAATTCAGTCGGGAATGGAAGACTGTGCCGGGCCCCGCTTCTTAGCTGACAAAAAGGTTCCACCAAGATCTGAACTCGGATCACTGAATTCAGGGTCCGCAGTCTTTTATACCATGGACAGCTGGTAAAAGGTTTTCCAGTGACGAGATTGATTCTGAAGAGATTCTAGGTGACTCCTCCTCCTCATTCCGAAAAGAGCTTGCCATCGAATCGATCTTGAACTTCCCCAGTCTATTGGGATGGGAGAAGTGTGTCTGGGAAGAGGATTCCTCTGTTCCTCGGATGGGGAAGGTGCCCTACATTTTGAGGGTCTCAGTTGAGGATTGCCCAAATCTAATCCAATGACTGGGCCAGCTTTGGAATACGGGTGTGAATTGGGATGCTCAAGTAGGAATGTCAGTGCTGTAAGTCATTCATAATTTCTCCGCCGCACACCTCCTTTTCACAGTCCTGCAGTGGTGGTATCTGAGGAAGTGTTGTATCATGAAACGCGTCAGACCTCAGATGCTACAACCAACCAACTTCCCCCTGTCCCTGTGTGCTGTGCATGCTCTTTCTGCTTTTGCTGGAGCATAGAGTGTGTGGGAGGACAAATGGCGGCCCCCACACAGGGAGAGATAACCTATGTTTCTTATAGGGAGGATGCATAATGGTGCTGCTTGTGTGCGACAGGCTGAGAGTCAACCGCTCTCCTTACAAACCTTTTCTGTCCTAGCAGACTAAAATACACTTCTATTGCTGGGAACACAGTCAGTCTAGAATTGCTATTTAGAGAGCATGAGCACAGATACACTGTTGTACAGAATGGTGCCATAATGCGCCTTGATCTGTAGGAGAGGAAGTGGAGAGTCCTGTGAAGAGAAATTTGTACTTACCCCTCCTCTGTCCTCCGGCCCAGCCCCTTTTGTGCCCCTAGTGCTGCCAAAATGGAGGCCATAATTACTCGTATCCCATGAGGGAGAATGGCGCCAAGATTAAAAAATGGTGCGCCCTGTGGCATACCATCCACCTTCCTCCTTACTCACTGAGCGTGGAGCGAAGAGTGAAAGGCAGCGCAGTAGACCTCTGGTAGTGGCGGCCGGCACTGTAAGGCACGCACTGTAACTCGCGCTAGAGTGTCAGGCCACAGGTATTGCTGTGGTGAGCAGATATCACGCAATAAAAAGGCCGGTCTGTAACAACAGGTGCTTGAAGGCGCTGCACTTTGTAGAGGCCAGGTTATAGTGTAGCTGAAAAGGGTGCAGTGAGCCGTTGCTCAGGCCGAGAGGGGAGATAGTGCAGTGCTTTCCTTGCTGCAGTTTTCCCTGAGTCCCAGAACTGCTCTTCCATGTGGGATAAGGATGGAGCAGAGAAGGGTAGGAGAAAAGAGAGTCTCCAGCCTGACTTACCTGCCCTGGAAATGCTCTTCCTGTGGTCTCCTCCACAGCAGGCCCACCAGTCCTTTGTCATCCGGCCAGCCTGCTTCTTATCCTGCAGAGGAAGAAGGGTATTAGGCTGGGTGGTCTGTGCTCAAGCACTCTAGACCCCGGAGACAGGTCCCTCGTGGGGGGTGTCATTATGGACCTCTACGCAGTGTAGAGGGCCTGAACAATCCCCTGTTTGTCAGTCTAGCTGAGCAAAGTAAGTAGCAATAAAATAATAAAATACTCTGCAGAGTAAAATATATCCTATCCTCCTGAGGACACAGCTAAAACTGAAGCATAGGCTCCGCCTGCTGGGGGTATAGCCAGTGGAGGAGGAGCCAGCTTCTCTTTTTATTTTTGTGTCCTGCCTCCTAGTGGTACCATCTATACCCACTGTCCCTGTGTCCCCCAAGCTGACTAGGAGAAATAAAGCAATGTAACTTAAAAGTTAAGTCCCATATGGCCCCCTTTCATGATTAGTTACTGACTTGTAACAGGTTAGAGAGCTGCAAAGGAGGAAGTAGTGTTCGGGCTATCTGCAGCCTATTACATTTTTGGCTAACTAACTATATTGTTGATGCTGTGGGGTTAAGGGATACACAAAATCTACCGATGTTTATCTGTGACCTTGTTTGGAGTTAATCAAGGGTCTGCAATTGTTCACTCTTAAGGGTTTATTTATCAAAGGTCGAGTTTTATAGGTTGGTGAGGTTTTATTATACCTCAAAAGAACTCGAACGTTTTCTAATTTATGAAAAACCTTGAATAAGTGAATGTGGGGGTTAAAAACCTGAAAACTCCAAATAATCGAGTTTTCAGAGGACAAAAACTCGAATTGCTTGAACTGATTTTTTCAGCATGAGTTTTCGAGCAAAACACACCAAACATCATGAAGGCTATTAACATATTCAAAAGGTTCAAATGACTTCAACATAACCAAAACAGGTTTTAGACTGTGTTTTTTTTTTTTTTTTTGATTCAAGCCATTTCCTGCTTCGGGGTATAATAAATCTTGAAAAAAAAAAATTTTTTTTTTTTAAACCCTGAAAAATGTGAGTGTTGAAAACTACCCTCAAAAACAAAATTTTCAGGAAAACACAACTCGACCTTTGAAAAATAATCCCCTTAAAGTAGTGTAGCAACTGTTTCCATTGATATAAAAGTATGCATGTAAATCAGACCTCCCCCCCTAAATTAAGTATACATTTGCTATTGAAACTAAAGCATTTATTTTTATTTAAATGTTCTGGGGAAAAGGCACAGCCAGGTGTTACCTTCTGGGGTTCACTGTCTTCTTTCTTACTGTATCCACGAGTAAATTCATCCAGGAAGGACTGGAAAAGGTTCAGTACAAGCTTTACATCCTTTTCTTCTCTCTCTTGAGTTAAAGTGCCAACAAGAATCTGAAAATTTTCCATCAGATCCTTATAACCAGCATGAATTTGACCATTCTGGGAATAAAAAGAAAAATTTAAGATAATGACACAGTATCAACTGTACACATGCTATGTTAATGTTATGTTGCTCAAACTCAATATATATAAAAGAACTTAAATGAAAAGACAACTTACAGGAGAGGAGTACATGGATTTGAGGTTTTCTCTGAACATTTTAACCGCTTCAAAAAGCAAATTTTCCACACCAGACTTATCAGAGTTAAAAGTATTAAACTGCAGACGAAACAAAGAAAAGTGTCAGGGAAAATTTGTTAATTTTAATTTAATGCTATCAAACACAATTGTGTACATGTTAATCAACAAAAAATCAGACATGTACAGGGGAACATTCTTCAAATGCAACATGCAATAATAATTTCTTTAGACTTGTTAGATTTTTAAAATTTAAAAACCAAGCATAGTATTATTGCAGCTGCTACACACATGGCATAAGGTCTTTAATTATTGCGACTCCCCCCCCCCAAAAAAAATGCTGAAATGTGCGACACAGTCAGAAATATCTAATGGACATAATATATATATATAATGTATATAGGATAGTGTTTCACAAAAATGCGCCTTTGTATTTTAGAGAGATCTGCTTCAATAAGTTTTAGTGTCTTACCAGTTAGATTTGCTTTACACTTGTGTTTCCCAAACTTGGGATGCTCCTGCTAGAAAGACAAACTGTAATGCAGGGCTGTCCAACTTGCAGCCCACGACCTGCCCATTGTGTGTGGCCTCCCACATGAAAGTCTGCCTCCTGTGTCTGCTTACTCTGTGCAAGCTTTAAAAGGTATCAGTACATATTAACTGCCCCTGCATTGTTTAAACCTCAAATTCAGATTGTAATCCCCCCTGCATTGTTCACACTTGTAACACCTCAACTGTTCACACCCTAAAGCCCTGTACTTTTCACACCTAAGACTGAAACTGCCCACATTATTCACCTGTTTAAAAAACAAACTGCTGAAGAGGCACCATCATTGTGTCACTGTATGTAGAACATCTTTGAGTGGTCCTGAGGTTTTCCTGTCTCCAGCTCTGTTCTGCTTACCCTATGCCTTCCCTGCCCCATTCTACTTGTGTGTGCCATTTTTGCCTGCCCTATGTTCCGTGTGTGTAATATCCGGCCTTCACCATGCTCCCTGTGTGTCATATTCTGCTTGCTCTATGCTTCCTTTGTGTGCCATACTCTGCATGCCCTATCCTCTGTGTGTGTGCCATACTCTGCCTGCCCTATGCTCCCTGTGTGTGCCATACTCATACTGCCTGCCCTATTAGCATTTGATTAAATTATTGTTAGGTACTCCTACGTTGTTTAATCATGTACTGGGGGTGCAGTGTTATCCACAGGGGAGGAGGAGGCATATGGAATTAAGGGTATGTAATGAATGATAAGTGATGTCCCTGCAGTGAGCACCAACGTCATACATTCCATACATCAAATGCAACAGGAAGAGAATACAGTACTTAGTAGAATTAATTCGAAGGCAACTGGACGTTTCACCACTCATCTGAGTGGCTTCTTCCGTTCAACTGGCATTTAAACCCTTGAGGGTAGTAAAGTCACACATATCTAATAACAACGGGTCTGTTGAACTTCAGTAATGTGTTGACTGAAAGTCACCGATGTTTGAAAGTGTGACCCAGTCACAGTGGTGTTAATGTTTCAATGTAAATGAACTGGAAGTTTGAATTGTTGTGAAGGATGTCAAAAATGGAATTGTAGGTTGATGACAATTGGTGTTTCATGCCCCCTCCTCTGTTCAGGGACTGAGAACAAGTTTGTTCCTCACAGGACCTATGCATTAATACCCCTTACTTCATTCACAAGGAAGTATTTTAAAGACAAAAACATAGCTGTGCAATGGGCCTGTGTCTCCAATCATATCGAACCTTTACATGAAGAAGTGGAAAGAAAAAGCCCTGAATATAAGGGAACAGCACCAAGTCATATGTTCAGATAAGTGGAGGACACATGGGTAAAAATTTAAAGCACACAAGGCTTCAGCTTTCACACAACACTAACTCGGTGGACAAAAACATCAAGTTCACTGGGAAGTTTTGAAAGATGGCAAACTGGCATTTTTGGACTGTGCAATAGTTATCAAAGAGGGGGACCTGGATATTGAAGTATACAGGAAATCAACTCACACTGATCAGTATTTGCTGTTTGATTCCGATCATCCTTTGGAACATAAACTGGGGATTATAAGAACTTTACAGTATCTGGCCAAAACTATGGCAATATGTGCAGTAGCGAAGGAGAAAGAAAACACACATCTGAACGGAGCTATGAAAACTCCTGGATACCCAGACTGGGCCTTTATCAAAGCAAAATCAAAGCCAAGCAAAAAAAGGCCAAACAAAGAAATTGGGGGGGGGGGGCATAGCAAGCAAACAATAGTCATTCCACATGTGGCTGAAACATCAGAAAAACTTTTAATTTTCAAGAAATTTTTGAGAATCTTCACATCCCGGTGTGTGAATATCACACCCAAAACACACTAAGACAGAAATTGGTGCACCCTAAAGACCCAACACCAAAACACATGAAGAGTAATGTGGTCTATGCTGTCCAGTGTAATGAAGAGTCTATAGTTTGGAGAGACAAAATGACCACTTTGTAAGAGAATGGCCCAACGTAGAAGGGCTTATCCTCAGGACAAGATTTAGCAGTCTCTCTGTCACATTTAGTATCCCAAAACCAGAATGAACCCAAGGTGCTGGTCACGGCTTGTGCTTCTGCCTTTCACATCGGGAGGAGCATTGCTCTACTCTGATACTGCCAGGTCTTAAAGTGAGAGGACCAAGGCTAGGGTTCTGGGCAGGCAAGGAAACTGGAACGTTTGACAGTAGGAACGGGATGGGAGTAGGCATAGTTGTGGAATGGGTCAATAACCAGTCAATCAGCGCAGTGCAGAATCGGAAATCAGAAGAGAAGCCAGTAACGGGCAAAGGTTGGTTCCAGCAGCAATACATTGGTGGTCAAGAACAGGCAGAGGTCAAGGAACAAAGAATCATATTAAAATGTGCACATTTTGGATATAGAAGGCAGATAGTTTGAAATAAGAGGATTTGTGATACTCACCGATAAATCCATTTCTAGGAGTCCCGTCATGGCAGCACA
>CM044431.1:121077998-121101563 GCA_024363595.1 Xenopus borealis | reverse complement strand
ACTTCTACCTCTTTAGATCGTTTGTGTGCTCTTTTAGAGGATGTGCCATTCGGATCCTTAATTCTTGATCCATCAGTGTCTTCACCAAGCAAAGATGGCGATTTAGGTCGTTCCGCTGCCATGCTAGAGAGCGTTAAGAAACTTTTTTTTTTTTTATAAATTTGATTAAAAAAATCGAGGTCACTAGCCCCTGAAACAAGCAGAAAATACTGCGGAACTGAGTCGGGCTAATTAAAAACCAAGTTTGGGCCTTAGCAGTGACCTAAAACCAGAGAAAAGAAAAAACCGTCTAAGTTGAAGAAAAACCAGCAATTCCCCCGTACACTGACACTACAGATAACCGTAACACAAGTTACCCGGTTTTCCTATGGCAATTCTTGTCGATAACTTGACACAGCCGGTCCCTGAAGCGGTGCCGTACAACCTTCCTGAGAAACTGCGCAATTAAACGAACTTCCGGTCCGACCTCTGCCCGCGCGCCACAAAAAAATGGCGCGAAAACTCAAATCGCCGTGATCGGTAACATCCCGAGTGATAACCAGAGGTCTGGATGGTATCGCTATAGCATACCTGAACTCCCTCTTGGGCAAGACAGCGCCAGAGCTTGTCCTAACTACCCCAATCTCCAGAGTCCATACGCCTGGTATCCTCTCAGCAGCGCTACAGCATGCTATCAATACCCTGGGTTTAAAGACAGCGCCCACGCTTGTCTCATTCCACTAGTTCCTTGAAAAAAAACTATAGTAAAAATAAAATAAAGAAAAAACTGATTGAAGAGAGCGGAGCTCTCCAATATCCTACCTCCTAAGGAGCAGGATGGCAAAGAACTGACAAGGGCCGGGTTAATGCCAGGAAGTAGGAGACCAGTGGGTCAGTCCAACGACAAGTTTGTTTATTTCATGAAGCCATCCTGCCTCCTAGAGGGATGAGAAGCATTAACCCATCAGTCCCTGTGCTGCCTAGGGACTCCTAGAGAAAGGCCATTTATGTGGAAAAGTGGAAAAACCATCCCTAAACAGAGTCGGGGGACTGCAAAACTGCTTGTCATCAACATTCAAAGGCTGCTTTGACAGCCTTACCCCTGACAGATTCACAACAATTCAAGTTTCCAGTCGTGTACATTTCAAGATTAACAGCTGCCTCAATGAAAATCATGGTACCCTTGTGACTAGATCACACTTTCACACATCTGTGAGTTCAGAAATAACCTAACTGAAGTTCAATGGAACCATTGTGACTGGATATCTGCGACTAACCTCAAGGGATTAAATGCCAGTGAATCCCCTTTCACTTCAGTAGAACTGTAAAAGCCACTTGGGTGAGTGGTGAAATGTTTGAAAAACTCTAAGGGGCAAATTCACTAAAGCGTGAACATGCGCTAGTGACAACTTCACCGGCGAATTTTCGCCAGCGCTACGCAAATTCACTAAGATGTGAATTTGCGCTCAGGGTGGCAAATGATAGCGAAGTAGCTTTACAGTTACTTCGCCAGGCAAAGCGCATTTACACTAGCAATGCCTAATTTGCATACGGCGCAAACTTAAGTGTATAATAGAGGTGTATGTTACAGCCACTACATTCCACTACACAAGCCCAGGAAACCTTTAATAAATAAAATAAAGTTGTCCTATTGCACTAAACATGTGTCCACTGTATAGTTGAGTTGCCATATGTTAGGAAATGTAGGGGGGAGAAGGAGGGTAACCCTAAAAATGTTTTCGCTGTTTTTACGACTATCACCCTACAAAAGGTAAAAAACGCCAGCGGTTTTTGGGACTTCGTCTGGAGTATGGGTGTGAAGTTGCGCAAGTCTATCTACTTCGCTAGCGAATTTTCGCCATGGACACTGTTAGTGAATCGGTGAAGTTGCAAATTGATGTCACTCTGGCGAATTAGCGCTAGCATTAGACGCTTCACGCTTTAGTGAAATTACACCTAAATATCCAGTTGCCTTTGATTTCATTCTACTAGATACTGTACATCATGACCTGGATAAATGAGAATCTTCACAGACAACAGGAAGAGAAAAAAGTTGCCATTTAAGAAAGTTAAAACAGAATGCATAAAGGGAACAGTATAGGAAACACAATGTATTTAATTAGGTGCCAAATCCTGGGATTGCAAAATAAATAAATAGAACACTTACAATGCTGCAGCATATCTCTCTAACACAATCAATAACTACTGCAAAGTGTATTCATCTCAAATTATATTAAAAATAAAAACCACACTTTAGTCCACTACTAGGCAGCTATAATTTATCCCTTGTGCACCTCAAAGAACAAAAGCCACTTTAATAGTAACAACCCTAAGGATAAACAGGGAAGGTGGGAGGAAAAGTCACAGACCAGGGAAACATAAATTGACCAGAATGGAATACTGGACAGACCAGTCTCCAATGAGTACAAACTGACACCAGAACACGTTTGTTCCATTACCTTGGCAAATAAAAAGTCATCCAGGTGTTTAAGCTCAGTAGGGTTATTAATCTCTCTACACAAGGATGTTTTCCATTTCTCAGAAACAGTGGTAGCCTTGCTAATCTTAATAGAACGATGCCTACGTATTTTATTGGCTGGTTCCACTCCGTAATTGCGACTGTTTTGTCTAGAAGCAGCATTACCTGCAAGGTAAGGAAGGAATATGGCATATTTAAAGTAATAATATACAACTTTAACATACACCAAAAATATTTTACATCTTTTGTGTTAGTTAGGGCTTAGGGCACCATTTGTCACCCACGATAATACTGCACTTCTGCAGGCAACAAAACGTCCCTTGTTTTCTTTTCTATTGCAGTAGTGCAAATAGGCAGTGGGAAGACAAGTTTCCTTGGGAGATAAGTTTAGACTACTTTGGAAACAAAGAGTCAGAAATGTCTTCCCAACAGCCATCTACATCACTACTGGTGGGAGAGAAAATTCAGCTACTTTTAAAGGGGAATGAAACACCCCCCCCAGCGCCATTCTCATTTGAATGGCTGCCCCATTGCTACAAAGCAGCTTATTAATATAAACTATAGTAGTGTTTCTGAAGCAAACACACCAGTTTTACCAGTGCAGGGCAACACAGCATTATACTTTTATTACTTTAAATCACTTTCATTTTTTGATGTTACCGTTCCTTTAATAAAGTTGAGAAGTAAAAATGTAATATTCTGTAGAAAATGTACAGAGTACAAAATACATTTAGGGAATTCTCATTAACTAGTATTACTAGCCTAATAGGGTTGTGGCATACCTGGTGGTCTTACTATGTTTTTAAGGAAATCTAGGTAGGTCAGTAAAGCAAATGGAATTGGAAAAAATTTTAATGATTCTATCATTTCGGTTTCTTTAATGGGACAGCATGTTGCTGAAAAATGCAGCTTCAGACCAATATGGCATATGCTTATGTCTGAGGGTTAACATTACCCTCCACTTACCATCTATGGTTCGCTTAGTTGCTGTGACCTCTTGAGTGAGCTGTAGGAAAGGAGGCTCTTCTACATTTTCTGGAGTAAGTGGGGTTTCTTTGCTGTTCTTCTTTTCTGGTTTCCTCCCCAAAAGTCTATAAAAGCCCTTATATGTATGCCTGAAGGAGATAGGAGTAAAGCCATAGTGCAATAATTCAATTAAGCAAAACCGAAAAAAATTGCAGATAATAGTAATTCCAATGGTATTTTTTTTTAACAATATGTTTTATAATTGAAGATTTTACAATTGACCACACCTTGCAGAACATCTTTCTTTATGTGTAACTTTTCTTAAAACATGAAGGCAATAAAAATAGAACTTTAATTTGTAGATTTCTAGTTATTCTCTCACTCATCTCAGCGCACCTTCCAGTTGTCCTTAAAAATTTAAAAAGGATTTTACATGACATTTATGGTAAAGTATTTTTGTGTGGTAACCTCATCTTGATTCAGCTACTTAGACTATACTTTTTGGCATTTTCTGGACTTTCCACTTTAGAGTAATACAGTGTTTGGTCAGAGTAACTGAAGGTTTGACCTGCTGGTGGTGGCAATGCATGAAACCAGACACAGGATCACCGGGAATTTCTACAGTGATCCTAAAATCATGTGCACTACCCAAAATATACTGCGCATGTGCTGAGTGGGGGCAGTGGGTGGTCAGAGGTCTGTCTAGGGCAGCACCAGGCATAAATACAGCCCTATACAGTCTGGAGCAAAACTTGGAGGAAGAATAGACCAAAGATGCAAAGCTGGAACATAATCACCTCATATGACAAAGATACCAATGCTATGGGGATTCAATCTAAAACAATGTATAAAAAATCCCATTAAGACTTTGCTGGCAACTAGAAAATGTAATTTAAATTCCCACTTACTTCGAGTCAGTGGACTGTGCTTGGGCACTTTCAGAATGGCTGGTTTGCTCGTTGGATTTTTTCTTCTGCGCTGGTTGTTTCTTGGCTGTCTTTTCCTGCTCAGGTTGAATAAAAGATGTTTGTTATTGGAAAACCTCAGAGTATAATATAATACACACTTAATATATCTACCTCATGCATATACACTAACCAAAGGGGAGGAGGGGGACTGAATTCCTCCTGGCATTTCTGTAGATGGTATAGCATTCTTCCTTCTAGGAGAGGAAAAGGGAGAAAGGTACAATAATGACTCCAGTAAAAGAAACCTCAACAGAAAAAGCCCAATAATAATACACAAATAAAAATCACAGCATTTCTTAACATGAATTTGTAAAAAAACAAAAAACAAACTGACTATATATACTTACTCTGGCAACTTCTCCTTGTTTTCCTTTGGAATCTTGGCGTCTTCTCTTTCAGGAGTCCTACCAGATTCCAACTGAACAGCCTCATTTTGTCTCTTTTCTTTCCACTTTTCAGCTTTGTTTTTCAGTTTTTCATGGTCACTGTATCGCTGGACAATGGCAGCACTGGGACCTCCTTCCTCCTTTTGGGACTCTGTGGGTCTTCTTCTCTCATCAGGGGTTGGTAGTTGTTTTGGTAAAGACACCTGTGGATTGAGAGGGAGATTTGAAGGCCTTGTTGGCTTTCCTAAAGTTTGATCTTGCTTATTCACTTGAACATCATCTCCAGGTCTACTGTGTCTTATATTTGTAACAGTGGGCTCATTATTTGATATTTCCTGTTGGTTTTCCGTCTCTTCAATTTTAGCATTGTTCTTAGTCTCTGCTTCATCTTCCTTCTGTAGTGCACCCTGCTCCTTCTCAGGCTCCTCAATAGAAGAGTAAATGTGTTTATTCTGTATCAGGTCATGCTGTAGACCTCTACGCCTCCGATTCTCCCTTTTTTCTCGACAGCTAGCAACCCTTTCTGGACTTCCACTGTCATTTTTCTGTGCTACTGGCAGTACCGGATTTTCCTTTGCTTGCAATATTTTATCATTGTCTGACACTAGTTCCATATTTGTTACTTGATTCCCACTTTCCATAGTACCCTCTTCCTTTAACTCGCTGTTACGCTCATTCTCTTTCACAATCCTTTCCAAAGCTATATCACCACTGTTAACTTGCTGCCCCGCACCCCCTCTCTCATCCAGCTCTCCTTGTTGTTCTTCATTAATATTCTGAATTACATTCTTCATGTTGGACTTTATAATTTCTTTCTTCTCAGAAACAATCTTCTCTCTAAGTTCTGCTTCTCTCTTCATTTCTTCCTGTTTCCTTTTTTGCTCTTCTTCCTTCTGTGCCTGCTCAAGTAATGCCACCCTTTCTCTTTCAAGAGCTTCCTGTTTTCTCCTCCTCTCCTCTTCCTCTGCTGCCTTGCGCTTTGCTTCCAGAATTTGTTTGTACCTAGCAAAAACATTTTCATAATTTATTTTTTTATACAACTTGCCATTAGTTTATTATCTACATATTGTTTTTTCAACCTTAAGTATTATAGAGAAATATTAACCCATGGTATAAGAAAGCCTAGCTACAGCCTTTTATGCCCAAGATGTTTTTTTTCTTTTAGTTGGCTCAGTTCAGAACCTGGCATACCTGTTATTTAATTAACAGACAGGAATTGCTGTCACAGAATAGCTACCTTTGGCGTTGCAGTTGTCCTCTACATAAAGCCTGCAGCTGCTTGATCATTTGGACTTGCTTTTGATAGCTACATTTCTGAATATAGCCTCTCCACAGTGCCTGAATGCAGACTGCAGCATTCTTCCTAAGCTCCAGATCTCGCCTCACACAATGTGATTTCCAGCAAGCCTGCCAAAAAAAAAAAAAGTTAAGTTCCTTAATATTTGGAAAAATATTATGGTCAGTACACAGACTCAGTATCCAATTATGAAGTGGCTAAATGATGCAGTTGGGCCAACTCCTTTCCCTATCATACTGTAGACAGCTGCGGTGTGTTTTTGAATCAAAAGCATACCTATTTGTTCTATGATTTAGTACATGAAACAGTGAAGGTAAATTATAGTATAAGGGTAATGGAAGGTCTAGTAATTGTCTGATTGAACTATATGATTGTCAGTGTTTCTGCTAGTTTTTGTGTGGAACTGGGGGAGAGTTGTCAAACACAGAGAGGTGGAGAGTTGCATGGGCTGGGTGGTAGGGGGCGCTGGGTGACGCCAAGGGCTTGTCTTGGGTGCCCCTATGTGTTGGCCCTATTCTGCTCCTCTCAATGGCAAAGCAATATTAATGCATCCATGTCCCTAATAAGGATCATGCCTCAATACCTGCAAGCACACTTGTCACAAAAAGGAAAAAAGCAATAAACATGCAAAAAGTGGCAACTGCATTAGTTGCATTTTGCTAAAATCTGTGAGGGAGTGCAGGATAAGGCATCATTTTCTCTTATAAAACTCTTCTGCAGTAAGATATAAATGGGATAATGTAATAATAAAAAAAAAAGTACCAATGAAAACAGACATCTAATTGGTTGCTATTTGTGCGCAAACAGATTACCAGTAAATGCTACCTGCTAATTGGCTGCTATGGGTTGCTACACACAAAGCAAATGTAAGACCATTTAGCACATTACACCTGAAGAGATCAGTGTGAACAAAATTTATTATCTACCCATTGATAAAAATGAACACATTCTCTATTTTATAAGTAAGAAATTAGCAAACCAACCAATTTAGCATTTAAGTATATTGCAAAAAGATAACTTCAGTCTACATGTTCCTTTAGCAACAGCAGTATCAATCTATTGCACATAAACAACTGCATAATCTTAACCTGTATGGTCACTGCTGCTATTTTCATTCGGAGAAAATTTCTCCTTTCCATAACCATTCGAAAGAGACTCTGGAGAAGAATAATCTTCTTAATGACTGCCTTGTGTAGAGCATCCTGCAGTGTCTGTCGTTCTAGCTCTTTCATGAACACCTGACAATAAAATTGAAGAATGCATTTAATAAATCTCTGTATGAAGACAATGTTTGTCCAGCCATTAAAAAGGGCCTTTTAAGCAATTTAGTTTATGAAATAAATCTCCAAACCTTGGATTTTCCAAGCTGATAGTTGCGTGGGTCAAAGCACATGCTCTCAAGAAGTGTGGCTATAGCGTTTTTTGGCATGAGGGACAGTTTTGGTAACAGTACTTGAAACTGGTCAACAAATTCCTGGAAAGATTAAACGGTAATTATATCAAAACAATAGGCTCTTAGTTCTCAACCCAATATGGAAAAACCACCAGTATAACAAATTGCATTAAAATAATATATTAAAAAAACCTTTAGATTTTCCCTAAAGAGAAAATTCTGCCTGGATTCTTAAGGATATATAACTTATCTACTTAAAAGTCAAGCCTAGCACTTGAATAACAAACTGACTTGCATCTCCTCCTGTTAAGGTGAGGTTAGTTATGCTTGGTACCTTATAAGTATATTTGGCGCTGTACCCAGATCTCCGGATTCGAACTGTTTCCAGCATACCAGTGTATCGGAGCTGCTGAAGAACAAGGGCTTCATCAAAGCTCATCTCCATCTTCAAAGTGACAAAAATAGTTTGTTAATAAAGCAAAGAGGAAAATCATTTAAACTGAAACCAGCATAACTTCAGATTAAGTAGCTATGTCCAATTCACAACATTTTTTATCATTCTAGGAACATCACCAAAGTAAACAGTCAGCTCAAACATTTGACCAAATTTTTAAATACTAATTTTATGGACTGCCAAAAGCTTGCTACAATTTTACCAAACGTTAAAACTGTTTAAAACAAAACCAAAGGAAAGTACAAATGTGTGCAGGAAAATCAACTGAAACATTATAAAATCTGGCTTTTTAAAGTTTAAAAAACAAGGCAACTGCAAACAAGTCAATATCTTCAAATATTTTTTTTTACCTTTTCAGCATTAGATCGAATGCACCGGATAAAAAATGGCTCAGCTTTACTTAATGTTTCCAGAAGTTTATTAAGTGAAGTCTGAAATACAGAATCATGTGTGTTACTAAAGCATTTGTATTTTTTTTTACACAATACATTTTGCTGCCGGTTATCATTAACACAAATGCATCTAACTATTTCTTGAAAACCCACAAGTGACACATACATGCCATTTTTCCTGAATCTGTAGGTCTATTTAAAGTGGACCTGTCACCCAAAAAGAATATTCAAAATCACATTAGTCAAGTAAAATGAACATTAATTACACTATATAAATTATTTTAATCTTGTTTTCTTCAGTCTGGGAATTCATAATTATAACAAACAGGCAGGAGCCATTTTGTGGACACTGTTATTAAGGCAAGTCTTGCATCATCTCAGAATCTTGTTTGTGCACAAGAATTGGGGACCAGATGTCTATCCCCATGTCCTGGCTACACAATTAAATGGTTAAGGGAACTGGGGGAATGTGTGGGGAGCTGTGGCATCTAGGAATTGCTGAATGGAAAGTGAAAGTAACTGTCTGCCACGCCTCTATGCCTAAGGCATAGAGGAGTGGCAGACAATATTTGATTGGCAGCTGAGATTTTTAAATGAGCTTAAAACAGCTATGAATGCTTTAATTAAAATTTGAAATTGGATTTCATGTTTGATTTGAAAAGGACTTTTATTATACAGATTTTTGTGTCTGGGTGACAGGTCCACTTTAATGTTCATTAAAGGGCAACTAAAGTCTATTAATAGAATAATGTTTGAAATGCTGTATTTTTTATACTAAATATAAACATGAACATACTGCACCAGAAGCCCAATTAAACAAATGATTTATGCTTTCAAAATTTTCAAGACCAAGACTACGCACATGCCCAGTGTGGTCTGGGCTTCAGTTGGGGGATTATGCTTAGGGGTCGTCATAAATGATCAAAACAGCACAAGTCAAATAATATCTGCCATAGAAGCCAATACAGCATGACTGATTAATAATCAGAATATACAGACTGCGCTGGATCTGTGGATACAAATCTACACAGTTGTTACAGGGAAACAAACAAAGCTGCTTGAGTTCTGGGAAGTGAGGTGGGGGGGGCTCCCCCCTGCCATTTAAAATATGATTGTTTCCACTGCAGAGCAGTTAGGGACCAGAAGCTTCCTATCCTCAGCAGTCAGAGAAAGCAAAATGGAGGTGGAAATGCACTGTATACAGTCAAGTTTATTATAAAAATGGTACAATTCTTTTAATTGTTGATACATTGGCTGATACATTAGATAGCTTTAAGAAGGGGTTGGATGGCTTTTTAGCAAGTGAGGGAATACAGGGTTATGGAAGAAAGCTTATAGTACAAGCTGATCCAAAGACTAGTCCAATTGCCATTTCAGGAAGGATTTTTTTCCCCCTCTGAGGCAAATTGGAGAGGCTTCAGATGATGTTTTTACTTTCCTTTGGATCAACTAGCAGTTTAAAAAAAAAAAAAAAAGTCAAAAGGTTGAACTTGATGGACGTGTGTATTTTTTCAGCCTCACTTACTATGTTATGTAAAGTATATTGGAGATAGATTTCTTTTTCATTAACAAAAGTAAAAATGTATTTTATTTTTTTTGCATTTACATACTCTGGCATTTCTGCATATACCTGAAATTGTGCACTGATGCTGGGTGGCTTCTTCTTCTTGTGCAGATGTAAGAGAGACTTGGTAGTTCTGTCATGAAGTGTCATGCCCATTATAAGTTTCAGAGACTGGGAATCAAGAAGGTTCTGTGGAGAAAGAAAGGAAAATAGCAGCTTATAGATCACATATAGTAGGGCTGTATAAATCGGTTTGTGGGTGTACGCTAATAGAATATAGGGCTATGTTTCTGGAACATGGGTTAAACGCTTCAGATACTGTAACAGAGGTCACAATGCCCCATGTACCACAACTCTTTTTTTCAAGTTTAAACGATGAGCACATATAATCTGCCCAAGAGACAATGTTTGTTTATGCAGAAATTACTGGCCCCAGAACAAATATAACTTCAAGGACAATTTTTTACGGAGAGTCCTGCAGCGGGTCAGGTACCCGCAAAAACCTGCGGGTTGAGGTTAGAAGATCCAGGTGCGGGTTATAGATGTTGGTCTTCTCAATAGTAATTTTTACAATTTTTTCTGACCACGCCTACTTTCGATTATGTCACTTCCAGAAACAATGACAGCACTTCCTGATTCTTGATTGGCAGCATGACAGCACTTCCTGATTCTTGATGGTCAGCGGGTCGCGGGTCCGGGTTGTGGCTAAGCTACTTGTGGGTCAGGGTCGGGTAGCTGGTCCAGGTGTGTAAGAATTCAGGTCATGGGTCTGGGTTGCGGATTGCAGGTTGCGGGTACGGGTCGAGTATGGGTTGGAAAAAATGGACCCGCACAGGACTCTAGAGTGGACTGCTCATTAAGCTACATATGTTTCTTTCTGATTTAAAAGAGAGAATAAGCGTTATAGAATAAGGTTTATGGCACTTTGCCAAGGCCAATTGTAGCATTAGTAATAAAGTAAGACTGCATTATTCTGTTTTTATCCATAAAGGACTCAGACATATCAGAAAATCATCCAGAATGCTTGGGACCAAGGATTTTCTGGATAAGGAATCTTTCTGTAATTTAGATCCTCATACCTTAAAGGGATACCGTCATGGGAAAACATGTTTTTTTTTCCAAAATACATCAGTTAATAGTGCTGCTCCAGTAGACTTCTGCACTGAAATGCATTTCTCAAAAGAGCAAACAGATTTTTTTTATATTCAATTTTGAAATCTGACATGGGGCTAGACATTTTGTCAATTTCCCAGCTGCCCCTGATCATGTGACTAGGAGGGAACTGCTTTCTGGCAGGCTGTTGTTTTTCCTTCTCAATGTAACTGATGGAGTCACAGCAGGACATGGGTTTTTATCATTGAGTGCTGTTCTTAGATCAACCAGGCAGCTGTTATCTTGTGTAAGGGAGCTGCTATGTGGTTACCTTCCCATTGTTATGTTATTAGGCTGCTGGGGTGGAAAAGGGTGGGGGTGATATCACTCCAACTTGCAGTACAGCAGTAAAGAGAGATTGAAGTTTATCAGAGCACAAGTCACATAGATTTCAGTGCAGAAGTCTGCTGGAGCAGCACTATTAACTGATGCATTTTGAAAAAAAACATGTTTTCCCATGACAGTATCCCTTTAATTCTGATAAAAAAACATTTAAACATTAAATACACCCAATAGACCCAATTCCACCAATATGGATCCATGCAGCATAGTTACCATCAAGTGCAAGTTACTGTTTTATTCAGAAAAAAAAATCATTATTGAAAACATTTGCTTAAACTGGACTTTATAAAAGACGGCACTCTCATAACTGGGAGTGGTTTAACTATCAGGATTCTAGATAATAGATCTCATATTGTAACAGGAAATACACCCCACAAAAAAGTAAGATGTACAATAAATCATATTTTCTCCATACTCATATTAATTTAATATTTTTTCAGGTATAAGTAAACACTTTCAGACTGCCATGTTTTAGGTGGAGGCACATATTTGGAAAAGACAATAAATCAACAGTAAATATTTTATTTATTTTCCCTTTTACTCCATATCTCAGTAAAACCGACCCCACACCACCTTCAAAAGACACATTGCATCTAAACAAATGAGTCTAAAAAAAAAAAAAAAAAAAAAAAAAAAAAAAAAAAAAAAAAACACACAGTCTACAAACATAATGCCTGCAGTAGTTGCAACACCAGCATTCCTGAAATTAGAATAAACAAGATCAGACTTTTCTAGCAGTTCCTTCCCAAGGAATTTTCATGGCTGACTCCGAGATGAAAGGGTGTATCTAGAGCATAAGTGTAGTAAATAGTTGTTATTGTTTCCTGTTCTTCCTATATCATACTTTTATGAAGTCATGTGGGTTTTGTGTGCAGTACACCATTTTAGAGAATGCTTCCTTGTAATTTTTGAAACAGCTTCCTTATTTCTGTTCTTGAGTTATTTTTAGAGACTTAAAATGCTCTTCCACCTTTAAAACTTTTAAGTGCCACAGATTGTAGATTCTATGATCTTCAGCATTTCTGGGTTGGCCTTCAAGAGGCCACAAGGCAACAGCAGGCAAGTTAAATCTACGTGCCCTTCTGCTATCCACATTCCTGGACCTCCAGACCCTCCCCCCCCCACCGGATTCACCACTGAAGATGGCCTCTTTTGGTTTAGCACCCTCTCCAGCCCTCCTGGACTGATCCTCAGCCTGTCACCCCAGGTTATTGTCTCACACACACACACAATTTGCAAGTGTAGCCACACATATGCACTTAATTTTTTTACTTTATAAATTGCATCGTTTTTTTTTCATGAAAAGACTGTTGTGAATAGCATATTCGTTGCACTTTGGTGCATTTTTATCCATTTCATTGCATTGTCAGCTCTGCAAAGCTGTAGCTCTCGTTTCTATCTGTAAATTGTCTTTTCAATCCACCACACTCATGCAATTATCTCACACTGCTATGGTGATGCTGTTCATCCGTTGACCGGTAAGGTCCCCCAGCACCAGCAATTTATGTTCATGGATCCACACACAACTAATTTTTCTGCAGTCGGGGACATGACCCTTTCTTATATTATAAATTAAAGAAAGGGGCACTCCCCCAAATGCAGAAAAAATTGTGTGTGAAGATCAATGAACATAAATTGCTGTAAAATTTATTTGGCCATGTTAAAATATTCATACTATGATTCCGACTACTGATTACAAAACAAAAAAAAAAAAACAGTGTGGTTTGCACTGGTCTTTGTTACTTTGTTTTGCCCATGGAAAATTTGTTTGCTATATATCCATTTGGGGGTTTTATGTTTGCCGCATAAGTTTGGTTTATCTATCCATATTGGGCATCAAACTGTTCAGAAGATGAATGGCATTCAAATTTAGGATGGTTTATGTGGATATATTATGTAATGTGGGGAATATAAAGGGGTAAAATGTAAGCTTTGTGATGATTTTCAGAAAAAAATGCCTTAAATGTGATTATTCAATAACTGGTCTTATGCAATAACTTCATTTTGGGGTCTCTAAATCCAGATACTTTGGTAATCCTATGCAGAATGGGCATCAAACTGTTCAGTGGACCTCTGGCATTCATATTTAGAATTCATATGCTTTTTCTTGGTAGCTAAAGCTATGTGGGAGATACGAACTTGCAAAGTAATTTTTTTTATTGATTTTCAACTCAAAAACTCAGTAAAGCGTTGATGTTTGGTAATTATGAGTAGAATCACGGTTACCCATTTTGGGTTTGAAATAATCGGTATTCCATGGGTAAATTTATGGTTACAAGATTTATTGGTTTTTACTGCAGAGAGTTTTTAATCTATATGATCTGAAATCTTCATAAATCTATAAATATCTGGTATTGACATGTTGAGACATTTGAGGCTTTCCAAAACAGTTGAATTTTTGTTCATTCAATAAAATATTTTGTTATATACAATTGTGCTCATAAGGTTACATACCCTGACAGAATTTATGATTTCTTAACCATTTTTCAGAGAATATGAATGATAAAACAAACTTTTATTTCACTCATGGTTAGTGGTTGGCTGAAGCCATTTACTGTCAAACAACTGTGTTTACTCTTTTTAAATCATAATCACTACACAAACTACCCAAATGACCCTGATCAAAATTTTACATACCCCAGGTCTTAATAGCGTGTATTGCCGCCTTTAACATCAATGACAGCTTGAAGTCTTTTGTGGTAGTTGTGGATGAGGCTCTTTATCTTCTCAGAGGGTAAAGCTGCCCATTCTTTCTGGAAAAATGCCTCCAGTTCCTGTAAATTCTTGGGCTGTCTTGCATGAACTGCACGTTTGAGGTCTCCCCAGAGTGGCTCAATGATATTGAGGTCAGTAGACTGAGATGGCCACGCCAGATCCTTCACTTTATTTTGCTGTAGTTAATTAGACAGGTCGACTTGGCCTTGTGTTTTGGATCGTTGTCATGTAGGAATGTCCAAGTATGTCCCATGTGCAGCTTCCGGGCCAATGAGTGCAAATTTTCCTCCAGTATTTTTTGATAACTTACTGCATTCATTTTGCCATCAATTCCGAACAAATTTCCTGTGCCTTTGTAGCTCACACATCCCCAAAACATCAGCGATGCACCACCATGTTTCACAGTAGGAATGGTGTACCTTTCATCATAGGCCTTGTTGACTACTCTCCAAATGTAGCATTTATGGTTGTGGCCAAAAAGTTCAAATTTTAGTCTTGTCACTCCAAATGATTTTGTGCCAGAAGGTTTGAGGCCTGTCTCTGTGCTGTTTGGCATATTGTAAGCGGGATACTTTGTGGCATTTGCTTAGTAATGGCTTTCTAGTGCCTCCTTATTGTGCATCTTGAAACAGCCACACAACATTTTTTCAGAGAGTCCTGGATTTCACCTGAAGTTATTTGTGGGGGTTTCCTTGCATCCCGAACAATTTTTCTGGCAGTTGTGGCTGAAATTTTAGTTTTATTTGGTTTGGTTTCAACAGAACCCTTAATTTTCCAATTCTTAATTAGAGTTTGAACACTGCTGATTGGCATTCTCAATTCCTTTGATATTTTCTTATATCCCTTTCATGTTTTATAGAGTTCAACTACCTTTTCCTGCAGATCCTTTGAAAATTCTTTTGCTTTCCCCATGACTTAGAATCCAAAAAATATCAGTACAGCACTGGATGAAAGATGCAAGGGTCTGTCAGGAGTCCAGAAAGTCACTTGACCTTTTATACACACCCACTAATTACAAGCAAACAGATCACAGGTGAAGATGGTTACCTTTAATAGCCATTCTAACCCTTTTGTGTCAAGTTGTGTGCATGTTATCAGACCAAATCACGAGGGTATGTAAACTTTTGATCAGGGTCATTTGGGTAGTTTGTGTAGTGATTATGATTTAATAAGCGTAAACACAGTTGTTGACAATAAATGGCTTCAGCCAACCACAAACAATGAGTGAAATAAAAATTTTTGTGTTATTCCTATTCTCTGAAAAATGGCGAAGAAATCAAATTCTGCCAGGGTTTGTAAACTTATGAGCACAACTGTATTGTGAAAAATGGCAATTTTTCAATTCTGTTTGGTATTTAGAGCTCTAAATCTTGTTTCAGAAGTGGAAACTAAATCTTGTTTCAGAGTGGCACTTTTAGAAAGCTCAAGTTCTCCCACACCCCCCTCCAAAAATAATGAAACAATGTATAGTTTCCTAGGTAAACTATAAATCCCCCCTGTAAATGCCCCTAAAATGAGAGAGCAAAATGTTCAAAAACATGTGGCACAGAGTGCAAATTAAACACAAAATTCTGGCACTTAAATGGTTAAATATCATAAAGATTAAACAACAATTACCTTTGGGATGAGCTGCTTCTGGCGAATGTTCTTTGTTTTCCTATTGAAATATTATATGTAAATTTCTCAGTCATATTTACACAAAATAAGTACTAGACAACTTGGCTGATAAGTTGGCGTTAGCTCAAATTATTTGTTAGTCTTTGGGTAGCGATAGTAAGCATGGGTTTGTGCAAGGTTAACAGCTAAAGCTGAGAGGCACTATTACCTTTTACAGGAGGCAGATGTACAGCAGGAACCAAGCACACATACATAGTAGTTTTATAAAACAAACACACACAATCCTCTGCACTGGAAAACCAATAAGACAAATTTGTATACATTCATAGATTCGGCAACTATATTGCGCCCCTCCCCCACAAAGTACATAATGCACCCCCAAAAGGCAAGTGAACACACAAGCAAGTATAGCAGATTATGTTGTGGACATTAGGAATGCATCGCACTGAACCTCAGTGCAAAAGCTTATTTGGACACAGCTCACATCACACACTCACTGAAGATGGAGACGGGACTGTCTGCGAAGGGATAGGCGCTTGAGCAGCTGGGCAGGGTCCTCTCCCTGCCAGGAAAGTCCCTTAATGCTACTCATGAGTTCAGAGTGTCGTTCTCTAACATCACCAAGTGGGAGAGGAGGAGAGATAAACAGTGTTATGTATAACCCATGAGCTGGCTAGCCACTAGACAACAGCATATGATGCAATTAGCAATATTCCCATTGCATTCAATAACGTTCAGACAGAATGGAGTAGAGATCATACACACAGTTCCATTTTCACTGCTTCACTTGCCATCCTGAACATGGAATTAGTGCCTGATTGCATTGGAATTCAATAGCTCTTCATGTCATCCAGATTTTTCCTGAACCTCTTTAACACAGGCTGGGCATGAAGAAAACCCAAACACCGAGGTAGGAGGCCATTAGTGGATTGTGGAAGTGACAGACCCATGCAAATTGATGCAGTGTTAATGTAGTCCTACAGCATGCAGCTTACCTGCCCCAGAGGTGATAACAGTTGCTAAATAAAGGAATGTCTATCTAAAGTGTAAATGTATTCCAATAATAATGCAGAAAAACAAAGAATTATTTCATTTTTTGGAATTATACATCCCAATAAATGTATTCTCAATAAACTGTAATATAAATTCTGCTGATTACAAAATATATTGTAGAAGTTGTTTTACTGTTTTACACACTGGATTTAGGGTTTTAGCATCTGCATGCTATCAAGGCCTGAACAAATTTAACTAAAAAATAAAATCCATTTGTGAAGACTGTACTCTTCTGAGGCAGGTAGTGAGGCCATAACCTTTACTTCCACTTACTTCTTGCTTTCGTATATATTTAAGATGTCTTCGAACACATCAATATCGCACTCCGTAGAGCAATCAAAGGAGAAATCGAGAAGAGAGCGGCTACAGAAAGGTGCATAGATGGTTCCCGGTAAGATGGGTAAAATCAAGCTTACGTGTCTTGTGTTGAACCCCTTCCCCTTTCCCACACACATATTTCTTTGAGCTCAAGTAAAATATGATGTATCTATGGGGAAGTTTTATTTTACATAAAATAGACCATTAAGTATGGTACCAGGAGGTGGGAAACAGATGGAGTCATCTGTGAAGAGCCTAGCTAAATACCCCCCCCCCCCAAAAAAAAACTACAAATCTGATTCAGAGTCACCTAACACAGGCAAACTAATAACTACAACAGAAAAAGTAGATAGGACAGCTGTAGACATGGGTTGTGAGCTATACCTGAGCAGATAAAAAGGGTACTGGAGGTACATTATAAGTAGTTGGCTGACACAACTGAACTACAATAAACCACTGAGATCAGGTCTCCCTATAGGTGTCAACACTATTCCTAAACTTGAATTAGTTCTTGTGATGGGCCACAGAACCAAACTTCAGTAACAGAACACTTAAGAAACACATATATTTATATAATAGCAAAAAACACTGCACTCAACAGGCTCAGTTAGAGTAACTGATTTTAATAAAGAAACAAAAGAAATTCCATTAAAATCTATTTTGTACACATTCTACCTGCACCCAGACATGCTGTGTTTTTGTTTGGCAGGTGCTCCTCCATGTTCCATATATACAGTATACATATATATCCTTTTTATATTTGTTATATATATACACGTCTGAATATGTGGCAAAAAGTTGATTTTGCAGAATAAAAAGGATTTTTTAAGCAAGTCCTCACTCACTCTAATAAAGACATACTAGTCTATACAATGTATAGCATGTTCTCACCGATAAATTTTCTCCATGGGGTTGTTTGACCTCTGGAGCTCCCCCAATGGAACCCTAGCTCCTTTTCGAATTACACCTGTAAGAATAGAGGTAATATTTATAATCATTATCAAACACAAGCCAGTGAATCTTTCTTCAGGGAATGTGTCTAATTCCTGTTGTCCATCACAATGTATCTGTGAGGCAGATTATGGACTAGTCTATCATCTGGACTATATACTTTAAGGGTAAGGCCACACGGGAAGATTTCGGGAGATTTGTCGCCTGGCGACAAAGCAGACAGACAATCTAATAAGTATAAAAAACAGAACAGGTATTTAGTGAGGAAATTTCACTTAGCATTGAAAATAAAAAAACTTGAAGGCTTTACTGGGACAGCCAATCAATATTTTAAATACCAGAAACAAATTTATTGTGCTACAGACTGGTTTGCTCTCAAAGTGATGACACACCTGCTGTTCTCTCTGCTCGTTGCCTTGCAGCTTCATTCAGCACAGCCATAGCCCGGATGGCTGCTCGTAGTACTGCCCAGCGAAAAACTGACACTGGATCCATCCCAATAAGCTCCCGAATGTACCCACTATCACTACTTCTCAGGAGAGCCACAATGTCTGGCCTCATATAATCTGTGTTCTTCTCACGGAAATCCTGCAACAGATATGTTTGGAAAATGGATACATAAAATTTACAGTGTACAAATATAGTGTAAAGTTATTACAAAAAGGAACCATAATACAAACAGTTAAATATTACAAACATACATGATGATATGCATGTTACATGCTTTCTCTTGCCTTAAAGTCATACCTATGATTTAGCTTGTTCCACAATCTAGCATAGAGAAACCAAAGTCTAAGCAATAACATCACACTTACCTTTATTTGGTATTTAACTTTCCCAGCAAAGTGACGAATGATGAAGGCAGGCTCCATAACTGGTGTGGCCACAAAATACTTGTTTTCCTCATGCTGCTGTTTAAACTTAGCAAGCAATGTACGATTTGTGGCATGTGGAAAACTGTAAGAGCAAAGTTTATAAATATAATACTGTACATCATATTTTTTTTAAAATGCAATGTGGAAGTGGATGGTAAACAAAGCTTATCTAACTTATCAAGAGGAACAATATACAAGGGCCATGGTGAGAGACAGTTTTCATATAAACAGAAACATCCAGTTTATGATAAGGGTTTAGCATCTATTAATTTCTTTTTAAATTGACACTACAATTACAATAATCTAACATGAATAATTATTATCTTTTACAAACATTTTATGAGCCATGGTACACAGGTCATTTTCTGGTGGTTTCCTGACTTTTCCCAGGGGGGAAACAGAGATGCTACAAAGAACTGTTTTCAGAAGAATGTATGACTAAAAAGGCCCTGTCACATTCTAAAGGACTACAACATCTTAATATATGATGTTAGACAAGCAAAATTAACATTATTGAGATCTTGTTTTTTAAGTCTTAGCAATACACAACCATAGAAAACAGGTAGGCACCATTTTGTGTACACTGTTATTAAGGCAAGCTTTGTATTATACAAAATAGTATTTATGTTCCAAAATAGGGCACCTGATGTCCATGCATTGGCTACACAATTAGATGCTGAGGAGGATGAAGGAATGTGGAGTGCGCTCCGACATCTAGGAAGTGCTAAATGGCAAATTATTATTCCTATCCTACCTCTATGCCTGAGGGACAGAGGAGTGGCAGGCAAAATATGACTGACAAAAACAATGTTATAACAGGCATAGACTTATATTATACAGTTTTATGTCTGGATGACAGGTCCCCTTTAAGGCACAAGGCAAATTATTTGCTAAAAATACATTTATCTACCCAATGAGGAGGTGATCACCTGCATATGACATCATTACAGTTGTGCTGCAAAAAGGCACAGATAAAAAAATACATGTGCCATTACAGTAAAAAGTTTTCATAAAAATGATAAATATCCCAACTTTTGTAACACATTTTATGCAGTTTAGTAGAAGCTACTATTCTGCTACTGAGCTTTTGGAAGAAAACAGCAAAATTGTGTCCCAAGATATTTCATTCTAACATAATGTTACTTATATTACTGTGAACATTAATAGAAGCTTCTCCATAAGGGATTTGGCATATAATGAGGTTCGTCCGCAGTTTCTGCCTGGTGAAAATAATTTGGAGCATGTGCGTAACAAGGCTCTTTTTCATGCACAACCATAAGGAGTGATGGCAAAGAGAGGTGTGCACCGTCATACGGCAACAGCAGATTGTTCCATAAGACTAAGAAGCATTTCTGATACAGTGCAATTGCAGGTAAAGTTGCTGTACCGTGTGCGACTAAACCTGGGACTTGGATTTATGTGTAATTATGTGGACTAACAAAGGACTGCACCAGGTCAGAAATACAAACATGGATATGGACTAAGATTATTTGGAACTCCTTTGACTCTACACTCCAATAATTCAGCCCTGATTTACAATCTAGTTGACCCACGTTATCTTGTACCTTCTCTGCCTGTATCTTGCAGATCCCCTCGTAAATTACTTTGACACCTCATACACAGTTTGATATTCCTTTTTGTTGGTCATTTGATCTATGAGCTGAATGTTGGTTGTATATATACCAGAGAACACCACAGCTTCATTGTAATCAGCTTGAAAAAGGAACTAAAATGTTCTGAAAGCTTGCTATGATTATATTAGTTAGCCAATAAAGGTATCAACTTTATACCATTTTGTTATTTTTTATTTGAAAAGGGTTGCCCATAAACATTGATACAGTGCATTAAGTTGTCTGTCTAACTGAATGTGTATATACTACAAACAATAATCAGTAAAGGCAACCAATGAGCTGTCTCCTGATGGTAAGCATAAAGACAAAAATGAAGCATTGCTTTATTTAGGGACACAAAAATTAGTTGCAGTAAAAATCCATTTGTTCCTCTCTTTATACAAGACTTACTTGCTTTCCTCATCGAGCAAGTAGAAGAGTCCAGTTGGTTTCTTGCTGATCAGCTGAATGCAGCCCACATTATCTGTGTAATCTATATTGTGCCACGTTATTCCTTCACCCTGATACTCTTCCTGTTGGAAAAGAATCAATATCTTATTTCCATTAAATGAAAGAGAGAAAAGTTGCTTAATATGCATTCACACCATGCTTGATGTATAGGCAAATATATATAAAGGCTGGTAATTGCTCTTTTGGAAGATGTATGCAAGAACTCGATGAAAGAAACAGATGAAATTCAATGATATACTTTAAATAAAAGACTAATGCAGATTAGAAAATATATGTTAATCCTGGATTAATCCAATAACGGAAATCTGTTTTGGTCTATTGGCTTTTGTCTCACTCACCTGCTCTAGTTTGAAAATGTGCTGGTTAAAGTAGTACTGAAGCTGTTCATTTGCATAATTAATGCAGAATTGTTCAAAACTATTGTTCTCAAAGTCTTCAAATCCAAAAATATCAAGAACTCCGATCGATAAACACTGAGAACAGGTTTAAAAAAAAAAAAAAAGGAAATTATGTTAAATATAAACACAGTAAACAAACACATATATACATATATATAAATAAATAAATAAAACATGCACACTTGTCATAAAAAAATCAACCGCGTGATAAACACTGCAGGGGTTAAAGCTGGTGTGTGGACTCAAGGCACAGCAAACACCTTGTGAATTTTTACAATGGGTTAAATATTTTTTTTGTTACGTACAACAGAATCCGAAATATATACGTGGCTGTTTTGAAGAAATACTTGGGAGATTGAGCAAAAAATCCAAAAATCAAAAAGGGGAATTTAGAAATGCAAAGATTCCCTCGGCAGCATAAAAATGCAGCAGAGGCTCGCGAAAAAAAAACTGCCGTGCTACTGGTTGAAAAACAAAAAAGAAAAAAAACCCAATGCTTTTGGTAAACATGTTTTGCCATGCACAGAGCTGGTGTAAACATACCCAAGTTCAAGAAAAGGTTTAAAGGTAGCTGCGGGGAAAGCTTTATGTGCTCTTTTACTGCATGCTCTTTGCATCTGATTTCCCCTTTGATTAAAAAAAATATTTTTTATTTGAAATTCCAGCCCGATGTAATAAATCTATGCACACATTAATAATCAATTAATAGCACATTTTTGCCCTACAAAAAAGGCTCTTCTAAACACCTTAAGCAGTGCTGGCAATACAATGCCATATTTTATTTAAATGAACACCTGAAGTGTCGTGCTACGTATAACTGTGGCAGAGTGTGCAATCATTAAGCAAGCAAATCTAACAAAAATGCTTCCCCCACATTGATGTTTTGGCTCCTTGACATGCCCACAAACCTCATGACACATTCAGACTCTGGAACAGATTGGCTTGTCTTCTCAAAAAGTTTCTGAAAACACGGCAGGCAGCAACATTAAACAAACCACAGCATTAAAAAATAGCTTCTGTTTTAAAACTGTTATAATGTCAAAAGTGGCGTTCTCCCCAGCTATACCTAAAAATTAAAGTGTTTTAAAGTAATGAAAATATCATGTATTGTTACCCTGCACTGGTAAAACTGATATGTTTGCTTCAGAAACACTACTATAGTTCATATAAACAAACTGTTGTGTAGCAATGGGGGAAATTGAAAAAAGGCTATATGGCACAGGTTAAATAGTGGATAACAGATAGCAACCTGAACCTTTCCTCTTTTGAATGGTTGCACCCATTGCAACACAGCAGCTCATTTATATAAACAATAGTAGTGTTTCTGAAGCAAACATCAGTTTTACTAGTGCAGGGCAACAGTGCATTATATTTTTATTACTTTAAAACATTTTCATGTTTTGACGTTACTATTCCTTTAAGCATACTGGAATTGTAAGCTCTACAAGACTTCCCTCCTTCTGAGTCTCTATCCACATGGCACAAAGTCTACCTATATATACTTTTCTTTTTTGTTAATACAGTACAGTGGCACTAATTAGAGTGATACATACATTTATAATTCCAAAGTTTCTGGTTAACCAGATTTACTCACATTTACAGATTCTTCTACATCCTTTTTATTGAGCAGAGCATGGTTAATTCGTAGAACTATCCAATCAAACAAGGCACTGTAAAGCGACTTTGCCATCGAGTCTCGTGCAGTGATAGCCTGCAAGAATAAGAGGAACAGACATAGATTCTGCAATATCATAAATTAGCATTTCCCATTTTTCATATTCTAAACAAGACAGGCAAAGGTTTGCAACCAGGTTGGGTTTGTAGGAGAAGGCTCACCTCATTGAGGCTGTATGGTAAAATTAGCTTCTCATTTACAGTAACAGTTTTCCTTTTGGTTAGTGCTTCCACCAGCATCTCTCTTTTTACCTGTTGGTTGTAAACAAAACACAGATTGTGTCAGTGACAATGCAACCAAGGAAACCATTAAAGTTATACCCATTTTTTAATGTTATAGTAGTTGAAAAAATGTGTTTCTCTTTTTCTTTAATTTACCTTATTTGGATACAGTCTCTTTTTTTCTATACCTGGTATTAGTGAGGCACGTGTCTGAGTATAGCTGATTGAACATACTTTGCTCACCATTAAACCAGTTCCTATATGGTCTACTTTGGGGGGGGTGCCACTG
>CM044431.1:121058615-121068879 GCA_024363595.1 Xenopus borealis | reverse complement strand
GGGGGGGGGGGAAGGAGAGATCCGCTCGTTTGGCGATGTCTCCAAATGAGCAAATCTCTCCCAGATATGGGATATATCAGGTGATCAAATCGTGGGCCCTAGGGCCCAACGACTGGATCACAACGGAGGAGGTACGGGCGGTCGGATCGCAGGACCCCATCAATGAAAAGATGCGGCTGCGATCCGACGGGATTTTTAGTCCCATCCGATCGACATCTGGCCAACTTTCGGCCAGATATCGATCGGGTAAGCCCATAGGAGAGCCCCACACACGGACTGATAAGCTGCTGACACAGTCTGTCGGCAGCTTTTATCAGGCCGTGTATGGCCACCTTTAGAAAGTAGACAGGAGGGGATAACTTTAAGAAAATTAAATGTGTTGGGAGCCCTGTATGGCCTTACTCCTGGGAGTTTGTGGCAGCTTCCAGAAACTTTCTACTGACTGTGAAATTGGAGAGAATCACAGATCAGGACTGATAAAGGCAAATAAGTTTTTTCGTGTTGCCACATATAAGCACAGCAGCAATTTGCTGTAATGTATATGTTCCTTGAGTTCAGTCTATGCTGTACAGGTATGGAATCCTTTATCCGGAAACTGGTTATCCAGTAAACTCTGAATTATAGAATGGCCATCTCCCATAGACTATTTTATCCAAAAATGATTTCCTTTATGTCTGTAATAATACAACAGTAATGTGCACTGGATCCAAACGAAGATATAATTAATCTTTATTGAAAGCAAAACCAGCCTATTGGGTTTATTTAATGTTTACATGATTTATAGTAGACAAAGTATTACTATCCAAATTATGGAAAGATCTGTTATCAGGAAGATCATGGGTCCCAAGTATTCCGGATAATAGGTCTTATAAGCAGTTCTTCTCTGTGACAATGAAGATTCTCATTCATCCAGGTCATGGTATATCCAAAACAAGTAACTCAAAACAACCAGTCAGCTGAACTGAAGAAGCTGCTCGGATGAGCAGTGAAACATTTTCATAAAAATTTCTCAGCAAATCCAGTTGTTTTGAGTTTCTTGTGTTATATATGTTATTATCTGTGCTTACCAAACTGCAGTGAAGTTCATGTCTTTAAATTTTAAAGACAAATAATAAAAATGCTGGCCAACTAAAAGCGGATATCATTGACTAGGTCTTGCTAAAAGTACATTTTTAAAGTAAACTATATCTTTAATGAAAAATGTGAAAATCCGGAAACAAGTGAGCAAAAATACATTTAAAATCCTTCTAAGATTAAAGAGCATCGCACTATAACATTTTTAGAATCTCCGACCTGCTGATAATCTGTTACTGCATGTGACAGTAGAACATTTCAACATATTGTCTTGCATTTTCACATTGCAAGATTCTCTGAAACTGCTTGGCAGGGCTGCAGCTACATGGCCATGAGTCACCAGAAACACTAACTATTGAACACTGCAGGCACTGTATTCCTTCTAAATATGTGCGTGCTGCTGGGTGTGGCATTTGTCTAATTGTAGCCACTGGCCGTCAATGGGCACTGATCGCAATGAGCACAAATATACAGGGCTATGATTTGCATTGCATGCAGGTCTCCTACTGGGGCCCACCTCTATCCTGCATTTGTGGTGTATTACTTGGACAAACAGTCCCAAAAAGAACTAAGAACAATGAAATCCTTAGTATTCTAAAGTGTTTTGACTGCATTTTTCCTTTTGTGGGCCAAGGCAGTTGTTGCTTTTCTCTGGCAAGATTCTTCTCTGTTACAGAATATATTAAGATTAATTACTAAACAAAACACCTCTCATAGTTTCTGCATGTGGTGCAGTATTAATAGTATGGGAATATGGACAGAAACTGATGCTTCAGCATCAATCCCATCTTGCCAGCTGCATATATAGTTGGACAATTGGGGTAGATATTTAAACATCTAGGCATTATATAAACACTGAAGTCCTGCAACCCATCGCTCCCTCTTTGGCTCATGTACGGTTTTGAAAGATTTACAGGCGGCTGTAAAGTGGGCTTTAACAATTTGGTCTGTGATTGAAAATCTGCTGAATTAAAACACCCTGGGCATGTCCAAGCAAAAAAAATGGGGCTGATAAGGACCTGCCAATTGAATAAGGCAAGTTCTGTTTGAGATTCCAAGGACAAATCATTGGCCATTTTCTTAAGCACACAAAAGTACTCCAAACTGGTCCAACACAGTTTTAGAATGTTTCTACTGTGCTACTATCCTATTATACATTTTATACAGGGTCATGAATCATTTATGTCCCCTTAATAGATATGTTTTAAAGCTTGCAACACATGCACGGACGGTTGACTCAGCAGCTCAGGCTCTCGAGTTTCAAAGCTGACCTCCCAAAAACACATTACTCATTAGGCACATACGTAGGTTTTACACTGCATGAGCCTAATCTTAGAGGGATACCGTGATGGGAAAACATGCTTTTGGAGTGATATCACCCCTCCCTTCTCCCTCCCAGCAGCGCAGCAGCCCATCAGCAGAACAATGGGAAGATAACAGCAAACTGGTAGATATAAGAACAGCACTCATTAGTAAAATCCATGTCCCACTGAGGATAGTTACATTGAGTAGGAGAAACAATAGCCTGCCTCAAAGCAGTTCCATTCTGTAGTTCTGGCTCTTTCTGAAAGTACATGACCAGGCAAAATTACCTGAGACTGTTGCCTACACACCAGAATTACAACTAAAAAACACACTTGTTGGGTTAGGAATTACATTTTACATGGTAGAGTGAATTATTTGCAGTGTAAGAGTAATTTAGAAATAAAAACTACACTGCAAAAATCATGACAGAATCCCTTCAACCAATCAGTGCAATTTGCTTTTGCTCATCCATGTGTAGGACCAGAGGCAATACAATTAGACAGCATTGACTGAAGAGGTTTGTTAGTAAAATAGAAATGGTCCTTTATTAAGACCCCAGGTAGAAGTGCAAGAGCACTAAGGGTTGCAGGCAGTAAGGACAGGCCCCATCGTGGCCTGCATCTGTCGCCACTCCCTTGTGCGTATGAATGATGGGCGATTTAGGGGACAGGTAGGGGGCAAACAGATTGTAATGTCAGTTTAACATAAGCAATCAATTAGTTATTCCACCTCTTTAAAGGGAGGGATTATCCTAGAAGTAACACTAGTATGCTACAGTGAAAATTGCTATTGGATAATATAGAGAGTTGCAGTTTAGAAACAGCAGGAAACCCAATGGTAAAATTAAAAAAAAAAAAAAAAATCGATGTAGTTATTACACGTACTGTTTAGGAGACGGTCCCAAGTTTTTCTTCGTGAAATCATCTGTCTGGTATGTAATAGACTCATCCAAAATAACGCAAGACACCAAAAAGCAGGGGAAGTTAGACTGGACCCACTGCTCCACAGTTCAAAACACTACAGTTTCTAAAGTTAGTTACTAAAGGATGCAAATGTTAACCTTATGAAAATTAGGGGGGTGCACTTGTAACATGAGCTCCTTCCATCTTATTCTACTTGTAGTGTGAATTACAGTGTTCATGACAAATATGAGCCACTAACTCCCATAAAATTATGACTTCATTAGGTTATGTGTATGTATGTAAATTTGTATTTATATATGGCTACTTATGTGCACATTCCCAGGGACTATTTATAATTTTCTATTTGCTCTTTTAAAGGGGTTGTTCACCTTCCAAACCCTTTTCCAGTTTTATTCATTTATTATTTTTTTAAGACTTTGTCAGTTGCTTCCTATTTTATATCTTTGACCGTTTTTCGCATACATTTGAATGCTTCCCTTTCTTGAGTTTCAGCCTAGTAACTCAATAATACAGGTGTAGAATCTGAACTGTTACAGTCTGCTAGATCAGGGGTCCCCAACCTTGTTTTTTGGTCCAGGGATCGGTGTAGAGGGAAATTTTTTTGCAATGATCGGGGGTCAGGGGATCGGGAGTGGGGGTTGGTGTCCAATTCTGGTCGCGGTGTCCAATTCGGGTGCGCCACATTTATTTTGGTGGTCCAGTTGGACTATCCATGGCCCTGGGCTGCAGTCTGGCAGTTGTGGATCCCTATGCTAGAATATCAGTCTGCAGAATGTTAGCAACTATTGTATCAATATTGTATTATATCAATTCCAGTAAGGACAGGCCCCATTGTGGCCTGCATCTGTAATTACAGCAGCTGCATTTTTTGGGAGCACTTTTTTTTCCCATATCACATTTTGCTAAATAGGCCTCTATGTCAGGGGTCCCCAACTACCAGGCCGCGGAGCCTAGTCCACAATGAACAAGGTGCACCAAAATGGACACAGGCGCTCCAAATTGGACGATGGTGTGCCCAAATTGGATGCTGACTCCCCTCCTGACCCCTGGAGCCCCACCTGGTCCTTGAAAAATGTTTTTGCCTTGACACTGGTCCCCAAACCAAAAAAAGGTTGGGGACCGCTGTGATTATAGAGAATACTATGTTGCTCATAAGAACAATTTCAAGGTGTAAATAACTCCTCCCTCACCTTATACTATTATGAACTGATGGACCCTGGTACTTGAAGTCTCTCTGATTTTTATAGCGGGTGGTTATTTTCTGGAAAGCAGGGACCTGGAATATATCACTTTACAAACAGTGTATGGGACTGGTAGTATGAATCTGTGGGGTGCTTGGGCACTGGACCCTGAAGACTAGAATGTCCTTTCAATCCGAGGAGTTAGGTATAGATGTTATTTTATTTATTTTTGGAAATTTGGAGTGTTTATGCTCTATGTTTGTTTCTACACAAACCCAACCAAATGAGCTCATGTCAAACAGGGCAGTATATTTTACCTTTAAATAGAATGAGGTTTTACAGTAGGAAGGAAATCTGCAGACTAGTGTGCTTAGGCAGGTTCTTATCAGTCACAACATACATTAAAGGAAAGTTATGCTCACAAGAATTAAGCAGGCTTTGGAAAAAAGGGATGCCTGGTCAGCAAGATGGCATACAGTTAGTTCTCTGTTGTCTTGTACCACAAACAAAACATCACAACAGAACAGTGAGCAGAAACAGTGTATAATCCACCATTTATGTAGAAGCTACTTGTACTTTTCCCCTATAAAAGCAATGTAAAAAAAAAGCTATTTTTTTTTTACATATCTGAAGGTCGAACAGTAAATTCATTAGCAATGTGAAGAAGCCAGGATGACATCAGTTTGCAGCCTCATGAATTACAGCATCTGGGAAAGAACATACATAAACATCGCTGGCAAATTCAGGAACTCATATTTTCCTACAATCTAATTTTATTCAAACCATTCCTTTTCAAAGATGCTATATAACAATTTCACATACAGACTATCCAAGCAGAATGGACGTCAAGTCAAATTATTCTGGAAAAGTTTAAGAGGTTAATGTTTGGCTTTCACATTGCCTTGACATTAAGATGACTGGACCGAGATTAACTATAAAATAGGGCATCTGGTATATATCCTCTATACTAATCAATGGCTGAACAGTGTCCAAGCCAATATATGAATGAATGAACTGCTCACGCATAGAAAATTTTGTGTGTACCACAAAACTTTGTATAATGGTGTCTTATCTTTAGCATAGGCAAATGCCACAGCAGGCAGGTATAAAGACAGGTGGAGAATAAGCTAAGCCAGGGGTCCCCAGCCTTTTTTGCTTGTTAGCCACATTTAAATTTAAAAAAGAGTTGGAGAGCAACACAAGCATGAAAAAGTCCATGTGGATGTCAAATAAGAGCTCTGATTGGCTTTTTGGTAGCCCCTATATGGACTGGCAGCCTACAGGAGAGAATGTTTGGCAGGACATATGTTTTTTATGCAACCAAAACTTGCCTCTAAGCCATTAATTCAAAAATAAGCACTTGCTTTGAGGCCACTGGGAGCAACATCCAAGGGGTTGGAGAGCAACATGTTGCTCACGAGCTACTGGTTGGGGATCACTGAGCTAATCCAATCAGCTCTGTGTCTTATAGACATGATGTTGGCATTCTTGTCTTCACACCAAAGTCCAATCCTTGAATACATGCAGATGCCATTAGAACACCAATAGATGGCAACAAATTGGCTATTTTGCTGCCTGCATTTTTTATGTAAGCAGAAAAACAGCCTGGTGAGCTTAAGGCTGGGGACAGACAGGGAGATTCGGGGAGATTCTGTCGCAGGCGACAATCTCTCCAAACTTCCTTCTACCTGTCCGTTGCTAGTTTAAATGACAAAGCGCCAGTGCTGTCCACATGCGGCTTGGCGATTTCCGGAATCGCCTGAAGTTTCCTCACGAAGTAACTTCGGGCGATTCCGGAAATCACTGCGCCGCGTGTGCACAGCGCTGGCGCTTTGTCATTTAAACTAGCGACGGACAGGGAGAAGGAAGTTCGGGGAGATTGTTGCCTGCCAGGTGACAGAATCTCCCCGAATCTTCCGGTCTGTCCCTAGCCTAAGATAAGTCATAAACGACATGTGTGTTTGCATCTTTGTTTGATTTGCACACGGATGGTCATAGAATAGAAGAGATCCAAAGTCAGACAAAATGAGCCTAGTAGAGTAAATAAAAGATTACTCTCAATTCTGATAAACAGGGGAGGAGGGTGAAATGTATACATGCACATTTATTTATACACACATACATACAGTACATATATTAGCTTGAATTTCTAGGGAGGCTAAGCCTCCCTAAAAATTCATTGTTCTCTATCTAGGATCATAATCTTACTGCAAGTGTCACAGTCCAAGAATGGCTTTCTGAATAAATACCTGGTCAATGTAAATCCAATCTATCTCAATAGGCCAATGCAGCTATAGCAAGTGGGGGATGTTAAGTCATCCAATAAATTAAGGAATTGTAATAGAATCTCTAAAAACAAGCAACTTTCCAATTTATATGTTTTAAACTGAAGACGATTTGCTTTGCAGCCACAGTCATCTCTTTCGTTTCTGCTGTAGCCCGATACCTTTCTAACTGCGGTGTCCCGTGTGTGCAGCAGGAGCCAATCAGAGGCAAGCATGCTTGTTGCCGCCTGTATATTCTCTGTTCTGACCAGCTCTCGCTGCACCGATACATAGGGACGACTGGCGACTGCCTAAGTTTCTTACACAGCTGAAGTAGGTCTGGCTGAGGCTGCCTAATTAGAGCTTTAGACACTGGGTCCTTTACCAACAGTAAAGGTGGCCATACACAAGCCGATAAATGCGGTCAAGAGAACGAATCAGCAGTTTATTGGCAAAAGTATGGGGCCCTCAAATTATTTATTTCGTTTTGGGATATCTGCCTGAAAGTCGGCCAGATGTCAATCGGTCAGTCCTAAAAATCCAGTCGGATCGCAGACTGCATCTGATGCAGTCAAGCTATTCAACCACCCGTACGTCTGCATTATGATCCGAACCTTGGGCCCACGATCGGATCAGTCAGATATTCCCGACCTCAAGGTGGGCACATTGGGGCAAACCACTCGTTTGGCTACATCACCAAATGAGCGCATCTCTCTGTGTATGGCCACCAAAGGACCAGTTAACATCAAAAAAAATTATTGTATCCAACGGAAAAAAAAAAACGCACCAAGCCATATTTAACTTAATCGCAAAGTCTTTTTTAAGAAATAACTTAACGGTACTCCGTTTGAATTGCTCTTCAGAAAAGGCAGTGATCAATCATGTGGAGCTCGATTTCTCCTCCCTGGATATCTCCTATAAAAAAGGCAGGCAGTAGAAATCGATCACATTTTCTAAGGAGGACTGCAAGCGGAGTAAGTTATTTCTTAATAAAGACTTTACGATTTGAAATTTAAAGAGTTTTTCACATAGGCCCATAAGTTTTCCATAGTGTATATTAGTGAATATTCATAACTTTTTGGCAATGACTGTGTGTAAAACAGTTATAAAGGGTCAGGAGCCACAATCCCTAATCAGAAATAGGCGCATGCTGATGTGGAGAGTTGTGGGCAAATTCTGCCACGACACCCGTCCACATCGTGTTGAAATACTGTTCCACCAGTCCAACCGCACCCAATTTAGACCATCATAATGAGCACTTCCAGATGATAAATCACCAACAATTTCTGTCTGTTGCCTACCCCCAAAAGAGACAGATTATGGGCCCCCCTGGCTGTAATTATGAAAAAAAAAAAAAAATGTGCCAGTGCATTAAACTCTTATGTGCTTTAAAATGTTTTGTGCAGGGAAGCAGGTGGCACTCAGCTCACTGCACTGTAGGACAGGAACCAGTCAGCAGCTAGGCATTCCTGATAGGAACTCATTTGAAACACAGACAGGGACCAGTGAACATCTATAGTGGGCTCCAGTAAAGGGTCCATTTTTAAAGACTGTTAATTTACACCCAAAAGTAAAACCAGGACCACATAGTATACATCATTGCCTACAATTTTTTTTTTATCGTATATTTCTCCTTTCAGGTTAATGGCACATCGGGATCATTCTCGACCTGCAGAAAAAATATAACCTGTGAATCAGCCCCTACACTGGCATCAGCCTTCTTTCTTGCCTGGACCTGGAACTACTGTGCAGAAATGTGCGAGTACGGATATCTGCAGCATGTGCCGGTGTCCGGTCCAATGCAGTGAATCTGAGTGCAGGCAAGGAAGTCAGCTTATCATGCCCGCCTAATGCCCGTGTGGCAGTAGCCTAACATAATAGGGTTCTTGGACAGGATGAGAGACTATCTATAATTAATACTTATACTTCAAGGAGGTAGCTTCAAATGGATTTTTCAGAGTAACATATGACATTTAAAAGGTTAACCCACAAAATGATAGTTTTTTTTTTATTTGCTTGCACAGTGCTTCTGCATGTAACCAATGTGGGAGGTACACAGGCTATTTTTGCTGAATAGGCCTGGTTGTGGTTTAGAAAGCTCTATAATTGGGATAAAAAGAAGGAAAGCAACGGAGAGGCTGTAATCTAAGGGTGTGTCGGATCTAGCATGTCATGGGTAAAAGAAATGAGAAAAGGAAAGGGGAGAGAAAAGAGAAAACAGGGCAATGAGTAAGAAAAAAGGGTGAGAAAGTGGCAGACCTGTGATATTTCCCAACATTCCTGTGCTATTGATAAAAAATGGTAAGATGTACAGTTGTGCTCATAAGTTTACATATTCTGGCAGAATTTATGATTTGGATGAGGCTCTTTATCTTCTCAGATGGTAAAAGCTGCCCATTCTTCCTGGCAAAAAGCCTCCAGTTCCCATAAATTCTTGGGCTGTCTTGCAGGAACTGCACCTTTAAGGTCTCCCCAGAGTGGCTCAATGATACCGAGGTCATGAGAACGAGATGGCCACTCCAGAACCTTCACTTTATTTTGCTGAAGCCAATGACAGGTCGATTTGGCCTCGTGTGTTGGATCATTGTCATGTTGGAATGTCCAAGTACGTCACATGCACAGTATTTTTTGATAACTTACTGCATTCATTTTGCCATCAATTCTGACCAAATTTCCTATACCTTTGTAGCTCACACATCCCCAAAACATCAGAGATCCACCACCATGTTTCACAGTAGGAATAATGTACCTGTCATCATAGTCCTTGTTGACTCCTCTCCAAATGTAGCGTTTATTTTTATGGCCAAAAAGTTCAATTTTCATCTCATCACTCCAAATGGCTTGTCTCTGTGCTGTTTGGCATATTGTAAGCGGGATACTTTGTGGCATTTGCATAGTAATGGCTTTCTTCTGGCAACTCAACAATGCAGCCCATCTTTGTTCAAGTGCCTCCTTATTGTGCATCTTGAAACAGCCACACAACATGTTTTCAGAGTCCTGTATTTCACCTGAAGTGATTTATGGGTATTTCCTTGCATCCCAAACAATTTTTTCTGGCAGTTGTGGCTAAAATATTAGCTTTAGTTGGTTTGGTTTCAACAGAACCCCTATTTTTCCCACTTCTTAATTAGAGTTTGAACACTGCTGATTGGCAGTCTCAATACCTTTGATATTTTCTTATATCCCTTTCCTGTTTATAGAGTTCAGCTACCTTTTCACAGATCCTTTGACAATTCCGTTACTTTGCCCATGACTCAAAATCCAAAAAACATCAGTGCAGCACTGGATGAAAGATGCAAGGGTCTGTCAGGAGTCCAGAAAGTCACTGGACCTTTTATAGACACCCACTAATTACAAGCAAGCAGATCACAGGTGAAGATCGTTATCTTTAATAGCCATTCAAGTTGTGTGCAAGTTGAAAAGCCATATCACCAGGGTATGTAAACTTTTGATCAGTGTCATTTGGGTAGTGATTATGATTTAAAAAGAGTAAACACAGTTGTTTGACAATAAATGG
>CM044431.1:121041549-121056370 GCA_024363595.1 Xenopus borealis | reverse complement strand
TATATATAAAATGGTTTATATTCATATGAGCAGCATTAAACAAAACAGATAGAGCTGATGCCCTGTTTGGTGACTAGTCATACAAAGTAAACTAGTGGCAACATTCAGCAATAAAAATAGAAGAGGAAGTATGGAGAAGCACATAGGATAAAAATACATTTTACAAGAGGTATTATTATAAACAGATATCATAAATATAAAAGTGTTTGCATCAGTGCATTGGTAAAGTCCTATCCTAATGGATCACCATAGCCCCCATTTTGGCCATCTCATTGGTAGTCAGACAGCGTAATGTCCTTACCAATTCTAAAAGCGCTCTCAGTTAATAAGAGGAATAAAAGTAGATTTTATTTCTATTTTTTTTTCATTATGGGAACAGCTCTACTTTATTCAGAAAGGTCTGGAAACATTTTTTTTGCCCAGAGATGCCTGTTTGACTTGCATGTAAAACTTTTATTTTTTTTTGAAGCACTATTTAGATACATGCAAACAGATCTATAATCTGCATAAAAATGAAGCAGGAGAACAGGCATAGCTAGCTCAAAAGTAGTCTCAAAAGATCCTAAAATCACTGTAATGGAAGTTTTCAAAACCAGAACTGAATCCCCCATCATGCATCTGTATTTTTTCAACACTGTAGCTTTGCAATGTCTTAATTAGGTCTTGAACAGTAGCAAATGTTACCTTTAAGAACTGTCATTGGGATGGTAAAGCTTAAATGGTTTGCCTAAAGTAAATAGGTGAATGTATACCTGTTGCTTTACTATATATCTAGACACTATAATTGTGGAGAACACTGACTGGAGGATGCTATTCAAGTCGATTAAAAAAAACCATGGGCAGCTTACAGCTGTATTCTATGCCATCTCAGAAAATACCGTTTGCTCCATAAGTCAAAGTGTCTCTTATACTGGATAGATAAATCCTTCCTTAAAGGAAAACTATACCCCCAAAATGAATACTTGAGCAACAGGTAGTTTATATCATATTAAGGGCATATTAAATAATCTTACCAAACTGGAATATATATTTAAGTAAATATTACCATTTTACATCTCTTGCCTTGAACCACCATTTCGTGATGGTCTGTGTACTGCTATTTGCTATTTAGGATTACCCAATGGCACATGCTACTGAAAAAGTATATTATTAGGAAAATGGTTTATTTACACGAAGCAAGGTTTTACAAGTTTTTTATGCAATATCTTTTTATAGAGACCTACATTGTTTGGGGGTATAGTTTTCCTTTAATTTTAAGAGGCAATACCTACCATCAGACACTTATAAAGCTTCTGTTTGACACAGAGAGACAATTTTTCTGTATTCCTTAACCATTTACCAAGTTCATAAAATCAGATTTAGTACAGTTTATGATTACCCAATGGAACATGCTACAAAAAAAGTATATTATTATGAAAATGAGTTGTTTATGCAATATTTTTTTTTATAGAGACCTACATTGTCCAGTGGGTATAGTTTTCCTTTAAAATGTACTACATTCTGTAATCCCCTAAAAAGCCAGAAGTGGTATGAAATATAAGGCCATAGCCAGCCAAATTTATAAATGGAAACCCAGAGCAGAGTTTTCTTGTGGTTTCAACATAATAGTATAGGAGCTACATCTAGTGAGCACATTTACAAAGGAATATTTGTTGGGGCACTGGTACTGTACTTTCAAAGTAAAAAGTGCCCGAAAAAAATGTACATGGTCCAATAAATGAGATTTTCTTTCTTCCTAACATGTCATACTAGATCTGAAATCCCTTTCTATGTGTGTGCTGTATAACAAACCTGTAAGCCTGATATAGAAACATGCACAGACCAGAGTCCAGGCAGGACACACAACCTGACTGAACTGCAGGGGGATTCCAGGGACACCAATCCTATACCTTCAGCAGGCTGCGTAAACCGGAATTGATATCACTAGTGAGTCAACTGGGTACAAAATAAATTCACAAAATATAGAGGCCACATATTTGGGCAACTGAATCCCTTGTAAAAATGTTTTTTTATTTTTATGCAAGCCTCAGATACAAGCTTCCAAGAAGGTCTCATTTAAAGGGGTTTTTCACCTTCCAAACACTTTTTTCAGTTGCGTTGTTTTCAGATTATTCAGCAGAAAAAGACTTTTTTCAATTTCCATTTTTTACTGATTTTTCAAAATCTAAGTTCTAAGGTTCCTGTCTAATGTTTCAGTCTGGCGCTCAGTAATTCACGTGCAGACTCTGAACAGTTATAATTTTCATTTCTCAGCAGCATCTCTTGAGTATTAGCAACTATTATTTCAATTCTAACAGCTGCCTGTAATGAAACCCAGGGATTCTGCTCAGCAGGGACAAAGATAAGAAATGTATCAACTAAATGTATCAATTTAGAACAGTTTACAGGGTTGGTGACCTTGTGAGGCTACTTTGGAAAACGAAGTGCGCCAAGTGCCAACCCAACGGCGATTTACATTCCAGCCGGCAGGAAGGCAGTTGGGAGAAGATTAGTTGCCTGAAGCAGAGGATACTTGTTGCTGGGCGACGAATCTCAACGAATCTGCTTGTGTGTCTGCCTTTGGAAGGTGAAAAATGAACCTTTACACTTCAATATTAGAAAAACAGTAACTAATAGAACACAGAACGTAATTGGAAAAAGTCTTTATTGGTGAATTATCTGAAACCAACTGAACTGAAAAGTGTTGGAAGGTGAACAACAAAGTCTTGATTACAGGGTAGGTAGCAAGGATAAAAGCAAAAATGTGCTTTTAAAATAAAAATGCAGAATACATTGCCAAATAAGCTGTTCTTATTTTGCTCATGTTATTCAAGTCATAAATAATGAAATCGACAAGTACCAGGATCTATAACCCACAACCCACCATGCAAGCAGTATAAGAAATTAAAAGTAAATCAGTTTTTTTAAGGTACAGTATTTATACATTACTGTCAGTTGCCATACCACTTGCTGCAAGATGAGGCTGTCAAAGGGCAAGGCTTGCTGTTATAAATAGATGTGAATATTCTATTACAATAAACAATGACTTTCTTACCCGGGTACATTAATACGCATTAATGTATTAAAGCAACTATGCAGAGAAGGAAATGTTCTTAGCAAAACATAGGCTGTGACCTCAGTTTATTGTCTGTAAAACGGAACATATATTGAATAAAAACAAGTAAACTCAATTTTTTTTTATATCCTGCAAGTATAACTTGCAGAGCTAAAGGACAATAGCATTAGAAACACAACTCTTCACTTAATGCATACATGTAACAAAATATAAATGGATCACAAGTGGCAAGCATTTTCCTGCTTTCACAGCACTTGACAGGGCTAATCTAGGCTGATGACCCATTAGACATTTCTTCTGTGGCATACTTTAGCTGGCAGAGAAAATAACGAAATAAATGAAAATGAAACCGTTTTGAAGAAATAAAAATATAATGCAGTGTAGTGTAAAACGGTTGTGCTGGCTTCAGAAACACTATTATATTTTATATAAATAAGCTGCTGCGTAGCTATAGGGGGCAGCCATTCGAAGGTCACATTATACAGCAGATAAGCTCTGTAAAACATAATGGTATTATCGGTTATCCATTTTTTTAAAGGAACAGCATCCAATGGGATTCTTCAGAACTTACATTTGTTCCATTTTATTTTTCGTGCCTGAATGGCTGCCCCCATAGTTGCACAGCAGGTTGTTTATATTAGGGATGCACCGAATAAACTATTTGGGATTCGGCCGAATCTGTCATGGAACATTCAACTGAATCCAATTTGCATATGTAAATTAGTGACAGGAAGGTAAAAGGTGGGGGGGAAACAAATTTTACTTCCTTGTTTTGAGACAAAAATTACATGATTTCCCTTCCCACTGATAATATGCATATGCAAATTAGGATTCAGTTCGGCTAGGCACAAGGATTCGGCCGAAATCCCGAACAGAATCCTGGATTTGGTGCATCCCTAGTTTGTGGCTTTTACTGGTGCCATATAGCCTTTTATCGATTTCTGCCATTGCTAAACAGCAGCTTGTTTATACAAGCTATAGTACTTTTTCTGAAGCAAACAGATCAATTTTACCAAAGCAAGGTAATACTACACGATATTGTCAAAACTTAATTTAATTAGGAATTGTTGTGTTGTGTTTAAACATAAAATAAAAACTTTTAAATAAATAAATAAAAACTGGGTAAAGAGATAGGCTGTGCAAAATATAATTAGTTAGCCACAAATGTAATGTATAAAGGCTGGAGTGACTGGATGTCTAACATAATAGCCAGAACACTACTTCTTGCTTTTCAGCTCTCTTGGTTTCCACTCATTGGTTACCAGGCGGTAACCAATCAGTGACTTGAGGGGGGCACAAGGGTCATAACTGTTGCTTTTGAATCTGAGCTGAATGCGGAGGATCAATTGCAAACTCACTGAGCAGTTATGTCCCATGTGGCCCCCCTTCAAGTCGCTGACTAACTCAGAGTTAGAGAGCTGAAAAGCAGGAAGTTGGATTCTGGCTATTTTGTTAGACATCCAGTCACTGCAGCATTTATATATGACAGTTTTGGCTAACTAACTATATCAGAAACATGTTTTATTTTGAACAGGCTATTTCCCCAGTTTTTATTTTCACACTGACCTGTTCCTTTAAATCCATTTAATTTTTTGTTGCTACTGTTCCTAAAATGCTTTAGAATCTTTTGGCTTAAAAACACCATCGTCAAGCAATTGAATGAATGGACAATGGAATTAGCTTGCGATATTGAGCAGTTCGACAGAAATAAAATTCTGGAGAAAACAGCTACAGTGCCATCATCAGAATCAATCATATGGTGTTTATTTACTTAGCGGAGCCTTATGTATAGAAGGAGCCTGTTTTCTTTTTTTGTCCACACCCATTTAAAAGCACACATTGCCAGACTGGTCAAAACATTGCTTGATCAGTGTTACACAACTGCTATATAAAATGTTATATGTTAGAACACAGCACAAGTTTGTTTTTTTAACTGGAAATGAAGAAGCGAATGTTTCAGTTTGTGCTCAGTAACCAAGATCATCATACTCATTTGTTCTGTGTTTAAAAAGAACAGAGCCCCATTTTTCTTTTTGTATCACAGTTAAAGTGCCTAGGATGTTGGTGCACAATCGTTTCAAGGACACACTATCATCAAAAAAATTAAGTTTGCATTGACATACATAATTTCACAGATTGAAAGGAAACCGTGAAAGACTTTTTGTGCTGCCATGACCAGTTCCCCAACCCTCACAGAGTTTTCCATCCCCTTCCTCAACTTTTTTCTTTACCAAGTGATGGATTCTGGGTCTTAAAGTTGCTCTACTTGCCAGAGTAATGCTGTGCGGGTTGACAAAATGCAGAGTCTAACCTGCCTGTTCATAATCTGCACCTGACCCTAACCCACCATGGCTCACTATTTACATACCCATACCCTCCCCTCTCTGATGTCACTGAAGAGGCTGGGCATACAGAGTCTATAAAAAGTGCAAACTGGAGGAAGAATCAGGCCTTTATTAGGCCACAAGCAGGGTGGGGGCGCATGGTGATGTTCAGCCCGAACCCACCCGCGTACCACAAAGGTTGTCTGGAAGTTGATCCCAACCTACAGGTGCAGTACCCACTATGGAAAGCAGATGGACATCAGGTCCCAGAATCCATTACTTCACAACTGAACAAGGTGATGAACAGGTTGCATTACACTTTCAGCCTAAAGGCTTGCTGGGAAATGGTTTGTCAGAATAACACAGTTTCCTTTCAGTCTGTGGAATCAGGTTAGTCTGTGTAGAACATTTTTTTCCCTCTAAAATAGTATTTATGCAATTTTTCTCCATAAGCCTTACTGAATGAGCTCATGTTAAAACAGGGGTATATTTTTCCTTTAACAATATTGCATTGTTACAGAATGTACCATTTTTAATGCACTGATGTTACAGAATGTACTATTTTTAACAACTTTAAACTTGCCTTTATTTTTATTAGTTATTACATTATTTATAATCTTCTGCCGGTGTAAAGCAGAATAATGTTTTTGTTACATTTTACAAATTTTCTTACTTTTCAGGCCCTCTATTCATATTCCAGACCCTGACTTAACTGCTGCCTGGTTGCTAGAGTAAACAGTAATTTTACCTTTCCTTCTCTTTTAAAGGAGAACCAAATCCTTAAAATGAATATGGCTGAAAATGCCATATTTTATATACTGAATTTATTGCAGCAATAATCCAGGACTTCAAGCTTGTCACAGGGGGTCACGATCTTGGAAAGTGTCTGTGACACTCACATGCTCAGTGGGCTCTGAGCAGCTTTTGAGAAGCTAAGCTTAGGGGGTCATCACAGATTATCAATCAGAAAATGAGGTTGGTAAATTACAGTCACTCTTTACAGCTGCACTGCAAGCTGTAATGATACCCCCCCCCCCCCACAGCAACCCATCAACAGAATAATGGAAGGTGACCAGATAACAGCTCCCTAACACCTACATTTCTAAAAATGCCCCTTGCCCCAACTAGTGGTAAATATAAGAAATATAAGCACTCAATAGTAAAAATCCAAGTCCTACTGCAGCTCCTCCAGTTACTATGAGTAGGAGAAACAATAGCTTATAAGAGTGAAGACACACAGAGCTACTAGTCGCAGCTACTTATGATACAAAATAGGCAATAGTGATCATTTGCTTTGCTAAGACACTACATGTGTTGTAGCGGAGGCAATTCTCAGTATTGTCTAGGCAGGGTATTTTTTGGCATTTTGTAGCCACAACAAGTAGCTGCTACTAGTAGCTCCGGAGGGGTGTGAAATCAGCCTGCTGAAATATGCAGGTTGATTTCAGCCCCTACACGTCAAACAGCCTCCTTATACTTTCACATTCAGAACCATTGAGTCCGTTCTGACACAAACACACTCAGCTGATTTCGATGTGAAGTACAAACTTTCTTTGCCAGAATCAGCCCAGTGTGGTTGTGCTGGAGCAGACAAAGTTGTTCCAGTTTGGAAAGAAAGAGAAGGCTAATGCCCACATAAGGGCTAAAATCAGCCTACGCATTTCAGCAAGTTGATTTTGGCCCCTGTGTGGTAGTAGCCTTAAAGGAAAAGTAACACCACAAAATGAAAGTGTTTTAAAGGAATGACAATATAATGTACTGGTACATTTGCTTCACAAACAACTATAGTTTACATAAACAAGCTTCTGTTAGCCATGGAGGTGGCCATTCAAAGCTGAAAAAGGAGAAAAAGCAGAGGATATGCAGCAGATAAGCTCTATAGTTTACAATGGGATTCTTCAGAACATATCTGTTTTCTACTGTGTATCTTGCTTGAATGGCAGCTCCCATGGCTACACAGCAGCTTATTTATATGAACAAAAAAACAGTTTACAGGTAGGGTTGCCACCTTTTCTTGAAAAAAATACCGGCCTTCCTATATATTTACTTTTTTTCCTATTAATAACATTGGGATCAGCCATCAAAAATACCGGCCAGGCCAGTGAAATACCGGCCAGGTGGCAACCCTATTTACAGGGCAACAGTACATTATATGGTTGCTCCTTTCTTTTTTTGGTGTTACTGTTCCTTGAAACAATGAATGCAACAACCTTGCAAACTAGTAGGTAATCTTTATATAAGTGGGAGAAAGGCAAAAAGGTAGTGGCACACAGGAAGGGTGGATAAAAGCAGAGAATGGCACAGATGAGGGGTAAAAAAGAAAAATGTCTATCGGGATAAAGAATAACTAAGAAAATATAGTATTTGAAAAAAGGGATAAGAGAGCATTGGGAAATGGTAAAGCAAGACAGTCTCGCAATCAGCTTGTGATACTTTATTTTAACCTTTTCTACACTGGCAGCATTACCATCATGAAGGTGAAGTCTATCAAACAGTTTTTTGCACAGGCAGAGATGTTGCCATGACCACACATTTCCTCATACAATACAGAACAAAGATATCAGTCTACTTGAAAAGCCCACATCCAAAAATGCCCTCAGTCTGTTGCCTGTCTCAATGAACTGTCACGCACTAATGCAGAAAGCAGTTACTATTATCTACCAAATTGTAATACTATATATAATCTATTCAGCAGTAGTTGAGGGTGGATATCATATAAACTGTTCTTTCAATGTTTTGTACATCTGAGTAAATAATGATGTCAAAAGCAGAGAAGGTTCCTTGCATTCTTCAAGCGTATTCATTATATTATAGTTCAATAGAACATAACCTGCTGTTTATGAAAGCAGTTTCGTTTTGAAAAAATTACAGTTTGTGCTAGCATAGGGAAGTGAATTTTCTGGTACAGCAATGGGACCTGTTCTCCAGAATGCGCAAAACCTGGGGTAATTTGGATCACTATACTTTTAAATAAAACATTTAAAGTAATTGTTCAGTGTAAAAAAACTGTGCAAATAGATAGGCTGTGCAAAATAAAAATGTTTTTTAATATAGTTAATTAGTCAATGCAAACTATAAAGGCTGGAGTGGCCGGATGTCCAACATAATAGCCAGAACACTACTTCCTGCTTTGCAGATCTCTTATTGGTTACCAGTCAGTATCCAGTGAATTGAGGGATTGAGGGATTGAGGCATATGGGTCATAACCATTTGCTTTTGAATTTAACCTGTATGAGGAGGATCAAAAGCAAACTAACAACCATTTTGTCCAATGTGGTCCCCCTTCAAGTTACTGACCAACTAAGTGTTAGAGACTTACAAAGCATGAAGTTGGGTTGTGGCTATCATGTTAGAGCTCAGCCACACCTGGCGATTCGGGGAGATTAGTCGCCAGGCAACAATCTCCCCAAACTGCTTCCCCGTCTTGCGCGGCTATGATGAATGGTCACCTGCGGAGCTTCGTTTTCCAAAGTCGCTCGAAGTTTCCTCGTGAGGCAACTTCGGAAAATGAAGTTTTGCGTGGGTCATGCCACAGGCAACTTTTCATTATAGCCGCCACAAGACAGGGGGAATCAGTTTGGGGAGATTAGTCACCCCAAAAGAAGAGGTAATTAGTCGCCAGGCGACTAATCTCCCAGAATCGCCAGGTGTGGTGGAGCCCTTAGACATCGGTTCACTCCAACTTCTATAGATTACATGTTTGGCCAACTAACTATATTAGAAACATTTTTTAGTTTGCACAGTCTAGTTTATCCAGTTGTTATTTTTATGCTGAACTATTCCTTTGGGCTAGGGACAGACAGGGAGATTCGGGGAGATTCAGTCGCCTGGCGTTTAATAGCAGGCGACAATCTCCCCGAACGTCCTTCTCCCTGTCAGTCGCTAGTTGAAATGTAAAAGCGCTGGCTCTGTGCACACGCGGTGCGCCGATTTCCAGAATCGCCCGAAGTTACCTCGTGAGGAAACTTCGGGCGATTCCGGAAATCGCCGCACCGCGTGTGCAGAGCCGGCGCTTTTACATTTGAACTAGCGACTGACAGGGAGAAGGACGTTCGGGGAGATTGTCGCCTGCTATTAAACGCCAGGCGACTGAATCTCCCCGAATCTGTCCCCAGCTTAAGTGTGAAATAGATCCAATAGGAATGCTTTACCTACAAAAGGTTCTCTTTGGAATCAAGTACTAGGGAACAGTTTCATCATTACAGAAAAAAAGACACACAAATGATTTGCTTTAAATGGAGTCTATGGTTAATGGCCTTTCCATAATTCTAAGCTTTTTAGATAAGGAATTCAAAATACCATTTTCATTATACCTCAATAAAAAATGTTGTTGCTATCTTATAGCAATGATAATGAAAACAACAAATATGCCGTATTTGGGAAATAAACAGATCTGTCATGCACAGGAGATCTTTAGTCTGAAAGATACTGCTTTGTATAGCCAAGAATGCATTAAAAACGTTAAATGATAATTGGGTCAACAAAAGTAAGTTCTTAATGATCAATCTGTGGGTCAGAATTTTTTATACGTTCAGATGCCTTAAAAAGGAATGACTGTTTATATAAACAGAAAAAAAACTGTAATCCTTATGAAAATCTTTCACTAGCACTATTAAAAGTGTAGTTTACATCAATTCTCATGAAAACTTAGGTCAAGTAACACATCAGTTGGTCTCACTACTAAGTAAGACAGTATTGAGGTTATGCAATAAAAAGGTACTACGTTTGCCCAGGAGCAGTAACCTATAGCAGGAATGCCCATGCGAGGTCTACTTTTAGTAATCTTGTCCCATTATGATCTACATCCATAAAAGCATTGTTGGCATTCTGTTCCACGGAAAATATTACTTAAAAAGTATATTTATTTATGAGAGAATTTATATTGCTATAGTTAAAACTATTTATATGAATGAAAAGCATGAAACAGGAAGGTGATATTGACAAGCTGTTCGTTGACAATGTCTTGAGATCGACTGATCACCAGCTAGAGGTCTACTGATAGATCCCGATCTATCTTTTGGGCACCCCTGACCCATAGCAACCAATCAGCTGGTAGAATTGACTGGTCACCTGTTTAAATGCAAGTATCTTATTGGTTGCCATGGGTTACTTCTCTTAAGCAAACATAGTGCCTTCCATTACATAAGGGGATAAGCGTTTCATGGATTTTCTAGGAATGCCACAAAGGGAATAGTTGTGTTCTCGTGATTAGAAAACACAAACTGACATTTCCAAGGTACAACACCGGATGAGCTTGCAGACATTGCTATAGAAGTGAATAAGGTTAATTTACTTTTTGACCCCACTTCTCAAGCTACTAACAACTACAACAAAGATAGAAACTACTCAACTACTGTAGAATAGCAAAATAGCAAGGTGCCGCTAGGCAACATCTAACGGCCAGAGCCAAAAAGGTTAATGCACTGCAGCCAGTAAACACAAAAACAGGAGCAGGCCTGAGGAAACAAAGAGGCTATAAACTGTAAACATTGCTGCAAATATAATGGAAGTCACAAACCTAGACTATTAGTGATTAAAACACAGACTGTGCTTCCTCTCCCTGTACAGAGTTAAGGCTCAACAGAAAACGGGAAGGAAAAGCGAGAAATAAGCAGCCAGAATAGGTTCCGGAGCTGAAGTCAGCAAATGGTATCCCTGTAAAAACAACTTTTATGGCTCGTTGTAAAACCCAGAAGTTTTGATTGAACCCCCAAATTACATCACTGTCACAAGTTTTTTTTTATTGTAAAAGTTAGGATTTTTATCTTGTATTAGGCACAATAAATTCAGTATCTTCACAATAATTAAAGTGATACTGTCCAGAGCCACATTGATAGATCCTGGGAATGTAACTTCCAGCCTATTTCTAACACTACAAAAATGTGGTCCAATTCAGAAACAAGCTCTTCAGCTCCTACTATGAAAAGAAGGCAGCACCCGAATTCCTGCACACGTAACTGATGCACCAACGCCCTAAAAATTGGTTATTTTTAAGGAAAAAAATACTATCACCAGATATTGTGTCTTTGAGGTGACATTCCAATAGATTTCAAAACATGTCAGTATAACCAGATGTTTTTCACAAAATAGCACTATGTCATACATATTATGGAAGAATAGTGTTTTTAGAATAGAATAGCAGTTTTGTGATCATCTCAAGAAGCTTTCATGTTACAGATTCACAGAACAAGCAGTTCTAGAATACATCATGTGGCTATTCAAGAGGAATGGGGCAAGACCCTGAAAGTGAAGTTCCCTTCCCTTAGAAGGGCCCCTGTCATTTCTGCTCGAGAGTGAGGGGTTAACAGAATAGACTAGGGGTTATGGGTAGGGTGTGTGCAGACTAAAATACCACAGAAAGAGTAGTGTAACCTAGCTGTCGATACCAGTGGGATAACTATACTATTAAAGGAGACACATTGCGTACAAATAAGAATGTACCAGTGCATTATACTCCTTTAGATATAAAAGAATCGTACTTTAAAAAGTAGTGTTTCAGGCTGATTTATTGATTATTTTGCCAAAAACCCCTTCTCTTCCACTTCCTGCTCCCAGAATTCCCAGGCTGTGCAGGGGAGCCGACGGCACTCAGCTCACTGCACTGTAGGACAGGAACCAATCAACAGCTAGTAGGACCTGATAGGGAACTGAAGCCTGTCTTTGCTTATGTGACTGCAGGGACCATTAGGACACGCCCACACCTCATTTGAAACACAGACAGGGAGCACTGAACATCTATAGGAAACTCCAATAAAGGGGCGATTTTTAAAGTTAATATAAATTTTTAGCACCATGTAAAAGCAACACCATATATTACTTATAATTGCCTAGAAAATTTCATACAACCTATATGTCTCCTTTAACTTTGTAGCTGTTTTAAAGGAACAGTAACACCAAAAAAATGAAAGTGTTTTAAAGTAATGAAAATATCATGTAGGGTTGCCCTGCGTTGTTTAAACTAATCTGTTTGCTTCAGAAACACTACTATAGTTCATTTAAACAAGTTGCTGAGTAGCAATGGTAGAAATTGAAAAACTGCTACATGGCACAGGATAAGTAATGGATAACAGATAACATTATGTTCTACAGAGCTTATCTGCTATCTGCTGTGTAACTTGAGCCTTTTCTCCTTTGAATGGCTGCCCCCTTGGCTATAAACAATAGTCGTGTTTCTGAAGCAAACACTGCAGTTTTACCAGTGCAGGGCAAGACTGCATTATGTTTTTATTACTTTAAAACAATTTCATTTTTTGATGTTACTGGCCCTTTAAGGACTTCGCTAATCAACTTGTGGGTCTGACATGGTTTTGTCTTGCTCCTGTTTCTCCCTCAATCAATCCCTGGTGTAATAAAATCCCTGTGCAAACCCTGGTCATAAATATGTTATTTCTGTGTTTGTGCTAGTTTCTGCTACATTACACTTGGCACTTGACATGGTTTACAAAAAAAAAAAAAAGCCTACATAAGTGTATCCTATCAGTTTAAAAAAGAAGTAATATAAATCTTATCTCCAAAGCAATAAATATTCAGTAGAAGGCTATTGTATTCTATTACAGAGCTAATCTGTTATCTACTATGTAACTTGTGCAGCCTTGTAAAATTGTGATTTGCTCAAATGTTCCTTTCACACAGTTTACCCTGATAGCTACAAACAAGAATAGTGCTAACTAGAGGAACTCATGCAGATTGATTGTTTTACTCTCAATGCAAGGACATACGCTAAAGATGTTGCCAAGTACAATGACATGTTGTTTTATGCCAGCATTCAGATAATTTTAGCCCCTGCAGTTGAATTAAAAGAAACAGCAATGGTTTTTCTAACCTTAAAGGGGACCCACCATCTACACATAAAAAGCTGTATAATGTAAGCCCTTTGCAAATGAAACATAAAACCCAACCACTTTTTTTTCATTAAAACATCCATACCCGTTATAAAGCTGTTTAAATATCTGAGCTTTCAATGAAATATTACCTGCCACTCCTCTATGCTGGAACAATCAATTACTTTCATTTTCCATCAGCAATTCCTGCATGTCACTGCACTCCTCACATCCCGCTTCCCTCATCACACTCTGTAATTGTGTATGACAGTGCTGTCCAAATTCTGTGTTACCGAGGGCCGAAATTTTTCTGGCCTACATAGTGGAGGGCCGATAATGGAAGCCAGTGTTGACCACTCCCTGTTTTTTAAACCACACCTGCTTTAAACCACACCCATGTTACCACAAGACCATGTCCAAATTAAGTGTTTGTGATGGCACACCAAAAAAACCAAATGGCTGGTGCTCACTGCAGGGATATCACTCATTGCTCATATGTGAAAAATACCCTTAAATCCATATGGATCCTCTTCCCCTGTGGATAACACAGCATCCACAGCACATGATTAAACATCTTAGGGGCCCCTAACAATTTATTTTGAAATGCTACCAAACCCCCAGAACAAATACCAGGCTTATATTCCACAGGCAGAGCAGGACAGGGCACAGCCAGGCAGAGCAGGGCACACAGGGAGCATAGGATGTACCCATGTACTAACTGTATGTTGCACCCATAAGATGTACAACATACAGTGACACAGTGCTGGTGCCCCATTAGCATTTTGTATAAAGTGTGAGCGGGTAAACAACGTGGGCAGTTTCAGTCTGGGTCTCAGGTGTGAACAGTACAGGGCTTTAGGGGTGTTAACAAAAGAGGTGTTACAAGTGTAAACAATGCAGGGGGATCATAGGTGTGAGCAATACAGGATATTAGTCTGAATTGGAGGTTTAAACAATGTAGAGGCCAGTTAATCTCTGTAGTGGTACCATTTAAATTTTACACATGGTAGGGGTAGGGGGCCACAGAAGAGGGGAGTTGCGGTCCACCAGTTGGACAGCCCTGGTGTATGGCATTGAGCATGAGCATTTGGTCCCCTATTCTGGTGCATACACAAGATTTTGGGGAGATACACAATTTGTCTTAAAATTGACACAAAATGGCTGCTGGCTGTGATTGTGTAATTCCAAAACTAAGGAAACTAAATTTTAAAAATACAGTGAAAGTAAAGTTGATTTTGTTCAACTAACATGATAGAAAAGAATATTGACATTTCTTAAGGCGACATGTCCCATTTAAAGAACAAACTACATAAAGTATATGGAACACACTAAACAAGAAACATACCCTGTTTTAAAAAGTATATAATTGTTATTCTGTTTTGTTCAAACAGGAAAGGGTAAGGGCAGGGGTCCCCAACATTTTTTACCTGTGAGCCACAGTCAAATGCAAAAAAGAGTTGGGGAGCAACACAAGCATGATAAAATCCCTTGGGGTGCCAAATAAGTGCTGTAATTTGTTATTTGGTAGCTCCTTTGTGGACTGGCAACTTACAAGAGGCTCCAATTGACACTATACTTCATTTTTATGCACTTAAAACTTGCTTCCAAGCCTGGAATACAAA
>CM044431.1:121011760-121039037 GCA_024363595.1 Xenopus borealis | reverse complement strand
ATATATACTTTGACTTGGATTCCTCAGTTTATGGTACCTCTGCCTCCAATGGAACACAAACACCAAAAACTAAAAGTGTATTAAAGTAATTAAAATATACTGTACTGCTGCCCTGCACTGGCAAAATTACTGTGTTTGCTTCAGAAAGACTACTATAGTTTATATAAATAAGTTGCTGTGTAGCCATTGGAGCAGCCATTCAAGCTGAAAAGGAGAAAAGGCACAGGTTACATAGCACATAACAGTATTGGACAGAGCTTATCTGTCATGTGCTATGTAACCTGTGCCTTTTCTGCTTTTTCCCCCAGACGTGTTGAATGGCTACACAGCAGTTTTTTTTTTTTATATAAACTATAGTAGTCTTTTTGTGGCAAACACACAGATTTTACCAGTGTATGTTAACAGAATGTTATATGTTAATTACTTTAAAACACTTATTTTTTAGGGTTACTGTTCCTAATGTATTTTCCATGTTAACTGAAAAAAGTAGACAACATACAAGGCATTTTATCACTGCCAAAGCTGAAAAATATAAACCACATCCTTTGGTAATTCTAAACAAAAATCAAATAAAACTACATAAATTGTTATGCCTCTGAAGAAGCTGATATTGCACAGCAAAACACGTTAAGAGAGAGGGGAGAACCCATACGGATCTGCATGAGGAGCCAAGGGGAAGCCGGCTACAACACCCCACGGACTCTGCAGTACCATAACACAAATTATATGCAAGTACTCCACAGGAGAATTGTGAGTGCTACAATTGTTTTTACTGAAGTTTTTATATTAAAATAGTATTAAGCTATTTTCGTCTTCTATTCCATTTTATATTGGAGTTTGTGTATATTGGAGCATCAGAAGGGAGAGTGCCATGAGGATTTAATCACATGCAATACACCACAGCAGTGGTCTGTGAGTAGGCACTTTAGCCATTTTGGTGGAGGAGTGAATGTTTGGTGTTTAAGAAACTTGTTTTTGTGTTAGAGCCAATCACTAATTTCTATATCACAGTAAAAGCAACATCAGGTTATTTCTAACTAGAAAGAAGGGAAAACACTCCTATAATTATACATATTAGTTTGGATTATTTTCAGTTCTTGTATTTAAAAGTTAGCAATCAGAACATTTTTGGCCCCCGAAACCACAGTTCTACACAGCAGTGGGCATGTTGAATCACCTCAGTGACACCAGTAAGGCAAATAGCAGACTTGGAGATTAGTTGCCTGCGATAATGCTGTTATACTGTAGGCGACTGAACAATAATGTAAACTGTGTCGTTCAGATTTGAAAAGGTAATCTGAAGTTTCCTTGCTACTAATCTCCACATATGCCATAGCCCTTAGGGTAAGGACACACTAGAAGATGTGGGGATTGAGCTGCCTGGCGACTAATCACCTTGACTTTGCGGTGACCAATCTACCTGAACGCCTTCCCTCACTCTGCTCCTGGCTAAAATGAAACAATCGCCAGCGCTAATCACACGCTGCGATTCGTTTTCCGAAATCACCCGCAGTAGCCCTTCAGGCGACTTCGGAAAACAAATCACCGCGTGTAATTAGCGCAGGCAATTTTTTATTTTAGCCAGGCGCAGAGTGAGGGAAGGCATTCGAGGAGATTGGTCAACGTAAAGTCGAGGCGATAAGTTGCCAAGCGACTCAATCTCCCCAAATCACCTAGTGTGTCCTTACCCTTAGTGCAGAATGCAGAACAACTAGTTGTTGCTTTATTGACTTTCTGCCTTTGTTTACACTCTGTGACAGCTCATAACACAGAGTGTAATCATGCTTTTGGGGCTTCATTCCAGAAGCATTATTTACATTGCATGCTAAGAGCCGCCAATCAACGATAAAGGTAGCATCTCCAGAAAGCAGAGTCCCAACAGATGCCCACTGCTGTGACACCACAAAGAGGCCCTTCTTAGCCACAGGATGAAAAGTAAAGTACACATGAAATTTTTATTCTTACAGTTCACCTAGGCCATATAAGAAAAAGACGATTTAGTCCTACACTTCAATCTATCCCAATATAATTATCTGCTAATTTGTCAAGCTGCTGTAAACATAATTTAATAATAGTATTTTGAAATCTTAATAGGTCTGCTACAGAAATTCAATTATGACGTTTCTTACCTCAAGTACAGGTCCAGCACCCAATATGGTCCTCTCCACCCCACTTGCATAACCCTTCTGACTCAGTGCGGTCAAACAATGTATTAGAAAATTTGTGCTCTGAGTCTTTCCAGACCCACTTTCTCCAGATATGACAATACACTGGTTAACCCTCTTTTTCAGCATGGTGTGGTAAGAAACATCTGCAATTGCAAAAATGTGAGGCTCCAACTTCCCAAGCTGGTGGTTGTCATACATTTTGACATATTTGGGGTTGTAAATAGGTAAGAATTTGAAGGGGTTGATGGCAATCAGAATACTTCCAGCATAAGTGTAGATCTTTTGGTTCAAGAAACGAGACTTAAGGTTATCAAGAATTGCATCCTCAGTTAGTCTAGGTAAGTTGCACAAGTCATTATAGTCCACTTGAAGACGAGGAAGAAATCCCCTTTCCATCAACCTTCTGGACTCCTCCTCCTCTGAAACCAGTGGAAGGTGAGCATACTTAATGCTTCCATCCTGGTCTTTCTCCTGTAGTAAGAAATAATAACCTTCTGACTGCTGGTGCCTATCTTGGGCCTTCCGTGGCCAAAGCAGCACTCTTTGTACAGGTGAATCATTAGGATCTAACACCCACTCTTCACCTCCAGACTCTTTCACTTCAGCCAAAACATAGTGCTTGCAGCTGTCCAATGCCAGAGCAGACACTGCATTCTTTATCACTTCCGAGGCTGATAATTCCTTGGTTGCCAAAACAGTACATAAAGTGTAGGCTTCATTAGAGAGCTGAGAGTATACGTAGAGACAGTACGATGCCTTCTCATGGCCCGGGTCATTTTTTAAACTCATCCTGTGCTTGTCCTTTGATTCAGCATGCCGCATCAGAGAGTTGCCTTCAACATCTGAAAAACAATGTAAATAGGCTTATTATGTATCAGAATACGATTACTCCTGGAAATGTTTTATGTCACTTATTAAGTCTTGATGTGGGAAATATCTAAGTGCCACAGATGAATCTCCAATTAGTGGATAAAGTGCCACAAATGATATATTTACCATCTGACAAGCAAATCAGGGGAAAAAAAGTTGGCCCCGGGTGCAATTGCCTCAGAATGAAAGTAAAAACATTTAAATATCTTGAGTCCCTTTACCAATGTAGTTACTTTTTTGTACAACCCCTCATACCATGTCTGGTTTCTATGAAACAAAACTTAAGTTACCCCCCTTTTTTCCCCATCCCCTTCTCCCATTATTGACCGATGCGGACACGTTCTCTGCTCCACCAAATCAAGCCATAGGCCGGTGAACAATACCCACCAATGACTTTACAATTTTGTATTAAAAATTTTAATAAAGAGAGTTTGAGAAATAAAATCTTGAGCCCCCAACACTGCTCCCATCATCTGGAGACACAAGGTGCTGTAACTTCTGCACTAAGTGCAAATACACACCAAAACAAAATTTTTGTGAGACAGCTTTAGTACATGGGCAGAACACACATTACACAATCTGACAAGTGTTTTCACATGTTCCAATTTAAAAAAAAAAACTTTTTTTTTTCTTTTTTTTAAACTGCAAGTGTTTTCTCCCTGACTAGTGTGTTGTGAGCACACTGGATAATTCCTTGTTAGCTTTGTTTTGTTGATTCATTGCATTCATTGTGTTTTATTACATTTCTATGAATAGCTATTTTGTGCCCATTAAAATGTTCATTGCATGGATAAAACAGTGGAACTGGGTTTCTGCCCATCAATATTGAGCAATAATTTTTATTGCTTTGATCTTTATTGCTTAAAAGGGACAGTAAAGCCTCCTTGAAACCCCTTGCTTATAAAATCACAATACCCCATAATCTGTTTCACACTGGATCTCGGATGCAGTGAGGGTGACGATAAGTGTTTCTGTGTGAGCTCCTTAAAGGAAAATTCTACCCCCACCCCACATAGACCACCCTCCCTCCTCCCCCAGCCAAACTACCCCCTGGGGAATTGCCCCATACTTTAGACTGAACACTCAGCGCAGATTTAGGCAGCAGAGTTGGGCGCAGCCATCTTGCGGGTCTCACTGAAAGATCGGCAGGTATGGGCATTTCTGGGGGGGGGGGGGGTTTATTACAGGGTTGAGTTCTCCTTTAAGAACAGGTTTCGTTTTGCAGAAGTTGCCCTAAGTTTACTCGTGAGATAACTTTGGAAAAACAAAGTGCCGCATATGTTTTACCACTGGCAAATTGACATGTTCACAAATGCGGAAGGATTTGGAGGAGAATAGTCGACTGCAGAAAAAGAGATTTATCACAATCAAATAATCTCCTCATATGCCATTGCCCTTACAGTCAGTCAGCAACTTTCAAAGAGGGAAGATCTCCCGTTTCGGATTTGCGGCATGCTGGGGTTTTATCATATATTCTGCACATACTGAATCTCTTCCACTAAAACATACATATTAAAACTTCTATAAGGAACCTGAAGTAAAGACAGGAGCATTAGTGTGCACACACACAGAGCTTTTTATAGTGGATGGCCTTCTAGCCCACACTATTAGTATCTCCTATAGCGCTTTATGACAAATATTACACATTTATTTGTCCCTGAACAGATGGCAACAAGGAATGTGAATTGAATCCTATATCCTAACTCAGGAGTGCCCATACTTTACCAAAGCAACATTTACTTTTAGTGATGTTGTTCCATTACGATCTACATCCATAAAAGCATTGTTAGCATTCTGTTCCATGGAAAATATTACCTTAAAGGGGTTGTTCACCTTTGAGATAACTTTTAGTATGATGTAGAGAGTGAGATTCTGAGACAATTTGCAATGGGTTTTCATTTTTATTATTGAAGGTTTTTTTTTTAGTTATTTAGCTTTTTATTCAGAAGCTCTTCAATTTGCATCTTAAGCAATCTGGTAACTAGGATCCAAATTACCCTAGCAACCATAAATTGATTTGAATAAGAAACTGGATTATGAATAGTAGAGGGCCTGAATAGAAGATTAGTAATAAAAAGTAGCAATAACAATACATTTGTAGTCTAAAGGTGGCCATAGACGCACAGATAATATCGTACGAAACTAATTTTCGTACGATATTCGGTGCGTGTATGGTGGGAAATGAGCCGACCGACATCGTCAGAGGATTAAGATATGGGTCGGCTGGTTGATCGGACTGGACGGAAAATTTTGATCGGATGCCTTTGAAAGCTCCCTGAACATCGGCCATTGTTAGTGCTGAATCGTCAGATACAAGTAGAATTCTATTGTTTCTACCTGTATATCTGACGATTCAGCTCTACACGTGTGTGTTGAAACGAACGATCTTTCTTGGAAAGATCTTTTCCGAGAAAGATCGTAATTGTTATGTCTATGGCCAGCTTAAGGGCTGGTGCAGACAGGAGATTCAGGAAGTTTCTGTCGCCCGGCGATTCTGCGAGGCGACAATATCCCCGAATTGCCTTCTCCCTGTCCGCCTGTTTAAGTAAAAAAGCACCAGCGCCAATGCACACGCGGCGCAGCAATTTCCGGAATCGCACAAAGTTCCTTCGTGAGGAAACTTCAGGCGATTCCGGAAATCGCTGTGCCGCGTGTGCATTGACACTGGCGCTTTTTTTATTTAAACAGGCGGCGGACAGGGAGACGGCAGATTGGGGAGATTGTCGCCTCGATTAATCGCCAGGCAACAGAATCTCCCCGAATCTCCCTGTCTGCACAAGCCCTTACAGAGCATTTGTTTTTTTAGAAGGGAGTCAGCAATGCCCATTTGAGAGCTGCAAAGAGTCAGAAGAAAAAGGCAAATAACTATAAATAATGAAAACCAATTGAAAAGTTGCTTAGCATTGGCCGTTCTATAACATAATAAAAATTACCTTAAGGATGAACCACCCCTTTAATATTATACTGATTTATGAGATAATTAACTGTATATTACTCTATTTAAGAAACCACTGTTTCTTATGTAACCTTAACATAATAAAAATCCAAATGAAAAGAATGAAACAGGAGGGTAATTTAGACAAGACGCTTGTTGACAGTGTTGAGATCTCCTGATCACCAGCTAACGGTCTACTGGTAGACCCCGATCTACCTTTTGGGCACCCCTGTCCTAACTATGTATTTTAGTGTGTGTGTAGTGTGTTTGTCAAGAACAAACATTTCTCGAGAAGTATCTTGTGAGGAAACTTCGGGTGATTTCGGAAAACGAAGCGCCTCGTGTGCTTAGCGCAGGTGACTTTTCATTACAGAATAATGAAAGACATGCAAAGGCAGATCAGGGAGATTGTCGCCCAGAAGAACTGGCGATTAGTCGCCAGGCGACTAAATATCCCTGAATCTGCCCGTGTGTCTCCACCCTTAGGACGCGAGACAAGAATTAGATATGCAGACCTGACAGAGAACGACATCACATCTGTAATCCTGTCGGATTGCGTCCGCATGTCTTCGTTAATGTGGCCCCTCGGTCAGACCGCCTGCATCTCCTCTATTTTGAAAGGGCTCATCGATTGGATCAACCCGATATCGCCCACCTCATGGTGGGCATATCGGGAAGAGATCTGCTCATTTGGAGACATCACCAAACAAGTGGATCTCTCCATGTATGGCCACCCTAAGAAAATGTTCTCGTCTTTAAGGAGAGTAAAGATCCTTGAAGCTGACCCCTATTTATCTCTACTAAACCTATTATAGACTACAGAGCTTTAAGTGCTTATCTCTTATCAACTATTCAAGTGTGCCCTGCCTCCAATGCTACAATTGACACTACATGCTCTGCAAGCAATAATGCTTTGAAAAGAGCACAAGAGCAAAGGCACACTAGCATATTACACACTTCTCTCCTCCTGTGGGATACTGTCATGGCAAAACATGTTTTTTTCCAAAATGTATCAGATAATAGTGCTGCTCCAGCAGAATTCTGCACTAAAAATCAATTTCTCAAAGGAGCAAACAGATTTTTACATTTAATTTAATAATCTGACATGGGGCTAAACATATTGTCAGTTTCCCCAGCTGCCCAGTCATGTGAATTAAACTTCATTCACTCTTTACTGCAAGTTTGTGATTTCACTCCCCACCCTTTCCTCTCCAGCAGCCAATGGGAAGGTAACCAGATAGCAGCTCCATAACACAATATAACAGCTCCCTGGTAATCTAAGAACAACACTCAATAGTAAAATCCAGGTCCCACTTTGACACACTCCGTTACATTGAGTAGCAGAAACAACAGCCTGTCAGAAAGCAGTTCCATCCTAAAGTGCTGGCTCTTTCTGAAAACACATGACCAGGCAAAATGACTTGAGATGTCTGTCTACACACCAATATTACAACTAAAAAAATTACAATTGCTGGTTCATGAATTTTATATTGTAGAGTGAGTTGTTTGAATTGCAAACTGTGTAAATTAGAAATAAAAACTAAATCATAAAAATCATGACAGAATCCCTTTAATGAGAGGAGATTGGCCTGAAATACACAAAAGCAGGCATTTTGAAACCAATCTCCACTCCACTCTCTGCTCTTCTAGATCATTGAACACAGGCTGAAACTGTACTTTTAAATGCAGCCACAGGAAGCCACTCATTTTGGAGCATCTGCTTCTCTCGTCATCATTAATATTCACCAGGAGTAGAGAAACATGTAATACACCAGTTTGGCTCTAAAAAGAAAGAAGAGATTGCCACATGCCACTGACTAGCATCTGCTGGCAAATGGGGAGATTTGTTGCCTGTGGTTAAATCTATGCTACTAAGGCCAACAAACCTCAAGAAAATGCTTTACCACAGGCAATAAAGTAAATTGTTGGTGGAAAAACTAGGTGCTTCATTTATCCGAAGGAACCCAAAGTTTCGTAGTGAAGCAACTTTAGGTGAGTTTGGGATTTGACGCTCCCCATCAGCCATCACCCTTAGGGCAAGGCCAGACGGGGATTCGGGTGAGATCTGTCGTCTGGTGACTTCTTGCCGTGACGAATCTCCCCGAATAGCTAGTCAGCGCTGCGCACTCGCTAGGCAATTTTGAGTGACTTTTAAAATCGCGCCGCTGCATGTGAACAAGCACAGGCGACTTTACGCCTAGCGAGTGCGCAGCACTGCCTAGCTATTCGGGGAGATTCGTTGCGGCGATAAGTCGCCAGGCGACAGATCTCCCCCGAATCTCCCCGTCTGGCCTTGCCCTTAAAAGGGTTCTATTTTGCAATGTCATCGTAACATGTTGGGGAGCCTTTGCTAGTATTAACCTGCCCTTAGACAGTCTAGGGTCAGAAAAAAACAAACACTACAAGTCTCCTCCAGCTCTCACTGCCAAGTCTACAAGATATTCGAATGTGCAGACTATGTGCAACACTGTTATTCTACTGATGACAATGACACAGAATTAGTTTACACAACTATATATCATATCAGTCAGGAAGTGATATCTGCTGTATGTCCACACAACACATATCCAGGCAGACTGACTCACTACCAGGCCATGCTGAGGTCATTTTTATGTCTGAATAAAATCCTAGAGTAGACTGCGAGGATGCTGATTGCTTTTAAGTGCTTCCTGTCAGTAAATGGAACAGATGCCTCGTAACCCATTTGTCAGCAGGTAATTCAATTTATACTAATGCAGCCCTTCTGCAGTCTTCAGTCCTTATCTGCACATGGATCAAAACTTTCCATGTATTCATGCATGAACATGAATCTATGTTGTTACAGATCCGCTCGTTTGGCGATGTTGCCAAACAAGTGGATCTCTCCCCAATATGCCCACATTGAGGTGGGCGATATGGGGCTGATCGGATTGTGGGCCCTAAGGCTCAACTATTGGGTCATAATGAAGGGGAATGGATGGTTGGATCGCGAGACCACATCAATGAACAGATGTGGCTGTGATCTGACAGGATTTTTAGTCCCATCCTATCAACATCTGACTGACCTTCAGCCAGATACCGATCGGGGAAGCCTGTCGGAGGGCTCCATACAAAGGCCAATAAGCTGCCAACTCTGTCTCCGCTTTTATCTGCCCGTGTATGGCCACCTTTATTTTGAGAGCTTGACCTGGTAGCAGAGTTGGATTGCATGCCTAGTACACTTCTCTAACTTTAATATAGCTCTGCGAACATGAGAACGTGATGAAGTCTGTTGTAGAAAAGCTGATAAGAGATGCAAGAGAAATTGGGAAAGGTGCATTGATTCTTGCTTCAAATGGCTAAAAAATTAAACAAAGTGCTTCTAAAAGAACTCTTTGTCACATTTATTTTTCAGCAGGCTGTACATCAACCTTTTAACACAACATGAATATTTCAAGTCACAGTGAAACCTAGATTGCTGCTAGACAGTCAGTGTTGTAAATCATTCATACTGTATATGTATGTATGTGAGTGAAAGCAGGCACAGGATGTTGCAGGTTTCATTTACACTTTATTTGTATCATTTTCTGCTTGGCACAGCTAAAAACAAGAGACTATTGCTACTGCCTGATGAAACACTGCAAGTGCCAAATAACATGATCTATGGTTTATAAAAGATACAAAAAAAACACAAATGTTTTACTTATCATTGTTTACTTTTACGCCTCTGGTGTGTTTTGATTTTCTTAGTCTGTTTGCTGAGTTCTTAGTTTTGCATCAGTGGACGCAAGGCTGATTTTGGTAGAAGAAAAGCAAGTTTGCATTCTCACACCAAAATTATCCATGTTTGCCTGCAATCGGACAGACATAATTGTTCCAGGGGCAAGCAGGACAGGATGCTAATGCCAGTATAGGGGGTGATTTTCTGCCTGTGTATTTCAGATTCACGTATGTCTGTCATTAGCCTTGCCTATTTTCAACTTGAATGGCTACCTAATTTTTGGACCCCCCCTGTGCCGATGCTCCTAAATGCAGGTTACAAGTTAACAGGCCAGTGGCGTAACTAAAAACCTAAAGATCTGGGGTCACAGAGCTGCAGGCTTCACCAAGGGAGTGCTCCCCAGTGCAGTATTAACAACACCTGCTCCCCTGCTTGTTGCATGTATTAGCGGTGTAACTAATGCTGGCCATACACGGGCAGATAAAGCTGCCGATATCGGTCGTTTAGACTGATTTGACAGCTTATCTGCCCGTGTATGGGGGCTTCCGATGGATCTTCCCAAACGACATCAATCAGGAAGGTTGGATTTTCTTCCGACCGATCCGCCGGAAGTCCATTGTGCTCGTCGTAATCCGATCGTTCAGCCATAAGGCTGAATGTCTGGATTACCCCGATATAGGCCTGCCAGTTTGTGGCATATCGGGGAAAGATCCGCTCGTTTGGCGATCTATGTAGCACAGATAGTAAATACGTTGAGAAAAGTTTAGTTCAATATATACTGACTGGCAAAGCATGCATTAGAGTCCTGCACGGATCCAATTTCTAAGACCTGTGCCCAACCCCACAACCCATGTATTTACCCACTTTGATCTGCTACCTGACCAGGACCCACAACTGACTTATCCACAACCCGACCCTCAACCCACCGACCACCATCAAACAGGAAGTGATGTTGCTGCAAACAGGAAGTGACATGGAAATGGGGGGGGGACGACAGATACAAGTTTTGTAAAATTTTAAAAAGAGTAAAATATAGACAATATAACATATGATAAGACATTTAGATAAAACCCACAAACAGACCCACAACCTGTAGATCCGCATCTAAACCCCCGCAGGGTTCTTGCTCTTTTTGCGGACACCCAATCCGCTGCAGGACTCTAGCATGCATTCTACCATCATTACGGATAGGGTTACCTAGCCAGAACAATCATGGCTAGGTAAGTAAATGCATTAATATTCTATGTATAAACTGATATAAGCTACGGCATAATTATAAGCAATCATCATGCTTTACTGAACTTTTATAAAGGTGAAGTGACTTAAGCAAGCTAACAACAAATGTTTTTATTTTTTTTTATTAAGCTCCAGTTTTTGAATGAAACTTTACTGTAATGCACTGCATGTGCCATAATGCCATTTTATGTTAGATTGTGGTACTGTACCAGCCCTCATTAATGGTTGTTTGACACTTCAATGGCTACTGGAGAACATGCACTGCCTTGAAATGCTGACTAGCTGTCATGCTGAATACTTGCTATCTAGTTTAAACAGAACAGAGTTAAAAGGTTGAACTTGATGGACTTGCATCTTTTTTCAGCTTAACTTCCTATGTTACTATGTAAAATCTCTGATGCACAGAATGTCTTCTATGAACTGAAACTATGTGCTAAAAAGAAGTCTATGGACAGCATAAGTATGCTGGTGGCAACACAAATCTCTCAGAGGGCCACATTCAGGCTGCTGCACAGTGCAGTAGTGAGGATAGGTCCATTTATGGTCACTTTTAGACAAGTTTTTTTTCCAAACAATAACAATGTTGATATGCACAGATTTCTGGGCAGCAGCACAACATTTTCCTAAAATAAACAGATTAGAAATTGATAGTTGCATATCTAATGTTATGACTATGTTTGTTTTATGCTACTTACCACCCCTGTGTTGAACAGTACCCATGTAATGCCTCATTAGAACTGTTGATGATAAACAAGTACAGTAAGGTATTATGATCAGCAGGCACAAAGGGTAATCTAGTATACTTTTATGGGGTAATATAATAAAAAGGCACTGAGTTTGCTCTGGAGCAGTAACATAGCAACCAATCAGCAGACATCTTATTGGTTGCTATGGGTAACTGCTCCTAGGCAAATGTAGTGCCCTTTATTACATATGGAGGTGATCATTTTACTTAACAGTAGCAACCAAGAAGTGATAAGCTCTATACAGTTAACCTCTGTTCTGCAAATTTACCACAAAGTGCAATTGCATATGTTGTTTAACAGAGGAAGTTGGCTGTTGCATTGCAGTAGAGCTGCAGAACCACCAATCACTACATCAGACTTTAATGCTGAAGAAGTCTATATGTGCCCCTGTTTCCTATAAAATAATGTGCATTCATAAGGCTGATGAACATGGAGTACTTTTTCAGATGACTGAAAATGGCCTGACAGCCCTGCCCCCTCCAATAAACCTGAATTGAAAATGCAGGGCAGTGTCAGTTCCTACAATTTCAGACACAAAAAAAGGCTGTAGTCAGAACTTCGCCTTTAGAATGCAGTCTGTCAGGATTACTGTAAGCATCTTCAGGTTGAAATGTCTCTGTACTGGCAATAGAATGGAGGTCGCAAATTTAAGAACTCTTCAGCAAGCGAAAACATGCTGCACATGCTATCAGCCCCAGACTAATATGGCCCTAAGGCTAAGGTCACATGAGGTGCAGCCCCACTCTGCTTGTGTTTTCTCTGCAGGTGGAGGCTCTGATGTGCTTACATCTGCTCCAGTGAGTCTCTGCACAGCAGAGCAGGCATGATGCTGGCCCACGTGCCGACACACAGTTGACACTGCCGTACAACTGCGATAAGCATTACCACACCGATATCCGCTCTGTCAGGCTGACTGTGTGTCTGATGAGTGGATGGAAGAACATCGGCCCAATACAGATGGATAGGAGCCCACCAAGGCTATACTTTGTGTGCTCTTAGGGCAAGGGCACACTAGCATTCCCTCCACTTCTCTCAGTCTAATGAATATTAATGAGACGGAGAGAAGCAAGTGCTCTGAAATCAGATTCTGTTTGTGTGCGGCTACAAAAAGCTGAGTAGAGTGGAGAGCTGCTTGAAATACTTGAAAGTAGGTATTTTGAAGACAATCTCCACATCCGTTCCATGTAGACACACACAAGTTGAAACTGTACTTTTAGGGGGTTATTTATAGAAGGTCAAATGTTATGGGTTTTTTACAATTCAAATTAACGCAACTCAAACATCATGCAGGCTATGAACATCTTCAAATAGTTCAATTGACTTGCCATTGACTCCTACATGACTTCAACAGGTTCTAGATGGTGTATTTTCACATTCAAGCGATTTCAAGGTTCAGGGCAGGCCCGGACTGGCAATATGTGGGTTAGGGCAAATGCCAGATGGGCTGCTATAAGGTCCCATAGAAAGTCAGTATTTAGTGGGCTGGTGGGGACTGTTTGGGCCTCTATGTGAGCTGATTGGGCCTCTGTGTACCTGAAATGCCAGGGCCTATTTTGATTCTCAGTCCAGTCCTGGTTCAGGGTATAAGAAATATCGAAAAATTCTAGTTTTTCTTTTTAACCCAAAAATTTGTTATGACCAATTAAAGAAAAAAAATCTCAACTTTAGGCTTGTGACACATGGGCCAATTCGGGGAGGCAAACTGCCTTCGCGTGTCTTCCCTTCTGCTATAATGAAAAGTCGTCCTGCGGTAAGCACACGTGGCGCTGAAACTTTGGGCAACTTGGAAAATGAAGCGCTGCGTGTGCTTAGCGCAGGCGACTTTTCCATTATAGCTGACGGGAAGACACGCAAAGGCAGTTCAGAGAGAATTTCACCCAGAAGAACAGGCGATTAGTCGCCAGGCGTCTAAATCTCCTCGAATCTGCCCGTGTCACAAGCCTTAAAACAGGGTTGCCACCTTTTCTTGAAAAAAAATACCGGCCTTCCTATATATTTATCTTTTTTTCCCCTATGACTAACATTGGGATCAACCATAATACCGTCCAGGCAGCAACCCTACTTATAAATAACACCCTCAAATGCAGTGCTGATTTTAGCACAACAACTTCTCTCCATCTCCTTAAATATTCAACTTATAAATAGTGTGCCTTATAAAGTAGAGGTCTTCTGCACCTTGTAGTTTCACCCAAAGAACTATATACAGGCTAACACCACAGCTAGACAACAATACTAGCAATTTACAGACAAAGACCTCATTTCATCTGGCTACTGATTCACTAAAAACACAATGAATGAGAGTTTTGGGGTGTGCCAATGATGAAGCACATAGATACAAATAAATTGACACATGTAGGGCAGGGTAATCCTTTCTTGAAACAAGATAACAATTACAAAGTGGAAAAAGAATAAACAGATACTAAACCAGCATTCTAAATTACTTAAACAAGACGAGTCCTGGGGGTGTAGACAATAAAAGAACAAACATGGATGATAGTAGCAGACAGACACTCAAACAGAATCTCAGCAATGTTTAAATTTAAAAACATTCAAAATAAATCTGAACATTTCTATGCACATATTCTTTGAAAGCTTATAAAGCAGATATAATGTAGCTTTTCCCCCCTGAACATGCCCCATCTGCAGAATGTTTGTTTTCCTAGAGAGCAGGAAGTTCCATACAGGCCACCAGGGGATTAGAAATATACAAGGTTAAAAAGCTTGCATGGAGGACACAGAACAGGTAGAACAACTTTCTGTGCTGAGCATGGCTGCAAAAGACATGAAGAAAGATTGTATATTTAGATTTACTCACATCATACACAAGAGTTCTGTGTCGCTATAAAAATGTATTTGTAGTTTGGGTCGTTCTTAGACATCAGCATACAGATGGTCAGCAAAATTTGGATCCTTTGAGATCATCATATGTGCCGATGATCTCATAGGCAAATTCCTTTTAATACAGTCTTTTAGCTTTTGTTATTGTGCATTGGTAGATGGGGACGGCTATCCCCGGCCTTCATTGCACTGGAGAGGAATAAATGCCCTTTGTTCAGCATGGAGTACAATGTCAGATAACAACCCATTACAAATCTTTTTTATTTGCAACAGATAAGGGGATCTGTTTTGATATACAGAAACATCTGAACCATTTCATATGTCCTATTAATAAAACTTCTTAATTTTAAATGATTTGCCTTTTCTCCATATAAACACAAAAAATACAGTATACTTGAAATTAACTATGCTAGAAAAATACCAAACCCCTTTTAAATATTTTTAGCAGCTTAAGCATGGTGTTCCACATATAGTGCTGAAAAATAAGGGCTCTGTGTAAGCATTTACCCAATATTCAATTCATAAAGAAATTTAAAGGATTTTCATCTTTGCTGCCACTTTTCTCCAGAAAAATAAAATCTGTGAGAAAATAATATGTACCTCTTTCCCATATACTTATATTAATCAATTAATAAAATAACCAGACATGTAGTGCCAAACTAATTCTGCAGGACTGTATAACAGAAGGCTAAACAACATTTTTAGAGCTTTCTGGATAACAGATTTCCAGATAACAGATCCTACACCAGCACTGTCAAATATGACAGGTATTAAAGGGGTCCCTTCTCGATAGAGCTTACAATGTAAAAGAGGAAAGTTGGTATATTTCTGTCAGCTTCAGATCACACCAAGGAAGAATAGGTCAAAGAAACTCTGTGCCATGGTGTGCATTTGTGGGAAGGCAAGTTCCTATTTTCAAAAAGAGCAACCCTCAGAACAAGAACGGGGCTTGCCTACACAGAGCTGCCCTTAGGAGCTACAGATTTGAAAAGCAATAGTTTTTTCAAAATGTAGGTCACTTCACTTTCATGACCAGCCTTCGAAACCCTGCAGGGTAAGTTCCAAAGACTTAAGAAGGGTACTTGCTCAAAAGACTTGTAAAGTTTGCTTAGCAAGTGTCACAAAAAAATTGGCACACAGCAGTATACTACTCCACAGGATATTGCATAATCACATATAGGTAACTATGTTGTACTGATCAAACCAATCAGACCTTTTTCTTGATGAGCAATTACCCCAATACATGTCCTGAAAGGGATCATCTAGTTGAGTGATCAACTCTGGTGTTCTTTCTCAAAATTCTCATTTTAAACTGGCCATAAACGTGTAGTCCTCTCTCTTGCAAAACAAGTATACCTTTGCCTAATTTCACCATGCATGACCTGATTTAGTCCTCACCTGGATTTTCCAGCCTCTGGCTAGCAATCCGGGAGGCCATACATTGCTTGCAAAGATGAACCAAGTTTTCTCAACAAAAAAAAAATAGACATCACATCACACTGGGGGTCCAGGTCCCATGCCCCAGACCTTCAGCTTGAGGAGAAACATCATACAATTCCTGTGTAAATGAGCTGGCACAAAGAGAACCTCAGTCAATAGTTGCTCTCCATTATTTTATTAAAAGGTTCCAACATCCTTACTAAGTTACTTTCCTTATTTAACTTACTTAGTAAGTGCTTACATTGTGGGTTAATGGGTGTTGCAACCTGTCCTGTTTGTGCTGACTCATTTATACAGAATTGTAAGGCCATACATGGACCAACAACTAGAAAACTCAGTCAAGAGTAGCCAAGTAAGCAGCTAATAATAGTCATCTTAAGAATGACTCTCATGTATGGTGCACATGGCTGGATTATATTACTAAACTTTAAATCCAAGCGTACACTAAAGACCATACACATTTATAGCTTATTGACCGATTTCTGGATAAACTATGGAACATGACTGAAAATCATGGCAGACCAAGTGTGTTAATAATATTGTCATTATTCTGTGAGTCAACAATTTGGCCCAGTGTGTGGAAGGCTAAACTGGGCACAGACCTCAATGTGTTTGGATGGCTAAAATGTTCTGCCTTACAGCAGTGTTGGAAATACAAGTATTGGTGTACATGCACCTTGGTGAGTAGAAAGTATACATGACATGATCATGAAAGAAAGTGGCAACAGTGGTAACTGATAGTGAGTGACAAGTTGTAAATATTTATGCTGTCAGATTAAGAGAACAACATGGAAAGGAGTTCATGTTACTGCCAAGCAAGTAGTCAGAGTTGCAAAATATGTGTGTGCGTGTAAATAATTAGAGGTGTCAGAGAATAATGTTCACAGTCTTGTATACAGTTAGAGGGGAAAGCAGGCCAGAAATATCCCAGACCAATCTAAAATTTAAAAAAAAAAAAAAAAGAGGATCATTGCAACACGTCACTAAGTAGAAGAGTTGGCCAACTGAAAAAGAACAGTGCTATTCACTTCAGCAAGTAACAAACATGCCAAGGAAACCTGGCAATCACACATGTACAGGGCTTTCTCTGGTCATATAAGCAACTTGACATCTTTTTAGACAAGAGGACAGAGCACTTCAGCACTTTGTACTAAAGAGAAGGAGGGAATCTCTGAATGTAAAATGCAATGGTAGTTATTGTAAGCAAGTGACGAGTATTCACGACAATCCACACTGCTATTCTTCTAGTCAGAATATGAAATCATGTACTAGCATGTCTATGTTGCATAGCTTATGTTTGCCATCTTTCACCCTTGCTGGAAAGCTAGAAAAACTTACATTTGCACAGATAAAAAAAAAAAAAATACATTAATGTAAAAGAGTTACCGATGCAAACCAGTACAGAAAGGGTAAACTGGCTGAAGTGTTGAAGTTAAACAGTTAGATTATGGTCTACACAACTGAAGAGGACATTAAGTTGTAAACACTTAAGACAAGTAGGTCTATAGAAGAGTTCAGATTAGATACAGACTGCATGAGATGGCCTTCTGTTGCAGCCCTGACTAATAGAATTACCACTGTTTCTGCTTGTGACTAGCACACAGTGTATGTGCATCACAATTTATTTTGTATAAAACTCGAAAATAGTTTAACAATGTTCATGTGTTCACTTCAAAAGCAATTAAGGTGCTATATATCCTTCAGGCAGAATACATAAAATTACATTTAAAAAAAAACTGTCAATATGCATGTGCTAGAATACATTTCTGGGGTTAACTCGGCAAAACACAAACATACCACACTGCAAAGTAAAGGTGATAATTAATGTGTCGATACAGAACTTAGAGGAGCAAAGGATTTTTCTCTTTGTCCCAGTACGGGACTAACAATTTAACAGACCTAACAAACCTTGATGCAGCTATAGTCTCACAAAACCCATTACTGTTTCCTGACTTCCCCACCCCCTGCCTGTGCCTCTCAAAATAACTTTCATATGTTGGTGCCTCTACCCTGGGGCATTAACCCATCAGTGACTTGTAGAAGGAAAGCAGTCTCATTTGTAAGTGACTTACTTTTACTATAAAAGGTTGCATTAGGCAAATCTAGAAGGGATAATAACATGTTAAATTGGTTCCAAAAACTTCAAAAGAATTTTCTTATTACAAGATATTTCTTTGTTCTGTAAAATAGATTTCAGTTATTCCAGTGAATTAAAATGTGTTTAGATCACACCAAATTCCAGCCAAGCTGATGGACCACAGTCGGAGACAATTAATTAGTAATCAAACAATAAGAATTTCTGGGTGTGGCCAGCATTAGTCAAATATATAATTAATTCAGCTGTGCCAAGAATTTTTCTAATAAATTAAAAAAAAAAAAAAGTAAAGTAAGTTTCTATATATGTAAAATAATAACTGGTCATAGTAAAGCCAGGGAGCAGACGTTTGGCTCTGTAAAACTTTATAGAGTTTGGCCACATAGACCTGACAGGCTATATTTTTGCAAGTAAAAATGGCACATGTAACTGGCCATCTGCACAGATTCTGGAGAAGAGGCCACCACTTTAACACTACAATCTATCTGCACAAGTGGTTGTTTGAAATCAACTGGGATTCTAATTTTGCAGGAAAGGTGGCCTGGACCTCCCTGGGCTCTGCCCACTGTGCTGCAGTGGTAACTTGGGTCACAAAGGTTATGCCTACTATGTGATCTCTGGAACAGAAAAACTATGCCTACCCAGGGTGTACCCATCCTGCAGAAGTGGAGGCCTGTACCTCCCAGGTTGTGTTATCCATGGAATAGGGGTCACCAGTACTCACAAGGTAATGCCCATACTGCAGGTCATCTGGACCTCTCATCCTGTAAGAGAGGCTGCATAGATCTGACAAAACGACCAAAATGGCTGTGCACACTCTACAAGAAAGGCCACCGATCCTATAGACTGTGGCCACCTTGCAAACATTATCTTTTCCACCTGGACGAGACAGGGTATGCCAACCACAGTGGGAGAATTATTGAGATTTGGGGGGGGGGGGGGAATCATTGGCTATAAAAACATATATAATTGTATGTTTTATAATGAAAAGCTTTTGTAAAAAATGCTTTAATGGAAAAAATGTTCACCCTCAACTCCTGGATTAGTGGTCACCTGGATCTGAAAAGGTTGCACCCATCCTACAGAAACACCACCTGCACCTAGGGTTGCTACCTGGCTGGTATTTTACCAGCCTGGTCGGTAAAAATGATGGTTGATCCCAATATTATTAATAGGGAAAAAGATAAATATATAGGAAGGAAGATTTTGGGTTTTTTTTACAGAAAAGGTGGCAACTCTATCTGCACCTGAAAGAAAATCTGCCTACTCCTGACAGGGCCCAAGGTACAGCAGCACTAGCTTATAAATAGAACCGGAAGTTTTCCTAGTAGCTGGACCACTAGCAATACATCGCTTATGACAATATGACCACACACTAGTTTCTAAAACATAAGTACTCAATAAGTATAAACACCTGGGTAAAACAGACCTACAACTCTTTAAAGAAATACAGTATAGTCATATATTGTGTATGCTTTAAATGACAAAGAAAGGAATGAATGTACTTACTTTAGAGCCTTCCGGGCCTTCCTCTCTTCTGTGCCATCCTCCTGTAGGTGGGAAGGGGGGGTGCCAATACTAAAAAGAGCAGGGTGTTGTCTTCACTCCTGTATCACAGTCCATGGGGAAATAGAATGCAAAAAGTATGTCTCTCTACCGAAGTTTTTTTTTTCTTTATAAACCAAAGGTTCTATTTCTTTACTCCACTCTGTCCTCTTGTCTGTTTCAGTCTAGCCAGCACTCCTCCCTTTATAATTCTCAAGCACAAACTTTTCTTTCATTAACCAAACAATAAACCAACTCGCTGCAACCTTCTTCATAAACCCTTTCTCCCTTCTTCCGACCCTCTTTTCTCCTCTCGCACCACTAGCCCCCCTTCTTCTCTCTACTTCCCCCTCATATGTGTCGCTTCCTCCTATGTAAAGTCAGGGGGAAGCTCTGCTCGATCAGCTTTAGCTCTCTCCCCACCAACCACCTTCCCTCCTACCTTACTTCCTCCACTGAACGTCACACACCGCAAGATACGCCCACTGGTAGGCGGCTCTGAGTCTTAGTTCCTCCAGCAGGCAACAAGATCAAGAGAGAGAACGTCACAGCGTATAATCATAGAGTTGGAAAGCTGGTACTGTACGGATCTCAAGTTACAATGGAACTCTTGCCGAGACCTCCGAGCCATAGAGGGCGTGCGAAGCTAGATTTGTGGCGCAAGCGGACTCTGGGAACCTATGTACACTCTGGTAGTTTGCGGGAAAATTAGAAAAGATGTCGGAGGCTGGGTGAGTTTGTTTACATTTTTAATAGCGAATACGAGATTGTTTTGCATTGTAGGTTTGGCGAACCGCAACTACTACTATATACTGGGTTCATCGTTCAGAAGTTAAAGGGGTAGTTCACCTTTGCGTAAACATTTAGTATTATAGAGTGGCTAATTCTAAGCAACTTTTCAATTGCTCTTCATTTTCCCTTTTTTATAGCTTGTAATTATTTGCCTTCTTATTCTTTCCAGCAAATGGGGGGGCAGGCCTGGACTGACAATTAATTAATTCATTGTCCTTGGCATTTGAGGTACAAACACGCCCAAACAGCCCCACACCAGCCCACTAAATACTGACTTTCTATGGAACTTTATAGCAGCCCCTCTGGGGCCAATGCTCTGTAAGACTACAAATGTAATGTTATTGTTACTTATTATTACTCATTAATTATTATTAATTAAACTACTTATTGGTACTATTAGTTTCTAATTTAAATCAATGAATAGTTGCTATGGTAATTTGGGCCCTAGCAACCCGGTTGCCGAACTTGCAAACTGGAGAGCTGCTGAATAAAAAGCTAAATAACTCCACAAAATGAAACCAATTGCAACTTGTCTCAATATTCATCTACAACATATTAAAAGTTAATTTAATGGTGAACAGCCCCTTCAATTTGCTGTCCTTGAATGACACGCCTGTTTTCATTACACATACCGTATTTGCCGGCGTATAAGACGACTTTTCCCCCCAGAAAAATATGCCCCTAAGTGGGGGGTCGTCTTATACGCCGGGTGCTCTTATCTTCTGTTTACTTTACATGCCCTCCCACCTCCTTCCATACCTCCTATGATATTAACGCTACTAATAGGCGCTGCAGGAAGCAGCGGCGCTCCGGCCCACCCCTTGTCTCTTTACTGTACGTCACTCCCAGAGCTCGCACATGCGCACTTGTAGTTTTAAAGGAGAGGCATACATTAAAGATGCAGGGGCGGGCAGGAGGCGTGCTGCTGTGTCCCGCTGAGCCGACTGACAGGTAAAGGGCTGGCACTCCTGTCCCGCTGATGTCCTGTATCTGCATGTCATCAGCATTTGAATTAAAATTGTTGAAATAAAATCTGATGTTCTTTTAAGTTTTATTTGGTGTGCGGAAGAGGGGGTAGTCTTATACGGTGGGTATATAACAAACTGTACATTTTAAGTGGAAATGTTGGGGGGTTGTCTTATATGCCCAGTCGTCTTCTACGCCGGCAAATACGGTATTTTAATGTAGATCTAACTAGCTATTGAAAATAGTGTCTTTGTACCTTTTATCCTCTCTCCACTGATGCTTCTGAACTTTGGAAACAATGTAGCAGAAGCCAGCTTACAAACCACTAGGAGACATGCATCGGTGAATTCTGCGACTTTGTTTCAAGAGTTAGAAATAGCAGTGCAGATAGAAGCATACAATAGTACTCAATATCCATTATATTTACAATGATTGTATGTTGATTATAATTATAATTTTCATGATTATAATTTTAAAGGCCACCTGTCACCTGATTTCCCCCCCCCCCTCACCAGAGGTGCAGGTAATAATACCGCATGCACATAAAGACTGCATCTCCCCATTTGCTCATTGTGTACATTCTTGTGACATGCTGCATCAGAAGCTGAGGTCACACTTATTTGCATAGTGAGAAAATTTTGGCACTTGCTCATTACATCTGTGCCACAACATGGCCACCCACACCAGGAGCTCACAGGCAGCCTAGTGCTAGTGGCAGGGGAGTTGAGAAACTTCCCTAAAGCTGCAGTGCCCCACTGGTTACCAGGGGCAGCAAAAATCCTGCTCTGGTAACTTTAAAGAGTGGAGTTTCTGATGGGGGGAAAAAACAGACAACAGGTACCCTTTAATGATTAAACATATACTGAGGCACGCCAGGAGCTGTAGTCCTCCAACATCAGGGTTGTATTCTTAAAGCAATATTTCACAATAAAACTTTTCCCCAAATCTCCACAGCCAGCACCTGCTTTAAAATGCAAAAAAAATCCACCATTGAGAATCCCAGCTGATCTTTATCAGTCTGGCTCTGTGTTCCTTGTTCCTAATTGGAGTTGGAAGCTTTAAGCACAATTTCCCAGCACTGAAGTCCGTCCTTTATCCCAATGTCTGATTCCAGTGTAATATAAGGAAGACATAAAATGACATTATCTCTATATGTAAGATAACCGCAAGATGCCCAACATGGTGTTGGGAATCCGCATTCTTATTGGTCAGTTTTTTTTGCATTTATAATGACATGTTTGATCAGTAGAATACTGATTGGTGAATTTTCTTGCATCTATAATTATAGTTTTCAGTAACTTCTGTAGAAAACTAAGGGGCGCTTTGGGGCTGCATTATAGTTGGGTTTTCAACCCATTTAATAATGTTCTGGGTATTTCTGTGCTATCCAGAGGGGAGGAGGTATATGGATCTAAGGGTATAGCTTAATGTCTTAATTAACTTTTTCACCTATGAGTGAGTACCACTACAGCGAGCACCGGCCATATTTTTTTGTGTATTACCACCATTAATATGGATATGGTCATGTTACCACAAGAACGTTTAAGTGTACGTGGTTTAAAACTGTGAGTGACCAACACTGGCTTTGGCTTATCTGAAAGCAGTTCCATTGTAAAGTGCTGGGTCTTTCTGAAAGCACGGGATCATGCAAAATGAAATGAGATGGCTAGCTACAAACCAAGCTTAAAACTAAATAAAAATAGTAATACATTTGTTAATTCAAGAATAAATATTTCTATGGTAGTCCGTTATTTGTAATCTAAACATTCTCATTTATAAATAAACATGGTAAAATCATGCCCGAAGGAATTTAATGTCATACTATTGAAGGCCTAAATAAAGGAAAGCTTATGATAAGGCAATTATGGAAAAGGGCAAGGGAGCACCAAATCCAGGACTCAGCCAAATCCTTAGTTTGTCTGAACACTAGAAGTCCTGGATCTTTAAAGTGCTGAGCAGCTTAAGACAGTAATATGTTCTCTTAAAAAAATGTAATGTATAAAGGCTGGAGTGACTGGATGTCTAACATAATAGCCAGAACACTACTTCCTGCTTTTCAGTTAACAAAACTGTAGTTAGATCTAATATTTGAGCTACTTGTTCCTTACTGTATTTGCTGTGCAATTTTGGGAGTTATTTTGTGATATAAAATTGGTAGGTGAAACTATTTAAATAAATGTCTTTTTTTTAATTATTATTTGTAGGGTTGCTTCCATTGAGGATGGGTCTCAGAACAGCTCAGGAGGCAGTAGTGGAGATGCAGCACTTAAAAAAAGCAAAGGTTAGAAAAATATTGTGATCTTTCCTCCATGTCCATGGAGGAAACCATATGAAATATATGAGAATTGTGAGCGGAAACTTCTATCTAATTACATAAAAATGACAATACAGCTATGGAAAAAAAGGCAAATTTTTTTTTCGGAGCCCCATGATTAACTTATAAACAAGTAAAGGTGCCTAGAAGTATGGATTGTGGGTGTACCTACAGAACGCATTTTAGGACATCGTCACGTCAAAACGATATCCTGCATGTGCCCTCCTACGGCTATGGAATGCAGCGTTGGGTGCTTTTTAACTCACCCATTCTCCAAAGCTGCAGTCAGGTATCGGTCTTGGGTCCTTCCTCTTGAGCCCTCAGCCCTCCTTCATGAGAAGTCAGCCCTCCCTCATGAGACATCAGCCCTGCCTCTTGCGCCCTTAGCCCGCCCTCTTGAGAAGTCATCCCTCCCTCTTCATGCCTCATTCCTCCATCTTCAGTTCTCCGCCTTCCGCCCTCAAGCTTCTTCCCTCGGGTAATTTCCCTTCCCAAATAACCGAGGGAAGAGGCTTGAGGGCGGAAGGTGGAGAACTGAAGACGGAGGAATGAGGCATGAAGAGGGAGGGCTGACGTCCCAAGAGGGAGGGCTGACGTCCCAAGAGGGAGGGCTGACGTCCCAAGAGGGAGGGCTGACGTCCCAAGAGGGAGGGCTGACGTCCCAAGAGGGAGGGCTGACGTCCCAAGAGGGAGGGCTGACGTCCCAAGAGGGAGGACCGAAGACCGATACCTGACTGCAGCTTTGGAGGATGGGTGAGTTAAAAAGCATCTGACGCTGCATTCCATAGCCGTAGGAGGGCGCATGCTGGACATTGTTTTGATGGAACGATGTCCTAAAATGCATTCCGTATGTACCCATAATTTTCACCAAACGAAAGGATTTTTTTAAAATAAAACTTTAAAGCATACTTTAACTTTGTTTTGCAAACTGTACAAAACCAAATTATACTTCAGTTTTTAAATAGCACCATGTAATATAAAATAACTCTGGTGCTTCATAATTGTGTTACTAATAATAACGAAAAGAATAGGCCAAAGTATGTTCAGCAAAAGCCCTATTCATAAAACTAATGAATAAAAAAGGGTTTGCTGATCTGGCCACAAATGAAAATGATCCTCTTGTCTGACATACTAGGCCACAGGTTGATCAATCTTTTGGTCCCTGGACCAAAGATTGGATGCTTATGTGGGTCCGTGCAGAACCGTAGGGAAAGGAATGCATAAATACATTGTTGTGATCATGGTCTTTGGCAGAACCCCATATAGGGTGCAATAAGCTTGCAATTCATTCTGTGGGGTAGTTTTACTAACCGGCAAATTTTCACCAGCATCTGCTTAGCACCCATCGCAACACTTCGTGAAAATGCGCTCAACCTATGCCAATTTTCTAATATGCGAAGTTTCGTCCTGAACCCTGAAGGATGGTGACTTTTCACTAGTGTTGCTCCAGCTGTGCAAGCATTTGATAGTGAAGATGCGCTAGCGTTAATTTTCTTGGGAAAATTTGCTAGTGATCTTACGCTCAGGTAAGTTAGTGTAGGGCGGGAAATTTAAATTTATGTGGACGTCTTTGTTAAATGTTGGCGCAAATACTTAAAAAATCCACTTTTTAAAAAACATGTCCAGGGAACCTTAATAAAGACAATAGAGTTGTTATAATGCCCTACACATGAGCCCACTGTAAAATTAATGTTCCATATATTTGAAAATGTATGAGGGAAAACTGGTTACCCAAAAAATGTTTAGGCGTTTTGCAGACAATCACGCTGAAAAAAAGGAAATGTCGCCAGCGTGGAAACTTCTCACCTTCGTAAATCTGCCCCTGTATATCAAGAGTTTGCAACTTTAAGTGTAGCCACATATATGTATTTTGTACCAGGTATTTGTTTTCATCCACTAGATGGCATAACTGTTCAAGTTATTCTGCATGCAACACCAGTATGTTGTGTTGTTAGGTTTTGTGTTAGGCTTGTGTTTAAAAAAAAAAGTGATTCTTTGCTGCTGTAATCAAATAAATGTTGATGATTGTACCTTTTCTAAACCATTAAACCATCGGAACTTTGTTTCTTTCACTATACAACTTGTAACAACGGTGACTACACGTGCCGACATAAACTATATATATATATATATCATCAGGACGGCTTGAGTTTGTAAGCCGAAACGTTGAAATAAATCTACCAGTTTTTTTTCACTTATCAAGACCTATGTGTGTGGTTTTTTTGCTTTATAGATATGAATTTTTGTTCCAGCACCTAGGCATCACCATGGCTATCTCTGAGTGCACCTATCTAGTTATATATATATATATATATATATATATATATATATATATATATTGTACTTGGTGAGCGTCCGCACTCCAAAGCTGCCGCTGTTACAGCGTAACCGTGTTACTTCAGGGTGCACGGTAAAGGTTATTCATATATAGCTTCATGAAACCAGCACTCCCATTTAAAATTTCTTCAGTATTTTATTGGCATGTCAAAGTATCCAACGTTTCGGTCCTCATTAGGACCTTTCTCAAGGATTTATACAAAGGCCATTCCAAAAACTCTTAAATAGCATAGTGATTTGCATCCTCCAATCAGTGCTCAGTGTTCAATTTCTTAATCAGTGATTAACCCTTACTGGGTATATATGTTGCGGTGCACATCTTAAAATAATCCATTATTGTTTCTACATCAATTCATGTGTATTAAAATTTGTCCATTATAATAAATACAATAATTTATACAAATCTTTAGTGCATAAAAACATCTGTGAAAAAAGTCATAACTTATGTGATATATAACCGTGAATAAATTATGTATATTCAATAAAACCTGTGCATACGTGTATTCAGTAAAACAGTTTGTCCACAAGATGTCACCGTTGTGTTTCTTAAGCTCGTGTTACAGTGTATAAAATATCCATGTGTTATAAAACATCCTAAAAGATAAAAAAGAATAACATTGTTACTAATCCGTTTCCTTATCTCATTTTAAAACAATGTTTCCATCTTCACTGTTAATCCACAGAATGATATCGATAGCTTGTAAATGGCTCTAATTAGCCTATATTCACATATAATTCCCCTAAGGAAACTGTTTCTCTATATAAATTCTGCATATGAATTCTGCATATAAATCTCATTGTCTTTAAGTAAGAAAACATCCCATATTGACCTGTCCATTTAGACCCTTTGGCACAATGCAATCCAGCTCATGGATCCAAAAGGCTTCTCTCCTCAGTAGTATTTTGTTAGTATCCCCCCCTCTTGGGTGCGTCTGAATCTGCTCTATGGGCATACATCTGAAGGAAGAGGCGCTGTGTTCCTCCTCAGCCCAGTGTTTGGCTACCGGCTGCTTGGCTATATCCTGTTTACCAGCTCTATCTTTATCTCCCCTTTCTGGATCCAAAGCTGCCCTGATACTCGCACGGTGCATCCCAATTCTTTCTTTTAATTGCCTCATTGTCTTTCCACAATACAGCTTGCCACAAGGGCATTTGATTATGTATACCACTTGCGTAGACTCACAAGTTATACTGAAGAAATTTTAAATGGGAGTGCTGGTTTCATGAAGCTATATATATGTATATATGTATGTATGTATGTATGTATATATGTATATATGTATATGTATGTATATATGTATGTATATATGTATGTA
>CM044431.1:120984980-121009079 GCA_024363595.1 Xenopus borealis | reverse complement strand
ATATATATATATAAGAAAGGTCCATATTGGACCGAAACGTTGACAAACTTCACTTTTTTGATACTACTATGAAGCCCTGCAGTGTGTCATCCTTTGGAGAACGACTAACTACAGCTTACATGGCAGCACCCAGGCACTAAAAACTGCTGATTTGAAGTGCACCACAGCTGGAACTATATATATGCAATCTAGCACAAATCAAGAGTTTATAAAGATTAGCTGTCACCTCTTCCCCTTTGGCCCACGTACGGCCGATCTAGCATTAACAGTGAGTCTTATCCTAAAGATATCATCATTTAACAGAGAATGGTTGGCCGAAGGTAAACATTTGTCAAAGTTAAGCTAATATGGATATCTCGGTTGCCCCAAACTGATCATAGTCCCTGCTTATAGTGTTGTTTTTCATTTTGCTGAGGGTTATTTTGCTCTGAATTATCAGATCATTTTTACTTCCAGGCCCTCACATGCTTGTCATCAGCCCCAAGGATTTACTAATGTAGGGGATCGGACAATCCTGCACCTATTTTTCTGTCTGTGACAACATCCAGACCAGTTACAGGCTGGAGAGCCATGCGATTCCCAGTGCATCCTTGGGTGAGGGGAGTGCCTGATTTTGGAGCCAAAGGTACAAGTTAACAAGGGGTTCTATGCTGCAGCAGCCAGAGATATCCAGATCTGTTGTGTGTGACACTGCTGCTTAAAAAGGAGTTATAGGAAAAGAAAAGGCTGTATTTTGATTTCATCTAAAGTGTATTTTTTATATGCAAAAAGGACTTGGGTCCCTGGATTGCCAAGGGTTAAATACTATTTAAAGAGATAGTAACCAAATTACGGTTATACTTACTTAAAACGTCACTATGAAATAATTAGGGTTATTAGGGCCACTTATACATTGCCTTCCAGAAAAAGCTGTTGCAAATGTAACTGCAATATGCTAGCTTAGAAATACAAGAGATGTTCCCCCCAAGTACAAATTCTAACACAAACTCTTAAGTCAGGAGCCATTTCATTGAAGAATAAAAGTAGAGTGCCCATATTTTGCTAATGCGGGTCTAATTTTAGTGATGTTGTCCCATTATGATCTACATCCAGCATTCTGTTCCACTGAAAAAATTATTATATTGATTTATGAGAAAATGTATAGTGTTATTTTATAACAAAAACCCCTAACAACTATTTCTTCTGTAACCTTAATATAACTATCCGAATGAAAAGCATGAAATAGGAGAGTGATTTAGACATTTGCTGACAGTGTCTTGAGATCAATTGACCACCAGCTAAAGGTCTACTGGTAGAACCCAATCTACCTTTTTTGTTACCTCTGCTGTACAGCTACCGGCTGCATAACTTAGATCTGCATAGATTATCCTCTTTTACGTTGCAATGCAACTAACATTACAAACAGTAATGGTAAACAGAACATTTTCTAATTGGACCAGTATTGTTAGTGGAGTATCACAGGGCTCTGAACTAGATCCTTTTCTTTTCAACTTGTTTATTACTGGCCTGAAGGTGGGCATTGAAAGTACTGTTTCTGTTTTTGCAGACAATACTAAATTATGCAGAGCTATAGGTTCCATGCAGGATGCTGCCATTCTGCAGAGTGATTTGTCTAAGTTGGGAAACTGGGCAGCAAACTGGAATGTTGATAAATGCAAGGTTATGAGAAGGATCTTGGGTTTTTTTTATTGATAACAAGTTGTCTAATTCTGGGCAGTGTCATTCTGTAGCTACTAAAGCAAATAAAGTTCTGTCCTGCATAAAAAAGGGCATAAACTCAAGGGATGAAAACATAATTATACCTCTTTATTGATCCCTAGTAAGACCTCATTTGCAGCATTCAGTGCAGTTTTGGATTCCAGTATAATATAAATGATCTGGAGAGAGTGCAGAGAAGTGCATCTAAACTGGTTGGAGGGATGGAAGAGTTAAATTTAGGGATGGACCGATCGGCAGTATTTCGGCTAATCTTTCAACTTGACAGAACCAAGTCCTAATTTGCATATGCAAATTAGGGGCAGGGCGGGAAATCAGGTGACTTTGTCACAATACAAGGAAGTAAAAAAATGTTTTCACCTTCTCACCCCTAATATGCATATGCAAATTAGGATACAGATTCGTTTTCGGTATTCAACCAAATCTTTTGCTAAGATTAAGGGGTTCGACCGAATTCAAAATATTGGATTTGGTGCATCACTACTTAAATTATGAGGGTAGACTGTCAAGTTTGGGGTTGTTTTATCTGGGGAAAAAAGGTGCTTGCAAGGGGACATGATTACAAGAACATTAGAGGACTAATAGCAGGGGGCCTTTTTACCCATAAAGAGGATCACCGCACCAGAGGCCACCCCTTCAGACTAGAAGAAAAGGACTTTCATTTGAAGCAGTGTAGGTGGTTCTTCACAGTGAGGACAGTGAGGTTGTGGAATGCACTGCCGGGTGATGTTGTGATGGCTCATTCTGTTGATGCTTTTAAGAGGGGCTTGGGTGATTTCTTGGACAGACCTAATATTAAAGACTATTGTGATAATAAACTCTGTAGTTAGTATCGATATGGGTATATATAATTTGTGTCAAGGTATGGAGGGATGTGTGTATGATGCTGGATTTTCATTTGGAGGGGTTGAACTTCATCTTTTTTCAACCTGATTTAACTATTTAACCTTTAGGTGCAAGCTTGGTACTTTCCAGAGATGTACTGGTTCAATTTTGAATATGCTAAACAAAAACATCTTTCAGAAACTGCTCCAGAATATATTTCACAGAAGCTAAATAGCAACTGGCTTTTTATCTGTGCTATAGAATCAGTACACAACCTTCTGACTATTCAGTCAGTGGTGTGTAAATTATTTGAGTTCTGCCCTATTGTATATAAACAAGTACATAATCATTTTAAACAAATTTTTTTTTTTTGCCAGATTTTCTTCATCAGAAATTAAAATACTTGGAAATTGTTTACAAGATGCTTGTTAGAAAGATTATAGAAGTTTATTTTTTCTGCATTTATCTTTCAATGAGAAAGAAACTGTTCCACTGAAATAAAAAATCATGCTTGCAAAATATTTACCATTGAATGCTAACAGATGCATCTTGATATAAACACATCATCCACCTTGCAATCTCATCAGTAAGAATTATGGATGCACCGAATCCACTATTTTGGATTCGGCCGAATCCTTCGAGAAAGATTCAACCGAATCCAAACCCTAATTTGCATGTGCAAATTAGGGGTGGGAAGGGGAAAACATTTTTTTACTTCCTTGCATATGCAAATGAGGGTTTGGATTCGGTTCTGTTGGGCAGAAGGATTCGTCTGAATCCTGCTGAAAAAGGCCAAATCCTGGATTTGGTGCATCCCTAGTAAGAATGTTGTTGCTTGTTCAATGCTTCCTTTTTCTGTCCTATATTAGGTGGAGCAAAGGTTGTAAAATCCCGTTACATGCAGATTGGCAAGAGCAAGTTCTCCAAGGTAAGTCATTTCAGGGTCAGTAAATTGTGGTTCATAATGAATTACTTTTCATTGTGATAATGTGCCAAAACAGCTGTTGTTGGGTACAAAATGCAACGGTTCAGTTACCTCCAACGCAATCAAATTGTTGTGGGGTAGAAAACGAAATAGCTACCTGGATCAACCCCATCTCTTATCCATTGAGTGAGAATTTTCATGTCATGCTAATTGGATGTTTTTGCTCAATAAATATTTACAGTTAATTCTAATATTAGTATTTTCCAAATCAGTACTGATGGAGTAGATACAACTCCCAGTCTTTGTGATACAAGGCGTGTGCCCCAGATAGGCAGTTAAATAAATGTATATGAAGAATTTGTTTAGCACATGGTAATGTACTGATACCTTCAGAGGGCTTATCATATCTTCTAATTTTGTGTACTAGTAACAACCTAAATCAACATTTGTTTATTCCACCTGGCTATACAAAGTAAGCAGAATTCTTTTTTCCCAATTCATATTTTTTCAGGAATAAAAATTAAATTATGTATTATCTACCCAAGTAAATTGCCTGTGCCATTTTTTCTTACAGAATAGTTTGGCCAACACCACAGTCTGCTCAGGTGGTAAAGTCCCAGAGAGAGGAAGTGGAGGAACACCAACTCGTAGATCTGTAGCACCTCACAAGGCAAAGATTACACCAGGTTAAAAAATAAGAAACAACTACTGTGTTGTATTTAGGAGTGTAGGTTACAAGGCAAATACATTATTATTTCAAATGTGTTTTCACTGTTAAGTACAATAATAATTTTCACAAAAATAATTACATAAAGGGAAATAAATGCATTCTTTAAATAGACACAAAACATGTATAGTTGCCAATAACACAAGAGAAGGTAAAAGTCAATATTCTCTGTATTTCTTTTTTAGCTGTGCCTTCCCCTGCTCTTGATGGAAGCATATTTACAAAAGGAGATCTGCAGTCTACTTTGTTGGATGGCCACAGGATTGCTCGTCCGGATCTGGACCTGTCTGTTATTAATGGTGAGTGCTGTTATTGGTTTAGTTGCTGTTCCTTGTTAAAGCTAAGACTGATGGCATTTATTGTATATTGCTGCAGAATGTTTTGCTGCTTTATAAATATGTGCTGTTAATAATAACCGCATTATAAACATAGTAACAGAGTAAGTTAGGCTGAAAAAAGACACATGTTCAAACCTTTTAACTTTTTTAACCTGCCTAACTGCTAGTTGATCCAGAGGAAGGCAAAAAAACCCATCTGAAGCCTCTCCAATTTGCCTCAGAGGGGGAAGAAATTCCTTCCTGACTCCAAAATGGCAATCGGACTCGTCGCTGGATCAACTTGTACTATGAGCTATCTTCTATAACCCTGTATTCCATCACTTGCTAAAATGCTATCCAACTCCTTAAAGCTATCAAATGTATCAGCCTGTACAACGATTCTGGGAGAGAATTCCACATCTTCACAGCTCTAACTGTAAAAAAACCCTTCCGAATATTTAGGTGGAACCTCTTTTCTTCTGATCGGAATAGGTGACTTTGTATCCGCTAGAGAGATCAACTGGTGAATATAGCATTAGAGAGATTATTATATGATCCCCTTATATATTTATACATAGTTATCATATCACCCCTTAAGCACCTCTTCTCCAGCGTGAACATCCTCAATTTGGCCAGTCTTTCCTCATAGCTAAGATCTTCCATACATTTTACCAGCTTAGTGGCCCTTCACTGTACACTCTCTAATACAATAATGTCCTGTTTGAGTGATGGAGACCAGAACTGTATGGCATACTCTAGATGTGGCCTTACAAGTGCTCTATAAAGTAGAAGAATGACCCCCTCCTCCCGTGACTCTATGTCCCTTTTAATACAGCTCAAGATGTTATTTGCCCTTGATGCTGCTGACTGGCATTGCTTGCTACAGCCAAGTTTATCATCTACAAGGACTCTGATGGATTTGCCTAGTGCCGTCCCATTAAGGGTATAAGTGGCTTGAATATTTGTTAGGGATGCACCGAATCCACTATTTTGGGTTCGGCAGAACCCCCGAATCCTTCCCTAAAGGTTCGGCTGAATACTGAACCGAATCCGAACCCTAATTTGCATATGCAAATTATGGGTGGGAAGGGGAAAATATTTTTCACTTCCTTGTTTTGTGCCAAAAAGTCACATGATTTCCCTCCCTGACCCTAATTTGCATATGCAAATTAGGATTCGGTTCAGCTAGGCTGAAGGATTCGGCCGAATCCCGAACCGAATCCTTGATTTAGTGCATCCGTAATATTTTTACATCCCAGGTACATGACTGCCCAAATTGCCAGTTTGTTAAGATACTGTTGCAAGGATGCCGCATCCTGGATGGAATTAATTTGACAGAGTTTTGTGTCATCTGCAAATACTGATACATTACTTACAATACCCTCCCCTAAGTCATTAATGAACAAGTTAAATAAAAGTGGACCCAATACCGAGCCCTGAGGGACCCCACTAAGAACCTTACTCCAAGTGGAGAACGTCCCATTAACAACCACCCTCTGTTGGAGAGATACAGCAGAGAGACCAACTCCAGCCAAGATGGCATCGAGGAAGGGCTGGGCTCAACAGCGACTAACGATTGTGGCCCAGAGGACTCTGTGACTACTGAGCCTACGCTGACAGATCTTCTTACTGAAATCCGATTGTCTAAAGAATCCTGCACATCTTTAATGTGTGCTAAGACCGAGGAGAGCTCTCTTTTATAAAGCTAGATCTCCAGAAAGTGTGGAAGAGAGCTACCAGCCTGGAACGCAGGGGTAAGCTCAATGGAGGATATCTGCAATCTGTTACCAGAAAACATCCAACAGCTAAAACAATCGATAGAAACCTGAGCCAGTAAGTCGGATGACCTTGAACAGGTTACGTCGCAAGAGCCTTACTTTCATAGGATTCCCAGAGAGGGCAGAGGGCTCCTCACCAGAAAGCTTCATACAGACATGGCTGCTAGAAAAGTTCCGGAGGGAGGCTTTTTCATCAGCATTCGCAGTTGAGAGAGCGCACTGGATCCCTGCTAAAGCCCCGATCCCAGGAGCAGCTCCCAGGCTGATTATCACAAGGATGCTGAATGCAGGGACAGTGAATGCAGGGATGTCACGCTAGCACAGGCTTGGAAGAAAGAAACCTTAACCTACCTAACAGGAAAAGTATCCATCTTTGGCGATTTCTCTGCGTCATTGGGCCTGCTTCATCGACTGCAAGCGCGGGCTGCGAGAAATGGGTCTTCAATATGCAATGTTATATCTGGCACGGCTGCGAGTGATTGCTGTCAACACCACATTCTTTTTTTACTTCCCCTGCAAGAGCTCAGTGACTGGATCGAGACAAAGAAGAATTAATAAGACTCTCCACTATGCTCCCAGAATGTGGGAAAACTGTTGCTTGGGCCCACAACCCCTTCGACGGACTGAAGCACAGTGACAGTTACACATGGATTTACACATGGAAGTTAAAGCTTTACAAAATCAAAATGTTCAAGCTAAGAATCTCAGGCATAGAACTAGGAGTAAAAAATATCTTCCTCCCAATATGTATAGGAAAACAATTGATGATATATTGCCAAAAGAGCATAATAACCAAGGTACTTGGTTGGAATGTGCGTGGTCTAAATGACTGTATAAAACGCCAGCTTGTCATGGATTTCAACAAAAAATCTGGTGCCAAAATAATTATGTTGCAAGAAACCCATTTAACATGTAGTAAATCCCTAGCCCTAAAAAAAAAAACCATGGGTGGGATGGTATTACCATGCTGAATTTTCTAATTACACATCAGGAGTAGCAATCTTGATCTCCCGAGACATCCCCTTCAGATTAATAAATGTAAAATCATTTAAAAATCTTTAGATTTCTACACGGCTTTATCCAAACTTGCGAGGTGATATTAGCCTCAATTTATATACCACCCCCATAAAAAAAAAAAAGCACTTCATTGGGTTAGTGGATCAATGAACACTCTGTCGACCACCTACTGCTATGGGATTATTTTAAGGGATATATTAGAGTGCTGTTTAACTATGAGATTAATACATTCAAAAAACTATCCAGGTTGGCACAAGATCAACTAGAGCAGACTGTCAACAGGCTCCAAATGGAGGTGGTAATAGATCTGGCAGCTGAGAAATTTGCAGCACTCCTAAGAGCACAGAGTAAATATGGAGCGTTCCTAACCTCTGACCCTCACAAATACAAAATATATTGATACAATTTTACACTGACCTGTACAGCTCCACACTAGACGCTCGTAATATGCCACTAGTGGAAAGCTTCCTAAGTACTGTTGGATTACCATGTATGAAAGAAACACATGGAGAACTCCGACCTGGATAGAGCTATCCCTCTAATAGAGGTGCAACAGGCAATTGATACATTTCCCTCTGGGAAGGGCTCAGGAGCCCATGGTATTACCAGTTAAGGGAGTTCATCTGGGGCAAAGGGAGGAATAGAATTGGGATGGCACTTCTGAAATGTCCAAGCAAAAAGGGAGGTGTAGCACTCCCAGATTTCCATATATTATACCTTGCAGCAAAGCTATCCCATATATGCCCACTGACCCCAACTGGACCATGTGTCCCTCTATTTAACATATGGAGGCAATTTCACCCATCTTATCTAACAGCCTGGCAAACTGTGCTCTTCTAACCGAAGCAGTCAGGGTAAAACCCAATAGAAAAAGCAACAACAGAGGCCTACGAAGTGGTAAAGATAATCATGCACAACCCCCCACTAGATCCATCCACCCCATTATGGAACAATAAAATATTTGGAAACATAGCGGAATTGACCCCTCCTAAATGTTGGACGAATGGCGGAATAATAACTAAATGAGATGTCTGGGATGCAACTAGAATGAAACCCTTTGCAACCCTGAAGAACCAATTTGAATTGTGGCTATTATATGCAAGAGTGCAGGGGCAGCTCCATAAAAAAAACACAAGTTCTGCCCCCTCGCAATTGAGGAGGACACTTTAATAAAACACATATAAAACTAGGCAATGAAAAATGTAAACCATATATAAAATAATACAGGGAAAAGGCTGTGGAGACATAATCCAGAAAAGTAGGGCTGGCTCTTAAAACCCCTAAGCAAATCTCCAAAGACTGTAGGCATGAACTGTTGGAATTATATATGATTCATAGAGCTTACTACACAAGAGAGAAACTCCAAAGAATGTTCCCAGAGTTTTTGCCAATCTGTCTCAGGTGTAAGCAGGAGACTGTGATCCTCATACATACTCTATGGTCATGCCCTATGATAACACAATTTTGGGAAGAGATTATATGCAGACTCAATAATATAAAGGACATTCAGATAACCCCATATCCAGTGGCGTGCCTCCTAGGGGTCTTAACCAATCCAGAGATGCAGTCAGACAACAAACCATTTTTGTGCAAAGCTTTATTTCAAGCCCGCAGAGAAATCACTAAAAACTGGAAAGCAGAAACTGCACCCAGTATTACAACATAGGAGATGGAGGTACAAGCGGCAGGCACATATAAAAAAGATGTGATAAACTAGCAGCCGTTACAAGAATATAGGGGGATTGGTTTAAAAACTGCTCGGAAAAGTTATAAGTTCATCTGTAGAAAAGAGGACAACCCGTACAACTGCAAGATATGAGGGACAAGAATGTGACAACATGGAATGGTATGACCTGGTTATATACCTACGTATAATACTTATATCCAATCTGCAAATTGGAAATCACTTGTTTTATGCTTGCATCTGATTACTGTATTGTTGAAACAAATAAACTTGACTTGAACAAAAAAAAGCCCAACAGACCGTAGTTTACATACGTTTGTATGTAGCATGAGGTGTTAAAGATAATTAATTTGTATCTATTTGTTTGTTTTTTTTTAACCAGATAGAACTTTGCAGAAAATTACCCCAAGGTCAATTGTGACTTCAGAACAGAAAAAGCCTAAAAGAGACACCACCCCTGTAAGTTATTTATCACAGTGGTAGTTATGAGAAACACTTGCTGTTTTACAGAACTACATTTATTAAGTCTAAGTACATAATTATAATAATTAACAGTTTAATGACAACTGGTAAGTTAGAGTCACATATTGTGACAGGCATTTCTTATGATTGGCAATGCACATCCAGGTCTGGGTTTGTGTCTGGGTCACTGATATTGAATCCCTGCTCTGCCATTTTTGGGCGATAAGAATCATTTCTCTGCATTTGAATACCTATCCAAAATGTTAGTTGCACTGAAATGTATCCTAGGTAGAAGATGTTGACTAAATCTTGACATCATTTTTATTTACGTGGTGTTATGGGGGAAAGGGGGAAATGGTAACTTTTCTCATCTGTAACATTCCATCACATTTATCTTTGCTAACTTTTGAAAGTTTCCAGGGGCGCATTTGTGCCCAGTTTTTTATATAAAGTACCGTCTCTATATGTGTTCACGTCTCTTTACACAGTTACACATAATTTCTGGCAGGAAATAAAAAAGGATGTAGTTTGTTCTGATACTTTAAGATGCAAATGGACAGGGATAAGAGTACAGAGAAATTCTGGTTTACTTATGTAACGGAGTACCAGTTTCTTTATGCCGAGAAATAAGGAGACAAATAGCGGAGCGCACCTTTCCTGTGTGATTCAGAGAAGCTTCCCCTCCAGTAGCTGCCTGCGAGGCTAGACCGGTTCGCAGCTCCCAGTCATCGTGATCAGAGAGTATGTACAAACCAGCGCCACGGCGCTAAACCAAAGGGCTCAGGAAGCTGTAGATTCTTTCTTAAAATCACTTAAGCTTCCTGAGTCCTTCGGTTTAGCGCCGTCGCGCTGGTTTGTACATACTCTCTGATACCAGTTTCTTTATCCTACACCCTGGGGCAGATTTAATACATTTGTGTGAAGGATTAGAATATTTTCGCGAATATTTATTTGCCAGTCGAATTCGAGAGCTCATAGCCCTTGACAATTCGACCCTTAGTAAATCTGCCCCCTGTGTTTACCTTTATTGTTGCCATTGAGTACAATTTAGATCTCAATGCTAAAGTGCATTCTGGACTCTTGGTTCTAAACTCGGGATTAGAAAGTGAAGGAAGATGCATATACCTACCCTCCACCAATTCATATTATCTGTAAAAATGGTATAACATCCATCACAGCAAGTTCATTATTATGGATAAATAAGAAATGAATTATATTCTTAATAACAAATATTATTACAGGTAAACATTGTGCCTGAAGATATGGTAGAGATGATGGAGTCACAGACATTGCTGTTAACATATCTAACCATGAAAGTAAGTTGGATTTTGCTGTTACACATGCATTTATGCACACATGTACAGGGTTCCCATATTCAGAAACTTGTTATTCAGGAAGATCAGAATTATCAATAGGCCATAGAGTCCATATAAAGCTAAGAATTTTCATTTTTATAATGGATTTCTTTTTTCTGTTGTAATAAAACAATACCTTGTAATTGATCCTAACTAGGCTTTATTCATATAAAACAATGCTATAGGGTTTACTTAACTTTTAATTGATTTTTCACAGACTTGAGGTATGGTGGCTTAAAATAAGGATATTCTACAGAAAAACCCAAATTTCAAGCATTAAAGGATAACTATACCCCCTGAACAATGTATGTCTCTATAAAAAGATGCTGCATAAAACAACTCCTTGCTTCATGTTAATTTTAATACTGTTGCTCAAGTATTATTGTCGGGGTATAGCTTTCCTTTAATGTGTGTATGTAAATGTTTGTGTAAAATATATTTAACATGTAATCTATAGATGTATACATACTTACATCCCTATATCGGGATATAAAAATATAATTAGTGAAGCATGTATATCCAACTTAAGTTTTCAGTCCCTTTTACATAGTAAAGAGGGTACACAACAACTTTTATCTGTATTTTAGCTCAACACAATATAGCACAGCACACAAGATTGCTATACCAAGCGCTGCTTTTACAGTATATGTGACTGTAATCATTTTTATGGTCCCACCCACTGGCAATTTTTTTGTAAGACATGCATTTTGTACAATCTAGCCCATTAATTTATTTAGTTAATAATTGACTTTTCCTATATCTTTGCCAACATCTTCATATTCATACCATTAAGTACTATTAAGAGCTGCTTATACATTACTTGTTTTTATAATAAATGTTGAGATACTCATACATTTACTTTTTTAAAAAAAAATAAAGATGCAGAAAAATCTGTTTCGCCTGGAAGAGAAGGCTGAGATGAATCTTCTTCTAGTAAATGAGCAAAAGGATCAACTGCAGGAGAAGATACACTTGCTGAAAAGGGACCTAACCTTGCTGCAGAGTGAAGAGAGGCTTAGGGACTTGATTGAGAAGCAGGTTGGTTTCCTCTTCATTCAGAGCCTTTACCCAAGGATGCTTTTCCATGTTGCTTTCATGTACAAAGTAATTGGTACCAGTCTCAACAGCAATGTAATTCATGTGCAGACAGTTGATTTTGACCATTTGATAAAGCTATTTATCCCCCCTCAGTACAGAATGGTTAAGGGGGTTAATACATTTTCTTACTATATTAAATGCTTACATATGTGTTAAAATCTTGCTTGACAAACTGAAGACATGATATTTAGAACAGCTTATGCAACTATATATAATAATGCAACAATAAACATAAAACTTTTAGGAAATACAAAACTAAGTGGCCTATTTATCATGCTGTGTTAAACATTGGATAAAAACATCACCGGTGATGTTGCCCATAGCCCATTAGATTTCCACAATTACCTATAAATTAGAAAAAAATTGGCTTTATGTAAAGCAGGGGTGTCCAAACTACGGCCCGCGGGCCAAATGTGGCCCGATATCCATTTTTAGTTGGCCCGCAGCATGCCCCACTAAAAGTCCCGGCAAGTTGCTCAGCAGCCAGGAAAAAATAGTTTCTAACTTCGCGTCATTAGGGGGCGGAGCCTACAGTGCTTCATTGTCTGAGATTCTGAGGAGCACGCTAGAAGTCCTAAACTCCTCCCTCCCCATGACTGGAATTTAGTGTAGTGTAGTGTGGGGAGGAGGATGCTGGTGCTGTTCATCAAGGCAGTGGCCTGCCTGTTACATGCTGTTTGTGCTGGAACTGTGTGTGCATCTGATGATCTGTGACTGTGGGTAACTACTTCATGCTTGACTTGGGGGAGGGGTGGATTTAGGGAGGCTGCAGCCGGGCAAGGAAGACCTCTACTGTTTCAGTTTCAGATGGTGTGAGTTACTGTGTGTGTGTATGTGTGTGCGTTACTATATGTGTTTGTATGTGTGTGATGATAATCAGGGGGTGTGGCCACCAAATGGGTGTGGTCAATTAAAAATGGAGAGCTATTGCACGGCGTACATACACATATATAGTTCACCTCGAGTGTGTGGCCTGGCTGTTTGTGTATTTTACTGCATATGGCCCTTGGTGAAAAAAGTTTGGACACCCCTGATGTAAAGCTTTAAAAAAATTACATTCTGTTCTCCACTAGTACAAACAAAAAAGGATTAAGGCCAGTCAATAGAAATGGAGCCGGAAAGTAATTATTGACCGAGGGACAAGTATAACAAATTGGGATGTTGGTAGCATAGAGCTTGTTTTGTTTTAACCAGAAATTTTAAAAAATTAATTCTAGCCTTAGATTTTTCACATTGATATGTGGGTTATTTATAGCAAGTATAAATGTGTTTTCTTCTTGTGTTTAACATGTCTGAGCCTTTGTGCAATTTCTGCAGCATAGCTGCACGTAGTTCTGCAGTGCACTGGACTGAATATTCACTTCCGCTAATTGCAATTGAAACCAGTTTTACGTATACTATTTTGTTTTTGAATTTGCGCTTAGCTCCAACACTGGATACATTGTAGCAGAAGTCTATTTTCTTTGTTCTTTTTAATCAGATGTTTTCAAAGTTAGGAGACCATAAACAGTCAAAGAGATGCAGGTTTCCAGGGCTGCCATCAGGGGGGCACAGGGGGTACAAGTGTATCGGGCCTGAAGGGGGTCCCGGCAGTGCTGCAATTTTCACAGGAGTTGGCTCCCCCGTAAAGGGGTTGTTCACCTTCCAAACACTTTTTTCCGTTCAGTGGTTTTCAGATTGTTCTCCATAAATAAAGACTTTTTTCAATTACTTTCCATTATTAATTTTTTTACTGTTTTTCCAAAATCTACGTTTAAAGTTGAATGTTGGTGTCACTGGTGTTTGAGTCTGGCAGCTCAGTAATTCAGGTGCAGACTCTAAACTGATACAATTTTGCAACATTTAATTGATACATTTCACAGCAACATCTCTGGAGTATTAGCAACTATTGTATCAATTCTAACAGCTGCCTGTAATGAAACCCAGAGATTCTGCTCAGCAGGGACAAAGATAAGAAATGTATCCATTAAATGTATCCGTTTAAAACAGTTGGGGGTCGTCGGCGACCTCCCCTCCCAGAGCTGCTTTAGAAGGTGAAAAATTACACTTTACACTTCAATATTAGAAAAACGGGTACAAAAAGAAAATAGACAGTAATTGTAAAAAGTCATTGTTTATGGTGATCTATCTGAAAACAACTAGTTGTTTGAAGGTGGACAACCCCTTTAAAGGAGAGTGATAATCCCGGGTCCCGGAGTGCTCCCGTCTGATCTGTCCCCAGTGGCGTGCACCACCTCCCTCAGCGCTACACCCTGCCCTTTCCCGCTCTACATCCAGCTCTACTGGCTACACCTCCGCGCCACCCACCACTCATTGGCTGCACCACCCGACGTTCACCTGGGAGCCGTGTACATGGGCTGATTTTTACTAAGGCTTGGGGAAGGTAAGCCTCCCCAAACCTCCCTGTTACGTTAAAAGAATAAATAAAAGCTAATCTATTTATTAAAAAAAAAGCCCCGAAGTGACTTACACTATGCCTGTTGAAATTTGCCTGCCTCCATTCCTTATAAATAAAAGCTTCCGTAAATAGCAGGCATAGAGGGGCAGGCTGGGAGGCAGAACATACGCTACGTTCCGAAGCCGATTAAAGAGGTGATGTCACTGGTGTCGGCTCTCAGAAGTTCCTAAGGACGTTTCTTCCCTTTGGAGTTTGCATGAGCTGTGAGTGAGTAACATTGGTTTGCTGAGCTGATCCTTGCTTGGCAGTATCTGGTATGTGTCAAATCTGCAAGGATTATATTTAATGATAGGGCAGCACGAGTGTAAAAAAGGTGCAATTAACACAGTATTTCCTACTTAACAATCCAATAACCAACAAACCAATTATATGTGATGAAAAATTAATTGTTTATATAGCAGCCACAATGGTTGTTTTCTTTTATTTTTATCATATTCCCTACAATAACCCACAGTTTCTTATAAGACATTCTTACATGCAGAAACACAGTTCCTTCAAAGTTTACCAACACTGAATGAAAAGCATTGTACTGGACACATGGATCATGGGGCAAACCTTAGTGATAAACAGTGCCAGACCAAGAGGGAAGCTGCCAATGCAAGCTGGCATTCAGCCACCCTCCTCTGCAACAGTGACCAGCCGGGGGGGGGGGGGGGGTGGTTGATTGAGTGAGTAGAAGTCCAGATCATTCACCTACTCATTGCTGTGAAAATTGGAACCAGCATTTTTCCAGGGCCTTGAACTATGGAATAGGCAGACAGAAAGGGTATGTATCTAGTGCCCCCCGACATTATGCCCTAGGCATGTTCCTTTTCTGATGTCCCTAGTTCCATCCCTGGCACCAAACAACTACCTCCAATATGGCATTAAGGTCCGTCACCTGGACAGAGGATAGTATTGTAATCAAAATTGTCAGAATGGATGATGAGAAAGTAAAAACATAAACAGATAAATAAAAACACTAAAATTGTACCTGTAATCTGCTTTTTGGTTGTCAGGGCAGTGACCTAAGACAACCAGAGAGCTGTTTTACTTGCAGGTTAAGAAGGAACACCATTTAAAAAGTAAAGATCAAATTAAAAGACTCTTAAAATAATCTTTCTAGAGCATACAAAATGTTATCTTAAAAGTAAACTTCCCTTCATGCGATGTGAATGAGCCAATTACAGTTTAATAAGCCATTGAGTTGGTAGTTTTAAAGGGTATTTAAACCAAAAAATAAACTTGGCCTTGGTGCTTCATGGGGCATTTTTTTTATAGTGTGGTCACTTAAAGGAATTGTTCAGTATAAAAGTAAAAACTGGATAAATCGATAGGCTGTGCAAAATAAAAAATATTTTCAATATAGTTAGGCAAAAATGTAATGTATAAAAGCTGGAGTGACTGGATGTCTAACATAACAGAACACTACTTCTTGCTTTTCAGCTCTCTTGGTTTACACTGCCTGGTTTCCCTGGTTACCAGGCATTATCCAATCAGTGACTTGAGGGAGAGCCACATTGGTCATAACTGTTGATTTTGAATCTGAGCTGAATGCTGAGGATCAATTGCTGACCAGTTATGTCCCATGTGGCCCCCCTTCAAGTCGCTGACTAACTCAGAGTTAGAGAGCTGAAAAGCAGGAAGTTGGATTCTGGCTATTATATTAGACATCCAGTCACTCCAGCCTTTATAGTATGCATTTTTCACTGACCAACTATATTCGAAACATTTTTTATTTTGCACAGCCTATCTATTTACCCAGTTTTTAATTTTACCCTGAACTGTTCCTTTAAAGACTGCTTCATAGAGCACTGCTAAGTTGAAGCCAGTTCAATAGCAGTTCAACTGTATAAAAAAAATCTCAGAAAAAAGTGGCCGGAGGACCACTCTGAGTTAACATCAGTTACATTTCTGATGGTTTAAGTCAGCCCATGTATGGTCAATTTTTGCCTCCCCACACAAAAAAAAGAAAACACCCTCCGCTTATGGAGCCATCCCTATACACCAGCCAGCAATCTCGCTTCCTCCAGACCCCATCTGCGCATGCGTGCTGTTGTAGAGCAGCAGCAAGGGAGCGCAAGGTGCAGGCTGCACAGCAAGCGTGGGCGGGGGTGCATGCTGGGTAGCAAGGGGGGGAAGAACTTGGGTGCCGTGGGTGGGGCCTGGAAATGGTGGCAAATGGGAAAAGAAAAAGGGAAACAGTCCTTTAGTTGGGAATTTATATTTGATATTTGACTGTGGCAGAGCTAGATGGAAACATGCTATTTGTGGGTTCCAGGGCAGGATCTGGGGTGGGCAAGACCCAGGGGGCCCTGAAAATTTTTTGTACGGGGCCCCGTAATTTCTTATGGCAGCCCTGCAGCTTTCATTAGCAATTATATTTATAAATGACTTTAAAACCAATTGAACATTCTAACCTGCTTTCCAATACACATAAATCACAGTTTCTTGTATTATGCAAAAACAGTTTTGACAGGAGACCCCCACTTTTTAAATGTTATATTGTATTAATTACTACGTTGCTTTACAAAACTTTCTTAAAGATCAATAATAATTACAAGCAAATATGCCTTCAGAGTAAAGATTACTAAATATTGCTAAATGGACCTGGACTGAACTGGGAGTGCGGAGTAGTAGTATTCTTTAAACAAAAAGGGGGTGTGGGAGCACTCAAAGGCTAAGTCAAAATATATTTAAATATAATGGGTGTGCACTATGCACATTCCCTGGGCCCCTGTCTCCTAAATAATTCAATATAATTGCTAATGCATATGTTTACAGAAACAGGGGATTTTTAGTTACACAGTTATGATCATAAAATTGACAAGCCACCATACCACATCAAGGTAAACTCCACATGGCGGCCCCTAACTTATAGTAAAAAGTCTAATACTTACTGCATAATAGCATTGCCTGTAGTCAGTGTCTAATGAACCTTTGTTTCTTTGCTTGCATTATCACCATGACTTAAGGTGGCCATACACTGAGAGATCCGCTCGTTTGGTGATGTCCCACCTTGAGGTAACGGAGGCCATATGGGCGGTCGGATCATGGGACCGCATCAACGAACAGATGCGGCCGCAATCCAACTGGGTTTTTTTAGTCTTTGGGCCAGATATTGATCGGTAAAGCCCGTCAGAGGGCCGCGTACACGGGCCGATAAGCTGCCAACTTGGTCTGTCAGCAGCTTTTATCGGCCCGTGTATGACCTTAAGACAAAAAACACATTTTAAAATAATATATAAGCATCTGAAGTATTGATTAAGTAAAACCTAAAACTAAACAATGATAAATAAATAGAACATTATATGCTTCACTATAACATGAACATAGGTACTGAATTACAGAAAATCAGTTTTATGATATTTTTTTCGATCTTTTTTGATGTCACACAGCACCACAAGTTTTGAATCTCCCAATGGGTCTTTGCTTGTTAACTGTTGCTTATTTGTTTCAGGATGAAGTTCTCACACCCATTGTTACCTCCAAGGACCCTTTCAAGGACAATTATACAACATTTGCCACAGCCCTGGACTGTACTAGACATCAACTGCCTATAAAGAATATTCATATTACAGGCAACCGTCACAGATACTTAGGTATGCAAAGAGTTTTTTTTCCCCAACAAACAATTGAGTATATTTTTGTACATGTTGAAGGGACAGGGTAACATTAAAATGCATGCTTACCTTTATTACATGTCTCATTTAAATCAGGGTTCTACTGTATTTTTAAAAAGTGAAGACCGATTGAAGAGTCGCTAAGACGGTCCATAACGTACTAAGCATTGACTACCACCTGAAGCGCATACCTTAGGGTGGAAGTAGAATACATATTGAAAGAGGAATCTTGTTGAACTTTGATTTGATTATTGATAATTAGTGCATTAGAACTTAGACTTGATCATTTATTATAAAAAATCTCTTACAACAGAGGAACTCCAAAAACATTTAGCCATTACCAAATCCCTTCTGGAAGAAATAATGCCAAGCTATGCCAGTGAAAATGCAGAATCATTTGGTACAATAAAGGACTTGGAAAATATTGTGCTCAAAACAGATGAAGAACTTGCACGGTATGTAGTCAAAGCAGTGAATTGCTCTGTTGAACTGATACTAAAAGCAAATTTATTTCCCAATCTAAACCATTATTGTTGGAATGGGAAAAATACACATATTTTTTCTGAATTTAAACCTTAATCTTGTCCAAGGTTTCAGTTGTGTTCAGCTTAATGTAAGATTGAACCCATTCCTCACCACTAAGTGAATTTACTAGAGGGTTAGCCATCCTCAATAAACTTAGTTGGTAAGTTTCTTTCCCTGGGCGGGTGCTGTTTAGGAAACAACTCATCAGCCTGGGAAAGAAAATGTATTACAGTACTGTGTCCACCATCTATCTTAACTTTCCCAGGTGTCTTTAGGGCAGACTAAAATCTTGCTATTTACTGCATTGAGCAAATCTAAGTCTGCCAGGAAACCCAAACAGGTAAGCATTGGTAGCATTGTGTGAATTTATCTTTTTGTTGTACATTAAAGATATTGCAGTAATTTAATAAAAAGCATTTCTTCTCATTTTAGTTTGATTGTACACTAGAGGCCTTTTTAACTATTTAATCCTTCTAGTGCTTGGTATGAATATCCAAGGAGGCTAACCAAGGAGTCTAACCCAGACTGCACTCCTTACTAAGGCCCAGTACTGTAAATCTTTTAGATATTGGAATTCGTGCTTGGCACTCAAGCTGTGAAGATTCACATTAAGGGAGACTGAAATGGTTTTTCTTGTACATTAAAGCAGTTGACCTACATATTGTCAGTAGGCTAAAATATGCTTAGTTTTATTTACATTTAATCTTGGGCTGTAATTTTAAAATTACTAAAATATATTTTCCAACTTTTTCTTTTTCCTCTTTCTTTTAACTTAGGAGTTTTCGCCAGATTCTTGACTTGTCATTCAAAGTCAATAAGGAAATATCATTACAAAGCCAGAAATCAATCGAGGAGACTTGTGAGTCGGCATTGGTGAGGCAGTGGTATTTTGATGGATCCCTACCCTGATCTACTGTAATCCAGTTCTGTTTTCTTTTCAACCAAAACATCCAGCAAAGCAATGTATAAAGATATACTTATTTTCTTAAGTCTATCCAGAGCACTTGGTTACACTATCTTAATTTGGAATTTAATGTCCTTATCTCTTATTAAAAAAAAAACTTGCACTCATGAATACACAGTTTGACCAAACACTTTAATTTGAAACTGTAAATAAAATAGTCTGATTGTAGCAACTGTGTGCGTCTGTTAATTTTTGCACAACCTAACTTGGCCATATCCATTATTAGTCAGTGACAGCTGAGTATGTCCTCACTCCTAGCTGCAATAATACATTGCATTCTCCACAGAATGCCCTCACTTGTCAGCCTAATAAGAGGCATTAGGATCAGCTGCTGCTTTGCCGTAAAAAATTACCTTAGGCAAGTCTTATCCACTGCTGTGAACCTGGACTGGAGGAGACTTGTTAACCACCAACAGTTAGCAATGCTTTAAACATTCACATTTCCATTTAAAAGTCCCACAGATACATAATTGTATATCAGAATGGACATGCACTGTCAAATTTTATACAGACAAATTTCCAATTTCAGATCAAGCTGATAAAATTGTGTAATTATCCTAAACTAGATGGGACATGAAACGACCATAAATTGGTCCAACGACATTATCCTTACGTGATTGGTTTTGAAATTTCAGTCTGAAAACAAAGGATTCTGTCCATGGATGGGAAGGACAGATGTCTTCACAATCTTCCTGTGCATGGCCAACTTTACTTGTAATAGTTGTGCATGGTCACTTGGGCATATAACCCAATGTTACCACGTTATTTCTTATAGCGCGTTTTTCCAGGTCATAATTGCATACTTTTTTTTTCAAAGATTTTCTGTTTAATTTCCACCATTAAATTGATGTTTTGGCAATTTAAAAAGAACTTTGAACCCACAACATAATTGATGTAGGCAATATTTATCAAGTATTTTGGAATCAATGTTTTCCATTTACCTTTGATTACTAGTTACCACATGGAAGGGACTATTTCACAGAACATCTGCTTTTTCTCTGATGATTATATGTGTTCCATAGCTCTCTGATCCTTTCCTTTATAATTATCTACAGAAAACCCTTCATGTTCTGTTTGCATGACCAGTCTTGTTCCTTTACATTTTTAGTTTTACGCATCTTTTTGTCTTGCATGCTGCAGTTCATGCATTATACACTATGCCAAAGACATGGAGTTGTCCTTCTAGAAGTATTCATAAAAAATCAGGATTTTAGATATTTCATACTTCAGCCAAGTACCATTTTTTTTCACACATTTGAACAAATAACATGCGAAAATTTGAATGTTAAGGAGGTTAATTATCAATGGTCAAGTTGATTTTTACATGAAAAATATTTTTCCAGGGTATTTTTCAGTCAAAACTCAAGATTCTACTTCCTTCCAAACCCTAAATGTCATTGCTGCTTTGCCTAAATAGTCATTTGTGATCAGTAGCTTACATTTACTGACACATATTTTTCTAATAAAATCACGTGTAAGATAAGGCTTTTTGTCCTCAGAAAGGGTAAAAAAAGTAGCTTTAGTCCAAAGCCATAACATAACCCTTTATATGGTGTTTTGCCAATATAGCACATATGAAGCAAGTAGTTTGGTTCAAATTAAAAAGTCTTGTTTACAAACCATTGCGTGCACATTTTGGACAGAAATGCACATTGTTATGAACAGACAATGCAGTTTTTTCTCCCAGAATCCCTATTGTCACTCCCAGCTTCAGACTTTTTTTGTTGACAAAACATTAGTGCCCTGTCTGCAACAACTTGCAAACCAGGTTCCATAGGGTAAAACAAAGTGCTACAAAACGGGATCATCCCGTTGTTTGGTAGAAGGTCATGAACAATTTTTTTAGGGGTTTTTAAAGAAGAATGTACCCCTTTTGGACTGTAAAAAACGTATATAAACACAATTTGAAATCAGGCCAGTATAACATATCATATGCAACATACAGTAGGTATTTGGATGGGGTTGCCATGGTAAGGTTCTAACATAGGTAAGAGGCAAAAGAGAAGGTATAAATATATATGACAATTTTTACTGTTCATTTATTATGGTGAAATGTGTGTGTGTGTGTGAACTGTGTTGTCTTTTATTTGTACAAGCTTATGGCACTATATAAACATTAATAATAAAGAAAAATACTGATTTTGTTTTTATGTTGCCGCAATATTAAAACATGGAGTATGGAGTAGAGAATATATTGCCTATTCATCCGTGGAGACCATCCTACCATGAGTCAATATTGCTCTATGAGACTTCTTTCCCAGCATTTAATACAAAGGATGAATGGTTCACCAAAGCCCAAATAAAGCTAAGATTGAAAGTTTGCCTTGTGGTGGGGCAGTGATCCACAGCTATTCCACTTGCGGAAAAAATCTGATGTGAACACTACTGAAAATCTGTGTAACACTGCCACCAACACTTTCTGTAAAACTTTTTTTTTTCACAGCATGCCTATTGGATCATATAGTTTGTCTGCTAATCACATTGGGGTATATTTATCAAAAACAGTATAAACGGGCATAGAGGAGGGGCAGACAATATTTGATTGACAGCTGATATTTTAAAATGAGCTTACAGCAGCTATGCATGCTTTAATAAAAAATAGAAATTGGATTTCATGTTTAATTTGAAAAGGACTTTTATTATAGAGATTTTTGTGTCTGGGTGACATGTCCACTTTAACTCATTTATTGTTAATTGAATGCTTATAGGATCCCATCAGTGTCGGAACTACCAGGGGAGCAGGGGGTGCAATTGGGCCAGGCCCCGTACCCCCTCAGGGCCAAAACTGCTAGTTTCAGGAAATCTTTACAGTTTGCTAATATAGAGTAGATAGACATGTATACATTTTTTGGATTTGTCAGCATCTTTCCAAAAATATATGATTTTCTAAGGTAAACCTACTGGTAGAGTACTGCTGGGGCCCACATTACCCTATCAACCATGAATCGGCTTGAATAAGAGACTGGAATATGAATAGGAGAGGGCCTGAAAGATGAGTAATAAAACATTAACAATAAATGGGTATCCTTACATAGCATTTGTTCTTTACATGGGATCAGCGTGAAGACAAAATTTAAAAAAAAAGATTGAAAAGTTGTTTATAATTGGCCATTCTGTAACATACAAAACATTTACTTAAATGTGAACCATGCCTTTAAAGAAACATTTTTTAGACATTTACCCTATAGCTTGTTACACAAAAATATTTATAATTTTTCTTGATTTCCCCCCACGGAAATGCCCCTGAAGTAAGAGCACAAAATGTTCAAAAACTGTATAGCAATAAAAGTACCACAAGTGAAATAGTTAATGGCGGATTCTTTTAATTCATTTGAATGAATTTGAGAGTGGCATGGTTGTCCTCTTGAACAAGCTTAATATCCAAGGTTATTGTGATTAGAATATCTACAGTTAGTATAGGTCTTGTTATATTTAGTTACATATGGGAGTGTATAGATAGGTCTCTTTATGTATGTGACACATATGCACTGGGGTTCATTAGGAGTGGTAGATTTTTGTCAACCCAAATCAACTACAGTATGTGTCTATTATTCAAAGCCTACATACAACAAGGGAGCATGCTTAGATGTTAAATAAAGCAACAGTGCTGTTGGTTTTCTGCAACAAAAAAGAGCTTGTATGTCATCTTTAGCTACAGCCACTAGGTGGTGTATTGTTTTTATATATAATTATTATCGGTTTGACAAAAGATGGCCTACACTTAAAAGGCATTTTAATACAGGAGATTTCAGATGTCATGCACTGAGGTGACTTGCCTCCTGAGATCTAATAATATGTTGGACCAATGTTGCAGCATACTTTAACTATCGTCCCTCTGTGCTTCGTTAGCTTGCAGAACAGCATGAATCCTCTTAATAATGAAAGTATACAGAATTAATAGATGATAGCTGGCAAACAGTTTTCAGAATGCTCTTTATTTATTACAGGATAATGAATGATATACATGTGGCTTTTGCAGTTCTTATTCTTCAGGGGCAACTACTTGCCTTATTTTCTTCGGTCTTGCAACACCATCAAGTCAGACAGTTAATACATTTTTAGTCGTAGAAAATGCAAATAAAAGACACAAAGTGAAAGTTTGCCTTTTTCAGCTGGAGGCATGTGTAGAACAGCGTACCCAGGGAGGTGCAGAAAATGCTTGGAAAAGCTGATAATTGGTCATTTTTTCAGATATTTCTGTATCTTTTAGTGTCATGCCGTTTTCTGTTAAAGCAGTTTTTCACCTTTGAGATAACTTTTAGTATGAGGTAGAGAGTGATATTTTCAGACAATTTGCAAATGGTTTTCACTTTTTACTATTTAAGGTTATTGCATTATTTAGCTTTTTATGCAGTAACTGTTCAATTTGCATTTTAAGCAATCTGGTTGCTAGGGTTCAAATTCCTGAGCAACAATGCATTGATTTGAATAAGAGACTAGAATAGGAGAGGGCCTGAATAGAAAGATGAGGAATGCCAAGTAGCAATAAGAATACATGTAGCCTTAAGGAGCATTTGTTTTTTTAGAAGGGGTCAGCGGTGCCCATTTGAAAGCTGAATAACTATATAACTTTAAAAAAAGAAATTATGAAAACCATTTGAAAAGTTGTTCAGAATTGGCCATTCTCTAACATACTTAAAGGGATC
>CM044431.1:120972706-120983698 GCA_024363595.1 Xenopus borealis | reverse complement strand
CCTTAAAGGTGAACCACTCCTTTAATATGCACACTCTGCTGCAAACAATACCATTTAAATCTGGCATGAAGTTGCTTCCTTTGCTAAGCCTTCGTTTTTCTGTTTTTAATCCAACTGGAGGTGGAGTGGTTCAGATTGATTCTTGAAGCACAGTAGTTGGAATGCTTTGTTAAATGAAGACGGCTAGAATCTTCCCCATAAAGCATGACAAAACGGCTGCTTTGAGAAAAAGAAAGGAGGCATAACCATCTGAGTACACTTAAGCAAGAATACATGTATGCATTTTTAAAATATAAGTAAATCCACTTGGCACATTACAAACCATGTATCTCTCCTTACTGAATCTTTGCAATAAATCATGCATTGGCAGATCTTGTCTTATGACTTAGCAGGCCCTTGGGCTCTGTATGAACACAATAAAATAGTTATTTAGATTTTTAAAAAGAGACCTTTACCTCTAATTCAACCTTTTGATCTACATTAAACATGCTCGGCTACTAGTTGATTCACACAATTGCTGATCAGTGTCCTTTAAGTATCGATTGTGCTAGCTACAAAATGTGCTCTGTGAATGTGATCTAGTGACAACAGGTCCAAACACACTTGTTATGTGATCCCATTTTTTCCAACATTTTGGTGGCCCAATAGGGTCAGAAGAAGGCAAATAATTCTAAAACTATTACAAATAAACAATGAAGACCAATTGAAAAGTTCCTTATAAATGACCATTCTATAACATACTAAATGTTAACTCATAGGTGAACCACCATTTTAATAAGCTGGGACAGGCTATAAGTGTTCTAGTTAAATACTTAGCTATTGTACATAGCATTGTATAAAAATTGTGTGTAATTTCAATCAATAGGTGTAGCATGATAAAAAATTTCTAGATAGATATCCATCAACAAGGATGCAACATATCCATGGTTGTATATGTGGTTCACCTTTACATTAACTTTTAGTATGTTATACAGCTGCCGATTCTAATAAACTTGTCAATTGGTCTTCGCTATTTATTTTACATAGTTTTGTAATTATTTGCCATTTTCTTCGGACTCTTTTCAGGCATCAAATGGGGGTCACTGACCCCATCATCTAAAAACAAATGCAACGCATTAATTGTTATTGATACTTTGCATTACTCATCTTTCTATTCATATTAAATTCTAATGTTAATACCAGTGCATGGTTGTTAGGGTAATTTGAACCCTAGCAACCAAAATGCTGAAATTGCAAACTGGGGAGCTGCTGAATAAATAGTGAAATACCTCAAAAAGGACAAATAATAAAAAATTATTGCAAATGGTCTCAGAATATCACTACATCATCATCTACTTCATACTAACAATTCATTCAAAGATAAACAACTCATTTAAAGCACCTCTGAATGCAGAACTCAAAACATATGTATGAGCTGGTTATATAAAACAAAACAAAAATAAAGCTTACTATTTTCTGCATAAATAAAAACAGTTTTTATTGCATCTTGTGCTTCTCTGCAAGGCAAGCCCTTCTTGTAGATCAAATATTACACTACTAATACCGTAGCAAATTAATATTTGCTTATCTTTATATACTGGCTAAAGCTGGCAGATTTTATCCATCTGTCCACAAACAATCATTCATTTCAATCTTCCGACCTATAACTAACCATTCAGTTTAAAGGAGATGGAAAGGTTAAAACTAAGTAAGCCTTATCAGAAAGGTCCACCTAAATATACCAGTAAACCCTCAAAGTAATGCTGCTCTGAGTCCTCTGTCAAAAGAAACACAGCATTTCTTTCCTTCTATTGTGTACACATGGGCTTCTGAGCATGCTCAGTTTGCTCCTCTCCCCCCCCCGCCCACTGTAATTTATAAGTGAGCAGGGAGAAACTCATGCAGGAAGTGATGTCACATCAAGCTAATACTAATCAGCTGCATTCCTAAACAAACAGAGAGCTTCTAGAGCTTTTTACTCAGGTATGGTAAAACATTCTACAGACTAAATAAAGCATTCTAGCTTCCATTATTGAAGCTAATCTATTAGGCAATAAAATGCCTCTGTAGCTTTCCTTCTACTTTCAGTAAAGTAGGAAACAGAACAAATTGACAATGTTCTGGCCATTAACTGATGGACCTCAATCATATGAAATTTGTGTCTAACAAATAGTAGTGACAGTCACCACGGATACTGTCAGATAAGCAATAAATACAGAGATCTTATCGTTGGCCAACAGAAATCTTATAACCTATCTGATCAACTAAACAACCGATCACCATGGTACAAAAATATCGGGACGATCCACACACAGTCTGAAAATCGTACTAAACAATCTTTATCTTTGCAGCTATGGCCAGCTTCACTGCTAGCCTATTTTCATGGCCTTGAATTAGTTCATCAACTATTTTTCTGTGAACATTTTTATGCATCTGGCACCAAGTTATTAGAAGGCTCTGCTACACATAGCTATAGTCGGGTTCAAGCATGCTGTGTAGTGCATACATTTAAAATATTATTAAACATGCTGTAGTTATAAAGTGAACAAATCTATTCATCAGTGTTGTCTAATAAAAGGGAGTATACATCAAACATACGAATTACAAATACTGACTTAGACAGGAGGTAAAAGGGGCCTTCTAATTAGAAGTAATAATCTAAAAACAGAAATTATTAGTGTATTGTAATATTAGGCTAATGCCAGACTTAGCAGATCTTGGCCTGCAAAGAAACTCAGGCAGAGAATCCATTCCCTGGCCAATGTGATGTTTTAAGGTGCAAGCAAGTCAAGAAGCTTAGGAGCAGATTCTTGACCTGCAGAGACATCTGTTACGTCTGTTATTAGCCTTCGCATATTACCAATTAAATAAGTGGTAAAAGGAACAAAGGATTATGAACACATTCAGCATTGATAGTGATTTGTTGATCTGCTGCATCTTGTGATAATAACTTTTAACTCTGTTTACTAAACTTTGTCTTTGGTGAGACAGAGAAAAGAGAAATACCAAGAGAATGTAAAAGTTTCTTTCCTGGGGCTGTTTTAATATCCATGCACCCCCCTCCATTCAGCCCCTTCCCAGCCCAAGGTCATTCATTGAATAGCAACAGGGAGTGGCTGAGAGTTTGCAATATATCTTGTGTTAAAAGGCTCTGCTACTTGTGATTTATAGGAACATGCCCCCCCTCCCTCCCTTTCTCCACCTTGTGTTCCCACCCCCATCCCAGTTTGGGGGCTTGACTGTTGAAGCCCACCCTCCTCAAAGACCGCCTCTGTTACAAGCTCACACATTTATAAAAGTCTGCTTGTTTCACTGTCCCAACAAGCAGGGGTTAGAGTAGTTTTTGTGAGAGGAGAGCAGGGCAGAGAATGAAAGGGAGGGAGAGAAGGAAAGAAACAAAGACAGACAGACGAGACTGGGAATGCTAGGAGAGGCACTTATAAGAAAGGATATAGACCGAGACAGAGAGTAGTAAAGGTTTAGAAGGGAGGGGGGGAAAAGAATCATTTTGTAGGTAAGAGACCAGAGAAGGGCATGAGAGAATAAAGCAATAACAAAGATGTTAAGGGGCAGATGAGTGAAGTACAGAAGAATACAACAGAGCGGTAGAAAACTGCAGCTTGAATGTTTCAGGATTTAAGCACTGTAGACAAACAAGTCAGGACAAGGGTTAAACCCTGCTACACAGACTGTGAGGGGGGAGAGCAGAGTGCATGCTGTTCCTTCCACCCTGAGGGCACAATCCCCCCTCCTGTGTTGTGTGCTACTTCGACAGACTGAATTACCCTGTAGGGGTGCTGGGTCAAGTCTTGAGTGTGGATTTAGGTGCACTGGGTCAACATGCTTTTTCTGTGGATTGTATGGATCATCTGCAACTTCAGCAAAGCTGAAGAAAGACAGTAAGTCAAGCATAGTTTTTCTTTTCTGATTTGTTTCTGGTGGTTATAGAATGTTTGTGTATTGCATGCTTTCCCAGAGTAAAAAAAAAAGTACAAATAATTGAGGCGCAACAGTGCTGGAAAAAAAATGTACATTATTATTTGTTAAATATCCTATAACAGCAAGAATTTTAACTTGCTGAAATGTGCCTTAATGTATAAGGAAAAATATTAGCCATTAGAAACATGCAGAACAGGATGAGTTCTTCATTTTCTGCAGATTGATACAATATCGTCCTACTGTATTAACAAATTTAGGCCTGTTCTTTTATTTGAGGTAATCCCTACCCCGAATAGCTTATATAATGTATTATATATTATATATAATGACTAGTGCTTGAGGCACAAGCACCGTGAGATTGACTTGTCTAAGGTCTCAAGCAGGTGGCTGAATCAGAGTTCCAAGTCAGAAGCAATGTATGTATGCATAAATGTGAGCATGTAAGTCATTATGTATTTTAAGCTTTTCAGCCACAGTGAGTACCATTCAATTTACAGTTAACATTAAAAGTTTACAGGAATTATGGTTGATAGATGATTAAAAAAAGCTATACATATACAAAAAAAATTGTTTTTGGGGCACAAAACTGAGATACAATACAGAAAGCAAAGTTAGGCATGATTTGCAAATACATAGGCTAAAATTCAGTATATATTGATGACAGCCAGACAGAAGGCTGGACCATTTTATCTAAAGTGAGTCTTTTTAAACACTGTCTGTTCTATGCATAAATATGCATGCACTTAATATAAGGAGACTTTTAATGAACTGCAAACATATAAAGAACATTACATGCACACATAAAAACTGAATAGTATGTAGCAAACAGTGTGTGAACCTCATTAAAAACCTTTCACCTAACCTGTACCAAAAGCTCACGATAGCGTGCCCTAATCATGTATTTAATGTATGACTCCTCTTTATAATCTATTGTAATACTTTTTGTTTATGTGTTTTTTGCTAGAGATATATACCTTGCTGGCTTTTTGGTGCTAAAATAGACTGCTTGCTGATTGGTTAGTAGGACTGGAGCAAACTTCTGCACCTGTTTTTCCCATAAGGGCTAAACTACTGGAGTCAGATCGACATAATGCATCCTGCAAGTTGGATGTAGTCACATGGGTTAAAATATAATGGAACTGAAACAAAAATCTGATGTGTAAACTACATGGAAAATTTGCTATTTGATATGATGCCTGTCAGAAGGAAACACAGCATGCTGTGTCTTCATCCAACGAGATAAAATGTCATGGTGTATGACCGTCTTTTTTTTTCGTTGAAATACATTGAGTGACAGATGCAGATGCATGAACAAAGCACACAATATGACTTTACCTGATCTGAATTAACATTACAGCTACGGTGGTCAGATTTTGTTGCACCCTACAAAATCTTGTGGTATTGCGTGACAAGATAAGATAAAATCTGACCCACAAAATCTGATCAAGATCTTGTGAGTAGTTTAGCACTTAGGCCAATGGTAGACAGAGTATTGAATATAACAGCAGTGAAACACCTAAAGTCATATTAGCATTTCTAAGAAGAGGTTCACTGTCATGGCCAGTGTGTGCATTAGCAGATTATTTGGCATGCTCTGCTATGGCAAGTGGTGACGGGCAGTTTTGGGCAGTTTGACATTGCTGTTTTCCATCTCGGTTTATTGGTGAAATTACCCTGTACCATAAGCTTTTATCTACTGATCTATGTATGTATACAGTATATGTGGTTTCATAACCGTTTTTGAGAGAATATGAATAATAACAAAAACTTTTCTTTCACTCATGGTTAGTGGTTGGCTGAAGCCATTTATTATCAAACAACTGTATTTACTCTTTTTAAATCACAATCACTACACAAACTACCCAAATGACCCTGAGCAAAAGTTTACATACCCCAGTTCTTAATACCGTGTATTGCCTTTAACATCAATGACAACTTGAAGTCTTTTGTGGTAGTTGTGGATGCTCAGACGGTAAAGCTGCCCATTCTTCCAGGCAAAAAGCCTCCAGTTCCTGTAAATTCTTGGGCTGTCTTGCATGAACTGCACGTTTGAGGTTTCCCCAGAGTTGCTCAATGATATTGAGGTCAGGAGACGGAGATGGTCACTCCAGAACCTTCACTTTATTTTGCTGTAGCCAATGACAGTTCAACTTGGCCTTGTGTTTTGGATCATTGTCATGTTGGAATGTCCAAGTACGTCCCATGCGCAGCTTCCGGGCTAATGAGTGCAAATGTTCCTCCAGTATTTTTTGATAACTTCATGCATTAATTTTGCCATCAATTCTGACCAAATTTCCTGTGCCTTTGTAGCTCACACATCCCCAAAACATCAGCAATCCACCACGTTTCACAGTAGGAACGGTGTACCTTTCATCATAGGCCTTGTTGACTCCTCTACAAATGTAGAGTTTACGGTTGTGGTCAAAAAGTAAAATTTTAGTCTCATCACTCCAAATGACTTTGTGCCAGAAGGTTTGAGGCTTGTCTCTGCGCTGTTTGGCATATTGTAAGCGGGACACTTTGTGGCATTTGCGAAGTAATGGCTTTCTACTGGCAACTCGACCATGCAGCCCATCTAATTTTTTCAGAGCGTCTGTATTTCACCTGAAGTTATTTGTGGGTATTTCCTTGCATCCCGAACAATTCTTCTGGCAGTTGTGGCTGAAATTTTAGTTTTATTTGGTTTGGTTTCAACAAAACCCCTAATTTTCCACTTAATTTGAGTTTGAACACTGCTGATTGGCATCTCAGTTCCTTTGATATTTTGTTACATCCCTTGCTTATTTTATAGAGTTGAACTACCTTTTCCTACAGATCCTATGACAATTCTTTTGCTTTCCCCATGACTTAAGGTGGCCATACACTGGCCGATAAAAGCTGCCAACAGATAGAGTCGGCAGCTTATCGGCCCGTGTATGGACCCTCCAACGGGCTTCCCCGACTGATATCTGACTGGAAGTCGGCCAGATGTTGATCGGATCGGACTAAAAATCCTGTCGGATCGCAGCCGCATCTGTTCATTGATGTGGTCCTGCAATCCGACCGTCCAATCCCCTTTGTTATATTCTGATCGTTGGGCCCTAGGGCCCACGATTGGATCAGCCCGATATCGCCCACCACAAGGTGGGCATTTCAGGGAGAGATCTGCTTGTTTGGCGGCATCGCCAAACGAGCGGATCTCTCCGTGTATGGCCACCTTTAGGGTAGGGGCAGATTCATGGAGATTTAGTTGCCTGGCGACTAATGATCTCTTCTACAGGGCGGCAATCTCCCCGATTTCAGAAATCAAAGCACCAAAAGTGCATTGCCCTGGCATTTTCTCATTCAAGCAGGCGGAAGGCAGGAAGAAGGCAGTTTGGGGAGATTGTCGCCACGCAGAAGAGGAGATTAGTCGCAAGGCGACAAATCTCCCCGAATCTGCCTGTCTGTCTTTACCCTTAGAATCAAAAAACATCAGTGCAGCACTGGATGAAAGCTGCAAGGGTCTGTCAGCAGTCATTGACCTTTTTGTAAGCACCCACTAATTAGAAGCAAACAGATCATAGGTGAAGATGGTTACCTTTAATAGCCATTCTAACCCTTTTGTGTCAAGTTGTGTGCATGTTATCAGGCCAAATCACCAGGGTATGTAAACTTTTGATCAGGGTCATTTGGGTAGTTTATGTAGTGATTATGACTTAAAGAGTAAACACCGTTGTTTGACAATAAATGGCTTTAGCCAACCACTAACCATGAGTGAAAGAAAAGTTTTAGTCAAATCAATTATCGGCACTCACCAAAATGTCCATTAAGTCCTGGGTGCAGCTCCCAATGTAAATTCAATATGCAGAGAATGGAGGCACTCACAGATATTCGTGCTTAAAGTGTTTATTGGATCAACACATAATCCCCCATATATATATGTGTGTATGTATTATATTTTGAATTTGAAGTACCCCCTCTTGTAAAAGATGAAGATATTACAAGTTACCGAGGAGTTCCATGACTATATAAAAACACAAAGCCTAAGGATGAGGTGACTTCTAATATCCTCATATTTATTTATTATAATACACAAGTTTCAGTGATTTGTATGACAGGAATGACATCACTAAGCTCTGAGTATAACTAAGCACCGTTTATAATTTACAGAATGATTCTTGTGTATTATATATATATATATATATATATATGCATATGACACAAAATATACAGCATAATTAAACATGATGTCATGTCACTGCATTGTGTGTTTAAGGCAGCACATTTCACGTGGTTCGCTATGGGAATCAATGACAATCTGAGAGGACCTGCTCTGTTTTCTGCCTGATTACAGTGGTGGGCAAACACAAATATGCCACAGCCCTTAGAGCAGAAGTCTATTTTAGGAACTGTGTAATTTAAAGGAGTCTGTGTTTTTTTTTGTAACCACATGAAGAAATTTGTTGCAATAAATTATCACTGGTCAGTCTGTGGCCTCACAATACCTGTAATTACTAATACATTGATTTAGCAATTAAGTGCTTGATTTTCTATTTCCAGGCTTTGCTCAGTTTCATTCAGTTTGTTAAAGGGGAAGGAAAGGCTAGGAGAACTTGTTAGGCACCCCCAAGTATTTGTATCAACTTACCTGTAACCCTGGGCCGGTGCTCCTATCGGCAGAAAACTGCACTGGCCTGGGGTTATACCAGTGAGAACCACGGATCGATCTACTTCCGTCTTCCTGCTTCGAGTAGCACAGTAGAGCGAAAAGCCGTACTTTAACTTAGAAATCGACTATTGCGTTCTACTGCACATGGGATTTCTCCAGGAAATTTGAAGAATGAAGAAGACAGAAGTGGATTGCTCCATGGTGCTCACTGGTATGACCCCGGGCCGGTGCAGTTTTCTGCCGATAGGAGCACCGGCCTGAGGTTACAGGTAAGTCAATACAATCACTTGGGGGTGCCTAATATTTAGCACCCCCAAGTGCTCCTAACCTGTCCTTCTCCTTTAATTCAACAACAGTTTGTTAAATCAAAGCGCTGCAAAATATGTTGGCGCTATATAGATAAATGTTGATTAAATAATAAGTATTTCCTCGATGAAGAGGGAGCTAAGATTTTTATACTAGACAGACACAAGCTCTTGGGTGATGAAATGCTGCAACTGATGAAACAAAGTTAGAAACACACATTTATAGAAGAAAGGTATACCCTACAAAAAATATGCTTATGCTATTCCCCTAAAATTGTCATGAGATTGTTTGGTGTGTAGGTGTATATAAAGAATCTGTCTAGAAAATGAACAAACAATTTTAAAGAGTACACTGTCAACAATGCTTTAGTCAATGCTTAATGTAGAATGTATTCCACTTTTTGGAATGAGTAAAAGGAAAGGGTTTACAAATGTTTCTAACATGGATCCATAAATCAATAATACAACACTTTACAACGGCCCTGTAGTAACTAGGGATGCACCAAATCCAGGATTCGGTTCAGATTCAGTCAGGATTAGACCTTTTTCATCAGAATATTGCAGAATCCTTGTGCCTGGTCGAACCATATCCAAATCCTAATTTGCATATGAAAATTAGGGGCAGGAAGTGAAATCACGTGACTTTTTGTCATAAAACAAATGTTTCCACTTTTTCCTTTCCTGTCCCAATTCACATACACAAATTAAGATTCAGATTCAGTTCAACATTCTTTCACAATGGATTCTGGGATGTGGCCTAAACCAAAATAGTGGATTTGATGTGTATCTCTAGTAATAGTAACACCCCATCCATACTGCTGAGACCGGGCAGGGGGCTGGGCCGTGACATCAGTGGGTGGGACTGTGATGCAGAGGGGAGTGACTATGATGTCAGGGGGCAGGGCGATGATCGGCGATTGGCCAACCGACGTGTCATTCAAGTTAATCCTGCCCAGTTTTCCTTATTTGGAAAACCGGGCAGGAAGCTTTGACCCGGGCAGCCCTTCAAAATACCGGGTTGTCTGGGTCAAAACTGGACAGGTGGCAACCCTAAGTAACACACTGTAACTTTTGTATAGCATAATGTCTGCATACAAAAAGCCTTCATCGTTGGTATGTGAGATATGCTAGTGGTGTGCTTGGTCATTTAGTTGCTCAGTGTATCATTATGAGGTTGTTCAAATGGTTATCATAAAGTTGACTGGAGCATCACAGATGAGGTACCTGTTTAACCATGAGAAGAATGCAGTTTGCACCCCCCAAAATGGACTGACTGAAAATGCATAGTGCTAATAGAGATCAGTTTTTCTCTTGTGCTTAGTGAAAGAAAATGCCATTCTATGTATACATTAATTACAAATATTTAGTAGATTAAAGTTGTTTTTAAAAGAGTGGTTCGCCTTTAAATTAACTTTTAGCATGACAAAGACAGTTTGCAATTGGTCTTTTTCGGGTTTTCTGGTTATTGTGGTTTTTCGGTTATTGAGCTTTTTGTTCAACTGTTCTCCAGTTTGGTATTTCAGCAGCTGTTTTATTGATAAGTTTTTATTTACCTTAGCATCCAGGGAGTAGTTTAAATTAGATATTTTAATATAAATAGGAGAGGGACTAACAGTAACGTAATTATGAGCCTCCGGGCCCAGGCGCAAGATGTGCACACAGGGCCCCCCACCACCCCACTAGATGCGCTAGACTCGCAATTTCCTTACCATAATGATCCGTAGCACTGCTGCACGATGTCAGGTGGGCCCCGAGGGGGAGAGGACCCTGGGGCAATTTCACCCCCTGCTTCCCCTATAGTTACGCCACTGGGGACTATATAAGCTAAGTAATAAAATATATTAACAAAGAAACTGTAGCCTCAAAGAGCAAGTATTGGCTATGTGGTCAGTAACCTCCATTTGCAGGAAGGAAACAGACAGAACTGGAAGGCAAATAATTAAAAATATTGTTTAAAAAAATAATGAAGACCAATTGCAAACATTCAATAACATCCTAGAATTAACTTAAAGGGGTTGTTCACCTTTGAGTTAACTTTTAATATGAAGTAGAGGGTGATATTCTGAGCAATTGGTTTTCATTTTTATTTGTGGTTTTTTAGTTATTTAGCTTTTTTTTTTTTTTTTTTTTTTTTTTTTT
>CM044431.1:120955690-120972512 GCA_024363595.1 Xenopus borealis | reverse complement strand
TTTTTAGATATCTGGTTACTAGGGCCCAAATTACCCCAGCAACCACACATTGATTTGCATAAGAGACTGAAATATGTACAGTAGAAGGCCTGAATATAAAATGAGCAATACAAAACAGCGATAACAATATCTTTGTAACCTTACAGAGAATTTGTTTTTTAGACCGGGTCAGTGACCCCATTTGAAAACTGGAAAGAGTCAGAAGAATTAAACTATAAATGAAAAAATAATGGAAACAAATTGAAAAGTTGCTTAGAATTGGCAATTCTATAACATAATAGAATTTAACTTTTAAGGTGTACTTGATCCCAACTAAGATGTAATTAATCCTTACTGAAGGCAAACTAAGCCTCTTGTGTTTAGTTAATGTTTAAATAATTTTTTTAGTAGACTTAAGGGATCCAAAATAAGGAAAGATCCCATATCCAGAGAACCCCAGAGCATTCTGGAAAACAGGTCCTATACCTAGATATTTATAATACATTTCATTTTATTATCAAAAATCCATGTGTGCCATTCCCCTTTAAAATTAATTGTCATCCAATGGTAACTTTTTAAGAAACAAAAATCACAATATTGAATTATGTCTGCTAAGTAAATGGGTTCATGCAGGAGATATCTGGCCCATTTGTCCACACGAGGTGGCAAAACCCATCCACTCCTAATCAGGCCGGCCTCCATGCTTCCTCCTCCCCCATCCTCTGTCATGTCTTTTGAATAATCCACCCAAACTCTTACACTAAAGTTCCAAGTTTACGGTGTAAGGGAGAGTGTTAAACTGACAATTAGGGTTGCCACCTGGCCATTATTTTACCAACCTGGCCGGTATTTTTGATGTTATTAATAGGAAAAAAAGATAAATATATAGGAAGGCCGGTATTTTTTTCAAGAAAAGGTGGCAACCCTACTGACAATGCATGTCAGAGGGCTGACAGCAAATGGAAAAAGGAGCTTAAACCAGTGGTAACCATTGTGGTAAGAGTGCAGAATCCTGACAACCCACATTGCAGGCAAGTTTTTCAGTAAAGGCATATTAACATCTTAATTTTCATGATTTTACTGTATGTTTCATTATAATTTTGCAGGCAGGATATACCATTAGTTGTACTGTACAGATCTGCAGATCTATATTTTCAAAGTCGCTGAAAATTGCCTGGTGAGGCAATTTCCAGCGACTTTGAAAATCGCGTCGCTGCGTGTGAATAAGCGCAGGCAACTTTACGCCTAGCGGGTGCAAAGCACTAACAAGCTATTCGGGGATATTCGTCGCGGCGATAAGTCGCCAGGCGACAGATCTCCCCGAAAACTCCCCATCTGGCCTTAGTCTAAGAATATAACTCTCTACAGCATACTAAAAGTTAACTCAAAACTGAACAACCCCTTTAAAGCACTGTGCTGGTTATAAGTAAAGGTTATAAAAATACAATCTTATATGAAATAGCAATACTTCTTTAGCTATAACTTCTACCTTTATAATGGACCAACTGCCCTTTTATTGCACCACTGCTTACTATTTAATGGACTACTTGCCCTTTCCTTGCACTACTGCTTAGTGTTGCCATTTCAGTTTCTGAAAACAACTGAACTGAAAAAAGTTTTGCACTACTAGCTTCCATTGCTAAAGCTAAGGGGGCATGCACTCTACTTGTGTCAACTTTTTCTTGCTCCTACAACTTATGGTGGCCATGTAGTTGCTTCTAACAAATAAAGGGCAGATCTATCAAGGGTCAAGTTTTTTATGGTCATAACTGTCAAATCGACTAGGGAGTTATTCAGAATCATTCAAGTTTTTCAAACAATTAGAATGCCATTTTCGAGATTTATCATACTCTGGCCTTTAAGAACTTGTCTGTATGCTCTGTGGAGCTGCCCTCCTCCTCACCGTGGGGAATTTCAGCAGTGGTGGGGCTCAGCCTGAATGCCAGTTAGGGCAGTGGTTTAATGGTAAATTCCCATTCCCAAAAATGTGTCTCCATTGGAAGTAACAAAAATCTCTGCCAGCAAAACCAACATATTGCAAAGTCACCAAAAGTTTCCTTCAGAGGCAACTTTGGGCGACTTCGAGATATGTTGGTTTTACCACCAGTAATTTAATTTCTTCAATGGAGATGCAGTTTCTGGAGATTTGTCGCCTGTAGTGCATACATAATTACGGGTGACAAATCTTTCCTTCAGAAACTGCGCTGAGGCACATGAGTTTTACCACAAGCGATTCACATTATTGCCGGTGGAAAAGCTTTTACAGGAGATTAGTCGCCTTCAGAAGCAGAGATTTATCACTGGCGATTAATCTCTTGGTGTGCCGGTGCCCTTAGGCTGAACCCCAACCAACTGGATACAGCACAGCATACAAATTAATTTCAGTGCACTACGTGTGGAGTGATTTTCTTGGCTTTGCATACACAAAAACTCGCTCTGCACTAAAAAGCATAAATAAAGATGAAATTAGTCAGCAATTAAGACCCAATCAGGGGAATGTAATAAAAGTCGGTAACGGAAAAACTATTCGCAATGCGAAAAGTTATGCTTCTGTGCGAACAAGTTTTGCTTTGTGCGAATTTAATATAGCTTTTGCGAACCCGGAAACTGTTTAGCAGCCACTTCCAACAGTGGAAGAAAGTCTGAGAATTTTATAGCTTGCGCCACTGCATAGTCAATGTAATAAAACTTTTTACTGATAAAGTTATGTTTGCTCCAAAAGATTACGACACCTTCAAGCACTTCTTAAGAGTGCACAATTAAAATTTGCAGTGCGCAATTAATATTCGCAATGCAAAAACAGTTTAAGGAACAATATTAATTGCAAGATGTGCATTTTTATTCTTATTAGTGCAAATTGTTTTTCTCTTTGCGACTTTAATTACACTCCCCCCACAGTGGCAATCCTCTATCCTAGTGGTCTCCAACTAGTTGCTCATCAACCCCTTGGATGTTACTCCCAGTGACCTCAAAAAAAGGTGCTTAGCTTTGAATTCCTGCCTTGAAGACAAGTTTCAGTTGCATAAAAAACAGGTTTACAGCCAACATAACCTCCTGTAGGCTGCCAGTCCATATAGGACCTAGCGAATACCCAATCACAGTCCTTATTTGGGATTGTTTCATGCTTTTGTCACTCTCCAACTCTTTTTAAAATTTAATGTGGCTCACTGGTAAAAAAAAAAAAAGTTTGAAGATCCCTGCTCTAGCCTATAGGATGTTCTAAAAAAATGTTTAAATGTAGGTGTCTACATTAATCAATTTTTATTTACAATCTTATTTTCCTTCTAGGGGCTATTTAGTAGCAGCTCCATCTGTGTTTCGCTCTGGGGTGGAAGAAGTTGTAAGTGTCACCATCTTCAATGCAACTTCAGAGACAAAGATACAGTTGCAGTTAATAGTCAAAGGAGAGACTGTGGCTCATGGACATGGAACTGTGCTTGGTGAGTTCCACACATGCATAAACAGAATGTCGATTCCAACAGCGGCATTGTTGCTTAAAAGGTCATACAAGGGTAACCACAGAAAGAATTTGGCAGTAAGTGCACAAGAATGCTCTATACTGTAGTACATACTGTATATAAACAGACTGGTCAATATGTCTTGTGAAGTGATATGTAAAGCGGAGTACAAGAATTTTGAGCTTTGAAAGTGAAAATAATGTGCATGATATCTATCAGCTATAGTGGATGAGGCAAACAACAGCTGACCAATATACTGTGTCATTATATGAATGTTTTTTCCAACATTCACTACTCACTACTGTGATTCAACATGTTTTTTATATTTGTTTTTTTTTATCCACGTTAGGGTAGAGACACACGGTGCTATTTGGGGGAGATTAGTTGCCTGGCGACAAATTGCCTCTTCCTTCGCGACTAATCTCCCTGAACTGCCTCCCCGCGGGCTGGAATCTAAATCGCTGTCTCAATGGCACTCAGAGCACTTCATTTTCCGAAGTCGCCCTGAGTTTCCTTGTGAGGCAATTTCTGTTGTCAGGCGATTAATCTCCCCTAAATAGCACTGTGTGTCTCTACCGTTACTTAGTACAGGGCAACACTGCATTATATTTTTATTACTTTAAAATAATTACATTTTTTGATGTTACTGGTCCGTTAATGAGGATTGCTTTTATCTTAGTCGGGATCACATACAAGGTACTGTTTAATAATTACAGAGAAAAAGGAAATTATTTAAAAATGGGAGAATGAGAGACCACCTTTCCATGATTTTGAGCTTTCTTGATAACAGGTGTCAGGAAAATAGATCCCATGTTTTGTTATTAAAACTGAATGTTCAGTGTGTCCCATACCCATTTATTGTGCAGCCCTGTAAAATATGCTGGCACTTGTTAAATACATGAAGAATCTGGTCTGATGAACAATTTGATTTTTTTTCCCTTTTAGATAAAGGCACAGTTAAGATACTGGTAAGTGCATGAAATAAATCAGTAACAGTTATTTTATGTTTGATCTGCTGGTGTGTTTTAAAATCTAACACTTTATTTATTTTGTTCTTTGTTATGTTTTGTCACCACTGACAACTATACAGTTTCATAGCAGAAATGAGACACGATGAAAGTATCAGTGGCCCTGACTGATAATCAACTAATAGCTCTGAAGAAATGTCATCCATACACTTTAAAAGTTAAAAACAGAGTATTTGGCAAATCTGTTGTCCGAGCTACAGTTAAGTTGTAAAGTATAGACACACTTATGCTTTTGATCAGGGCTGTATTTAGGTCCAATGCTGTTCTTCAGTCCAGTCCACAATTTTATGGCCACTCCAGTATTTTCACTTTGTTGTCTTTAAGCCATTTTGTTGCAACTTCGGTATGCTTTGGATCATTATGATGGTTCCATCCAAGTTTTAAGTTACTTGCTGATGTCTTAGGGTGTTTGCTTCAGTATTCTACAAAACCCATGCTTCCTAAAATTGCCAGCTATTTTCTGAGGTGCACCTGACCCTTTTCCAGCAAAACAGCCCAGGCATTATGATGCTGCAATCCTTGTGCTTAATAGCTTACAAAGTGATGATCATTATAGCCAACAGTCTTATTTTCAGTTCATCTGACCAGATAACCCTACTCCAAAAGGCTAGGCCTTTGTCCTGGTGATCATCTGCAAACTTGAGTCTGGCTTTTTATGATGGGCTTTAAGAGGGGGCTTTTTCCTTACACAACAGCCTTTTGGGCCATGGTGATACAGTAAAGGATTTAATGGTAGATATTGATACTTTAGTACCTAGTGCCTCTATTTCTTCTCCACTTGTGGTCCTGGGGAGTTGAGTGTCACAATTTTTTTTTATATCCTATAAAAAATTATCTTCTGATGTCATACTAAGATTATGCAATTATGCATTCCCCAGTTAGAAATAATTTAGTTGTTTGGATTGCAGGTACTGTTTAGAGTTGCAGACTGGTAAGTGATAAACATACATGTGTTTTTATCTATTAACAGTTAGATTGTGCCTGTCTTGGATATTATCCGCTTCCAACATTTTGTATAGGCTGCTCATAAATTAAGGACCAGATTGGGTCTGATTGGGTGACTATGGTAATGAGCTTCCCAGACACAGGATGAGTTGATTGTGACTTAGTTTTAATTACATATTTTAAAATCAAGCATAAGGAGACATGAACAGCTTTGTAAATGCACCATTTTTTATACCATGATTTTTCTGGAGTAAATCATTTTACACAGCTTTATAAATAGACCTATTAACCTATTCACATATTGCTGTACTTCCTCTGAGAAGATGCTGTAAAGCATGTCCTTAACAGTTACAGTAGTACTTTTTTTAGTTTTATCATATTCATGAAACTTTGTGATTTCACCCATTTAACTTAGTTTCCATCAACGTTTACCTTAGCCTTCAATATTATAATTCACATACATTATGAAAATATACTTTTATGTTGAAAGGAACCTTTTTAGCATTTTTCATTGCTCCTTACTGTAGTTTTGGGTTATTGTTGGCCTAGTTTATGTTTCAAATGGATCATTGGTTTAATGGCACAATAATACCAACATATAAATCAACATGTTTTGTTGTATATTTATTTTCAAACTGGGCTTAATTTCCTTCAGTGACATTTGGGTGGAAAACAACTTACTTTACCTTAATTACCTTAATAAATGTCAGCAATAGGACATGCTAACATACCTTATATTTACATTGCTTTTTAAATGGGCACTCAAGACCATGCCTAGCCTAGTTTGCAAGGTTTCTGTTTTAGAAGTCCCTGATACTTTTCTACTTTTCTAATGCCATTTTTTTCATGCAGGTGCCATCTGGTTTGCGAGGTCAAGCACACTTGAAAGTCTGGGGTAACAGGCATCTGACGGAAGGAGGATTTATTTTTCATAACTCTACAACAGTTACAGTGGATAGCAAGGGGTCATCTGTATTTATACAAACTGACAAGCCGGTTTATAAGCCCAAGCAAAAAGGTAAGCAATATGCACACATAAGCATACACAGACAGGTTGAATTTTGCTATATATGAGTTTTGAATTCACATACTGTAATTGTTTTGCCATCTTTTTCAGTACTGATCAATATGTTTATGGTCACACCTGATCTACGACCTACAAGTGAAAAGGTGAGAAAAGGTAGAGCAATTTGTATTGCTGTTATTACATTCTGTTACCTTGATTAAATAAGTATAGTTTACAAAAATGACATGGTTTTCTTACATGATCATAATTTACAAATATGTACGTTTAAGGCTTATATTATCAACATGACTGGACCATCTGGTAATTTATAACAGAACTAGCAGATCATGTGCACCTTTCATAGATGAGTTGTAATCCCATGGGATTCAATTCATTTGGTCTGTCAGGATGGAAAACCCCGAAAAGTTACATCAATGCAATATGACCATCAACTGGTGCAGCCAAATCTCATCCAGCCTGGCCATGTGATCTGTGAGCTGAATAATTAGATTACAAAGGTAATAGAGTAGTATATATAGATAAGGATTTATTAAGGATCAATATGGTTTACTACTAGAATCCTAAAACGTTTATTTCATAATACTGCTGAAGTGTGACAAATTAGCACTTTAGAAAATAATTAGAAATAACTTTTTCTATAGTAACCCATCAAAATACATGTGTTTTTGATATAGTATTTCTGCACTGCCAATTCATTTAATATAGTATTTCAAAATGTTCACCAAAATATTTCTTTGTACTTTTTTTCAGATTGAGGCATACATTTTGGTAAGTTATATGTCATATTTTATCTATGGTCATCGGTATCTTGCTTCTGAACTATCAGGACAATGTTTCACATTGGTGTTTCTATTCATCCCAAATATTTTAATTTGGGGTGAGGACTATTTCTGTTGCATTTCAGATAAATATTAATGTACAGAGATTATACATCATTCAAATCAGTCCATGCCCCTATGGAGCTAATAATCTAATGTTCCTATCAAATTTACACATACTATGGTCAATATTACAAGGAGCCAATTACTCTTCCTGTATGTTTTTGAAGTGTGGGTTGAAACCAGGAAACCCATACAAACACAATGAGAACATATTAACACCATGAGTACATACAAATACCTTGCATAAAGTGTCCTGGCTTGAATTGAAGCTATAACCCCAAGGGAGCAAGGCAGCAGTGTTAAGAGTTATTGTGCCTGTGCAAGGTCATAACTGATACACAAAATATTACCAACTTTGTATTATGTTGTATCTTTGATTTAATCAATGTGCTATGTTTTTTTTTTCATTTTAGGATCCACGAGGATCAAGGATTATTCAATGGACAGATTTAAGGCCTATCTGCTGTGGTAATGTCAAACAGTATGCTCTTTAGTGTTTAAGATAACTTACACAAATGTATATATTTCTCTAAAGTCTGGTAATTTCTAGCCCTGCTAGAACCATTCCTTGATTAGTTTCACTATAACAGTGGTCTTTAATTACACATAAATGTACAGTGCATAGACGGTTGTAATGCCCAAATATCAATAATTTCTAGCTTTTTGGGTATCTGTTTGAGAACATTTATTCTGAAAAAACATCTCCTACCGAATAAATCTAGAAATGCAAATGGGTCTAAAAGATGTAGTTCTTTTGTATTATGTTAAAATTATCAGAAGTTTGGCTAGCAAACTCCATAATTTGGCATAAGACTTTGCCAAATCATTGTTACCTCACAGGGAAACTTTAAAAAAATTAAACACTGTATACAGATGCAGCCACTGGGATTTGTAAGTTAAATGTGTCATGACTCAGGGTTAATTGAAGAAACTGTGTTATCTAAAGTCATCTTAACTCATTTAATGCATTTAACCTTTTCATTAGCATACCAAAGCACCATTGTTTTCAATTGGATGGGATGCTGTGACACAATATTCTGTGCTAAGTGGGATAAATGGGATAGATGAGTTAAGTTTTTCTGTGTCAAATGCACAATCCAAAGTGGCTTCATCTGTATGTTTCCCCACAGACAATTTATATTATGACTGATGCAATATGACTAATCTCCATGTGTGCCTGTAGCTTAGGGTGATGGCAGACTGGGATATTTGTTTCCCACAGTTACATTTGCGGTATAGCAGGCAACAAATCTCCTAAACATTCTTTCTCACCAGCAATGTAAAAAATTGTCAGTTGGGAAAACAAACATAGCGATTTCTTTTCTTAAGGGTAGATTCGAGGAGATTTGTCACCTAGCAACTAATCACCTCTTCTTTGGGGCGACTAATCTCCCCTAACCGCTTCCCCCTGCTTTCCAGCTGCTTACTGAATAATCGTCTGTGCCTATTCACACGAGGTTCTGCGTTTTCCAAAGTCGCTCGAAGTTGCCTCCTTAGGCAATTTCGAGCGATTTCAGGAAAGCGCAGCGCAGCATGTGAATAGGAGCAGGTAATTATTCATTAAGCAATTGGAAGGCAGGGGGAAGCAGTTCTGGGACATTAGTCGCCAGGCGACGAATCTCCCCGAATCCTCCCATCTGGCCTTACCCTAAGTCAGCAAAAGTTTCCTCCCTAGGCAACTTTGGACGACTTCAGAAAACAAAGCACCACATATTTTTTCCCACTGGCCATTTACCTTTTTGCAAGAGGGGAAGCATTTTCAGGAGAATGGTCATCCACGGTAGCACAGATTTAACCACAAACAACAAATCTTCTCATCTGCCATCACCCTTGTGCTGAAATCTGTAACAGGGCAACTTACATCTTTTGTTTCATTTGGTAATCTTATCTGTAGATTTATTCCCTGCTCATATTATTTTGTTTGTAAACTACTGTCTTTTTCCCACCTGCCAGGTGTTGTTAATATGAGTTTTCCACTCTCTGACCAACCAGTCTTTGGGGAGTGGCTGATATTTGCAGAGACTCAAGGGCACACTTATAACAAATCTTTTTCTGTGCAGAAATATGGTGAGTAAATCTGCCCCTTTAGCTATTATTATTATTAACATGTATTTCTATAGCGTCAACTTATTTTGTAGCACTGTGAAACAAATTGGGCCTGTGGGGGGTTAGTAAACTATTTCTGTTCTTCTTATATGTAATTTAGCCTAAATATAACATTAATGGTTATACCTATGAGCTGTCTAACAGTGTAATATAGAAAATATAAGTATTCTTTAAACAATTGTCTGGCAATCCTTCAGCATAAAACAAACATTCTGATTTTAGGTTTCTTGTTTTTAAAGTACTTCCTAAGTTTGAGTTGGTGATAACCCCTCCTTCCTATATTCGAGATATTGGAACATGTGAGAAGGGCACCGTCAAGGCAAGGTACTGTAAGATGCTATACATGTACAAACATAAGTAAATATTTTGGGGCCTTAAATTAGCTACTTTTGCTACTTTGTTTGTGTTGTCTCCATCAGCTCTTGTTACCTTGGTGCAATATTGTAGTTTAAAACAATCAAAAAATGGATTTGTGCAGACTAAAAGTCAATTTATTTTGTGATCGCTAGCACATAGACCTTACTCATGAGAAATATTGATCATGCCACACTTAGGGCAGATTTACTAATGGTCGAATTTCAAAGTGAAAAAACGGCGAAATTTGATGATAAAAAATGTTTTAAAGGGCCTTTTCGATCGAAAATTGACCTATTTCAATCGAATAGGTCCATTTTCGATTGAATAAAATTTGTTCAAATTGTTCAATTGCATTGTTCAAATCAAACGATTTGAATGGGTTTATTTTTGGAAATCGATGTGCTGGCAATTGGCGGTCTTTTTGTATAAGTGCCGAGTCTACTGACCTCATCAGTCCAGCGGTCCGGTGTTAGCTTGAAGGGGTTCTCCCAATGCAAAATGCTATAGACATTAAGCTCGAATCATCAATTTTATTAATATAAAAGGCCTAACACCAGATCGCTGGACTGACGAGGTCGGTAGACTCGGCACTTATACAAAAAGACCGCCAATTGCCTGACACAATCGCTGCCATTAACACTTTGTAACAACGGGAATCGTCAGAGTATACGAAGCGCACAGCCAGGAACTACAATCGAAGGAGGCGAGAGAAGCTAAGTCTACATATCCTACAGTATATTACCCGCAGTCTGGTAAGTGAAGATCTGCCCACAGGGCACTTCGCTAAAGCTCCGGCTTTACTACTCTATACAAAGTTTCTTTTGTAGATGCCACTACCGTAATACAGATCAGCTAACCATACAGGATAGCGACAAGCACTTACCAAAGAGTAGTATTTGTTAAAAACGTATTTCAACGAATATAAACCTACTACACCAGAAAGAGTTTTTATTATTTAGTCCTAGGAAACCTCCCAAGGAAAAAACAGTGCATCGATTTCCAAAATTATTTTCCACAAAATCCTTCAAATTCCTAGGACTTCAGGACAGGTTCTAGGAGGTCCTCCATAGACTATAATGGCAATTCGGCAGCTTTAAGGTGGCAAAGTGTCGAATTTGAAGGATTTTTAAGGGACAGTACTTCAAAAAAAAATTTCTATTCAAATCTAATTTTGGCCTATTCGATATTGGAAGTAGCCAAAAATTACTTTGAAATTCGAATTTTTTTACTTAAACAATTATCAGAATATTCAGTTCGACCCTTAGTAAATGTGCCCCTTAATTGACTTTTGTTTTCACAAATCCTGTGAGTGCTGTATCCCTTGTTAATTATATATATATATAAAACTACATTTATTAGGAGTTTCTTTTATTACTCTTTGTTTCAAAATTCTTCTGTTCTGTCTTGTTTAATTTCTTGGCTCTCAATCTCAGACCTTACAATTATTATGTTCTTTGTTCTAGATATACATTTGGAAAGCCAGTAAAAGGCTTGTTGACCATTAATATGACTATTACTGGTGTTGGGTATTACAAACATGAAATAGGACTTCAAGTGCTTAAAACAATGGAGGTAAGATGGAGACCCATTTATTTCTTTTTTTTTTTTAAGTTCCATGCTGTTTCCATGCACTAAACATCAAATTAATTGACATTTCTGAAATATGCCTGCATATGGTATATTTTTTGATTACTATATTAAGGGGCAGATTTACTAAGGGTTGAAGTGAAAATTCTAATTAAAAACATTCGAATTTCAAAGAAATGTTTGGGTTCTTCAACTTTTGAATAGGCCAAAATTCAATTCGAATTGAAACAAATTCGACCATTCGAAAATCTTCTCTTTAAAATTTGACCCTTTGCCACCTTAAACTTGTCGAATTGCTGTTTTAGCCTATGGGGGGCCTCCTGTAACCTTTAAAGGGCAAGGAAAGTGTAAAATAGAATAAGGCTAGAAATGCTGTATTTTGTATACTAAACATAAACATGAACTAACTGCACCACAAGCCTATTCAAACAAATTATTTATGCTTTCAAAGTTGGCCACAGGGGGTTGTCATCTTGTAACTTTGTTATACATCTTTGCAAGACTAGACTACATACACATGCTCAGTATGGTCTGGGCTTCTTAGGGATTGTCATAAATGATCAAAAAACAAAGCTGCTTGAGTTCTGCATGGCTGGTAAGTAAGGCAGGGGCTCCCCCTGCTGTTCACAAGTATGATTGTTTCCCTACCAGAAGTTAGGGACCGTCTGACAATTCCTATCCACAGCACTAAATGAAGGGTGAATTTCACTGCATACAGTAAGGTTTCTTATAAAAACGGTACACATTTTTTAATCAAAGTATATTGGAGATAGATTTATTTTCCATTAAAGAAAGTAAAAGTGGGATTTTATTTATTTGCCTTTCCTTGCCCTTTAAGGAGTGTTTTTGAAAAACGAATTTTTTTTGGAGGAAATCAATGGAGCAATTCAAATGATTTTTATTCGATCGAAAACGCAGCTAAACGCAAAAACTCTTTAAAAAAAAATCTGCCCCTAAATTTCTGCACATGTAAAAGAAATGCTCTACTTTATAGTACTGGTGTCCCATATACACAATTTGGTTTAGGATATGGCTGAATCCTAGCAAGATTCCATTTTTGCTCACTTTTTCATTTCCGCTGAATGAAATTGATGTTATAACCCATTAATGTGCTAGACAACTGAAGGCATTATTTTTTTGTTAAATATTCTTCTTGTGTTATATTCAAAGTAGGATTTGGTTTACTATTCAGTAGGCTACAGTGAATCCAAAAATGTGGCATTCTGCTAAATAATCTTCTATAAAATATACATTTTTACAGAAAGGGTTTTACTTTGTCTTAGATGATCACTAAAACATTTGGACAGATTTTTATAGTTTCGTTTACATGATTATTCAGTGGGAGTGATAAATCTCATCCATCTCACATCAAACTGTGCCCTTAGAAGATTATTTTTATCAATAATGCAACATTCCTTTACAGAATTAAGTGTACAGCTGGTTCTTCTAAGCAAGCCATTTGAACCATGTATGATTTTTTTATACAGAATTGGCAAACAAGAAGTTATGTTTTTGCTTACCATATGTAGTTCATTGTAATTCATTCCTTCATTTTCTCTCTTTGCAGATTTATGGCTCTGCAGTGTTTAATATCTGTGCTAAGGACATGATGCCAGTAGACTTTCCAGAACATTTCAGGGGGACAGTAAATATCTGGGCCACTGTAGTATCTGTGGATGGCAGTAAGCAGGTTACCTTTGATGACACAACACCAGTCCAAAAACAGCTAATTGATATTAAATACACTAAGAATACCAAGAAACAGTTCAAGCCAGGCTTACCATATCAAGGAAAGGTAATTCAGACAGAAATGAGCAAGATACAATTGGTGTCAAGTGAAATTATATACTAATGATCACTACATTTTACGAAGTATTACCGTACATCCGATTAACATACAACTCAAACTTACACTTAAACTGAGGCTATTACAGTAATATACTGTCCTTTATTAGCATCTAGCTTTAATAATGTGTTTAATGTGTTTTCTACTGCAGAGCACAGAAAGGTAAAAATAAATACCTGTACTATGGTAAGACAAACATCTGTCTAATTTGCATATGACAGGTAAATGTACCTATTCCAATTTACATACAAATTTTACTTATGACAAAAAACTACAGGTTCTATCTCTTATGTAACTTGGGGACTGCCTATAGTTTTTAAGAGTTCCTACTAAATTTCAGTACTATACTCTAAAGCTCAAAAATAATTGTCTGAACCATGAAGGTTTGTATCAGGATGTGATGGTTTGGATAGGTGATAGTGTTCAGATTTGACTACTATCACATAATTAAAAAGAATGTTGTTTGATTGCTCAAAACATATATTCAGTCAATAGTTGTAGAGACTGTATATTATTATGTACAGTATACCTAATATCTACATTATTATTAGAGGCATCAATAGTCTTGTAGGCTGATGGTCCTGTCATGTTTGATATTAGTCTCTTCATCATTAGGTTGAGGTGACATACCCAGATGGAAGCCCTGCTGATGGTGTAACAGTGCAGATAAAAGCTGAGCTGACGCCAAAGGATAATGTTTACACCAGTGAACTTGTATCACGGAATGGTCTAGTGGAGTTCCAGATTCCATCGATCCCAACTGGAGCTCAATATGTCTGGCTGGAGGTATAAAATAAAAATTAAATGCAAAATAACAGTATAGTAAGTACTAGTAGCAAGTCTTATACAGCACAATTTTGAGTGACTCCCCACTATGAGAGAAACTTGGAAGCCAACCAAAATACCTTCCTCCTGAATGTGTGCACATGTGTGTGACTTGTATCTCACTGTAATTTGCATTAATTCTTCTGCTTTTAAGACAAAGGTAATTGCCATTGATGGAAAACCTGCAGGAGAACAATATTTGCCAAATTACTTGTCAATCAGCAGCTGGTACTCTCCAAGCAAGTGCCATCTTCTTATACAACCACCTGAGAAACCACTCTTGGTAAGTAAACAAGTATCAAATGGAGTTAGGTAGGTGACAAATTTAGCCTATTTAGCTAAATGTCGTAAGCAGGCTTTATCAGCATATAGGGGAAAACTGTAGCTAGCCTGGCAAAACTAAATCTTGCTTCAGAGGAAAATGCTATTTTTTAATATTCATGTATATATACTCATGTATTATTTGTAACTGTGATTCCCTACATTGTATTACATTTAATTCAGAGAAGACTGCTGTTCTGAAAATAAATAAAACAATGGTTACTAACAACTTAATAAAAAATGTGTTTTATACGATTTTCATCTGTATGCCAACAACATTCAGTTATATATTGGATTCCCTCTAATTTCTAGTTCAAACGTAGTCCTTTCTTTGTACACTTTATTTATGTTTAGGTGGGAGAAGAGGCCAGAATTGTCCTTAAGTCTACATGTCCATGTAATTTTACACTCCACTATGAGATGGTCTCTCGTGGGAATATTGTACTTTCTGGGCAGCAGCCAGGAGATGTGATTCAAAAGAGGAGTAAAAGGGATGCATTTGTGACATTTGACAAAGACACCCAGGAATCAGTAACACGCACAGGTAAACTCATCTTACCAGAATATTCATCTTACCAGGTTTTTTTTTTTAATTTATATTAAATTCCATGGTGTTAGAGAAATTTTATTAGGGTAGGCAGCAAACTTCATTTTGTATAGATTATTCTCAAAATAACTTAGCATACTGTTGTTGTGATAGTTTTCTAGAGCGGTTGTTATGTAATCATTTGAGACATTTATATATATATATACTGTAAATAAAAATCATGAAGTCCTATGTAATGCTCTTGAAGTGTTGGGAAGAAGAAGTATGTTAAAGAGCTTCTTGATTTAAGTATCACTAGACAACAGAGAGCTGCAGAATAGTTTTATTCATTTTTAGCATTTAATACTGACACTGTTAAAATACAGTAAGCAACATGGTATGTTGGAGCTATGTGAAATCTTTAAATAGAATGGCAATGTGTATGGCACATATTCATACACAGGGCAACAATCTGCTTTTTTGAATAAGTGTGCTACACAGTTTTATTGCCTAGGTTTTTCTTTGAAATGGTCGTGATGACAGTACAGTGTACATTTTTGCAGATTACTTCCTATTATAGTTAATCGTAATGGCCATGGGTTTACAACTGCATATAAATGTCTTGGAAACCAACTATGTTTAGTAACAGCTGTGAACACGTACAATAAACATTGGAATCTGGAAAGTTTGGAACCTTGGGGTTTTTGAATAAGGCTTATTTCATATGAGGGATGCTTTTTATTTTATCATATTCCCAGCTTCCACACAGCTCCCCGGTGAAGATTCTACAGTGTGGCTGACCTACGTGCATTTCACTGTCACTCATAATATGTCCCCTCTAAGCCGCATTCTGGTTTATTATGTTCGGGAGAATGGAGAGGGAGTAACTGACAGCGCACAGATACCTATTAAACCTGTCTTTGAAAACCAGGTATTTCACTACTATTTTTTTTTTTAATTTTACATGTTATCTCTTATGAACACATCCCCATATAAGCCAACAACTAACACCTTTCTCAGTTAAATGTTCCCAAATATATAAACATATATATGTATCACCTTTTTTCTGTATTGCTTGTTTTTTACTTCTCTGTATTACTGCTTTTTAATATTTCATTAGTTTTTTCTATTGCTAAATAAAATGCAGTCCAGTATATATATATATACAGTATATACTCTGTGTATGTATGTACATATATATATATTATTTGTATTATTCACATGAATATGGAGTGCGAGTCCTCTTGTTGCTCTATTTAAGAAATCAACCAACGCACCCACATAACTTGGGGTCACCCCTGTACTCACGATACCTTCTTGCTTTCCTCAGTCTCTCAGTCTTTTGATCACATGCAGGCAGCACCCCCATTCCCTCTGGGAGTTCCTGCTCTGTGTCCTTCTCTGACAGACCTTACTGACAATTTCACTAGAATTAAATACTTTTCCACAGGACATCCCTCCTATAGAAATTGAGCTCTCACATGTGAGCAGGGGCGATCCAGCCCACTTCACCGCCTGAGGCAGCCTTGAATTTGCTGCCCCCCCCTCCCCATGGCGCTCACTTTTTCAGCGTCGGGCAGGGGTAGGGGGGGATCCACGTTGCTAGTGCAGAGCACGCAAGTGTGCTCTCTGCACTAGAGTCGAATTTCTAGGTTGAGAACTGGAAATTTGGCTCTTGGTTACCAGGAGCGACATTTTTGCCACCCCTGGTAACCAGGCGGCACTGCTGCCTGAGGTGAGTGCCTTAGTTCGCCTTGTTGGCGGAGTGCCCCTGCATGTGAGCTGGACTTACGTAATGGAGTATCTGGACTGCTTTTTCCTTCCAGAATACTCCTGGACCAGACAGCTAAATTATTTGAACAGAGAAACCATTCTCTATTTCATAACACCTTTTCAGGAGCTTACATATCCCTCTGTGGGAACTCCTCCCACCCCC
>CM044431.1:120898235-120950719 GCA_024363595.1 Xenopus borealis | reverse complement strand
TTTTTTTATTAATTTATTGCAGTAGCACTTTAGGATTTAAGAGCACTAAGCACTTTATAGATAACCCTCAATTTTTGATTTTACACATATGCATCAATTTTGTTGACAATAGGTGGTACATAATTTAATTTTCATTTCTCTGAAACACACCATAATTAATTTAGGGGATAACTCTCTATTTCCGTGGCATCTTTCATATTTAAATACACAATTTAAAAATGGCAAAAGTATTTTGTAGCAAAATGCTGTACTTCAGATCAGCCTCATCACAAACAAAGTAACATAGGTGATCTTAAAAAAAGTTACACATCCATCAAGTTCAACTTTTTGCCAGTAGCCTATGAAACTGTTTAATTAGATGGGGGCAAAAATCACTGCAGCTTCTGCAATTTTCCTAGAGGTCTAAAACAAATCCTTCCTGACTCCAAGAGGGCAGTTGTACCTGTCCCTGGATCAAATTTGTACATTGATTTAACTCTTTTGCCAGTACTACAGCCTTGGGGAGTTCAATAACTTCATAGTCCTCACTGTCAGGAACTGAAACCTTCTAAATAGGGAGAATGACACACTACTCCCATTTGCTACAGGATAAGTTCATTATCCAGAAGAACCCTGAGGTCATTGTTAATCAAGGATATGTCTAAATGAATCCCATTAAGTGGTTTGGATATATGTGTATCTTAAATATATTGTATTGAATCTGCCCCTTAGCTACCCATTCTATTAGTTTGTCTAGTCTCCCTGCAAGGATACCACATCATGGATTGAATTCATTGGCCTAATAATTTTGTGTCATCAACAAAGACAGATTCACTGCTTACAATGCTCTCCTCCAGGTTATAAATGAACAATGTGAATACAAGTGCACCTAACACAGAACTCTGGGGCACCCCCACTTCTCTACTCGAAGTAAATAATGTTTAATTGACAACCACCCCCTGCACATGATCCCTTCGCCGATTTTCATTCCATGTGCAAACAGTATAAGCAAACATTTATATGGCATGGTCAAAAGCTTCGAGAAAAATCCAAGTAGACTACATTTATTGCAATCCCATTCTCCAAGGTCCTACTTATTTCATCATGAAATGTTATTACATTTTGTTTGACATGATTAGTCCTTTGCAAAGCTATGCTAGTTACTACTTACAATAACATTTTACACACCATAATAGAACATGATAGTTACATAGTTAAATTGGGTTGAAAAAAGACAAAGTCCATCAAGTTCAACCCCTCTAAATTAAAACCCAGCATACACACACACACACACTACACTCTTTCACACAAACCATATATGCCCATAGCTATACTAACTGTAGAGTTTAGTATCAAAATAGCCTTTGATATTATGTCTGTCCAAAAAATCATCCAAGCCCCTTTTGAAAGCATCAACAGAATGAGCCATCACAACATCACCCAGCATTGCATTCCACACACACAGGTCAGATACATGGAAGGGGAAGTAAAGTTTCTCAAAAAGATGCAGTGAAGATTAAAATTAAGGTTCATTTTAAGGGGTAAAATGAGGTGATTTTAAAGAATTCTGTAAACATACTTATGGTGTACTTTAAGCAATTATTTATATGAATCTCGATTTATGTTGGCTTCTTGATGCATTGCTCTATTAGCAGCCATTGTCTTGTACACCAGGGCATGCTTTATTATCTGCTGCTGATAGCAGCTTTATGCCTTAAGTCAATCAAAATACACTTAGATGCTCCTGTCTGTTGGAAAAATAGATGGCATTTTGAGTAGACCTGAATAGCTGAGTTATGTCTATAGAAAGAGAAACTGGGCTGGGTCCTCAATGAATATCCACTACAGTACTGACAGATGGTGTTCTACTCCCTTTTTAAAAAGACATACAAAATATACATGTTCAATCATTCCCATTACTCCTTGTTGTTTAAATAAATATATTTTGCAGAACTGAGAAGAGGAAGAGAACATTCTTTCCAGAAACCTGGGTCTGGCACTGCTTCAATGTAAGGTAATAATTTCACAACAAAAATTAAAAATGCAAAAAAAAAGTTTAAAATGCATACTATTTAAACTTCTAGTATATTCTATAGTTATAAGATATTATTCCTATGTTATATATAAGATTATAAGATATTATTCCTATTGTTATATTTTCATGCTGTCTCAGACAGAAAACAATGATTACAAGGAATTGTTGGAAATACAATTTGTGCATAAACTTGTTTTGAAAGACCCTCTTGTAGCTTTACAGTCCTTCTACTTTACAAAGGGTAGTTGACTTATGTAATGGGTAAGAGGAAACGTGAATAAAATAAGATTGTTGGATCAAACCTTCCTACAATTCTATCAGTTGCTCTATGTTAAGAATGTATCCTGCCTATCAACACAAGTAGAGGGTCCTCAGTTGAACCATACCTTCACCAATTTAAGTTTTACTTGTGGTCCTTAAGCATATTTGCCAATTTTGTGCATATACAATATTAGCCATGTATGATCTTTTTCAGAATATAAGATTGTGAATGTAAGCCTTCAAGTGTGAGTGAGTGGATGGTTTTGGTTCTCATTTATTAAAGTGGATGTGTATAATTGGATACAATTTTTGCAACCTGACTTCATAGTACAACTCCAAGCAATTCCAGGATGCAACTGTAGGCTTAAGGGTGTAGAGGAAGGGTTCTACTCATGAACCATTACATCACTGCAAACATAAGGGCATCAACCAATAAAACATGAAACCTAACCTGCACTGCCATCATTTTACTTATAAGTCTTCATTTATTTGGGCAGTTTTGTTTTGACTGATAAGAGTAACAAATGCCTATTGCTGTGTTTTAAGATTTTCAGAATACAGCATGCATTCAATACTGCATTAAGGATAGCTGACTTTAGAAGCAGTTTTGAAATGAGACAAGATGGGCAATTCAGAGCTTAACTTCCTGGTTTTAAGAATAGGTTTGATTGCAGTAACCTCTTAAAGGAAAGCCAAGACTTGATTGGTGGGGCAGGACTGTGCCCTATAACATTTAAAGAACCTGAGAAGGTGTGTCAGAAAGCTTATCTACCTTAGCATGTGCTACATATTTGTGGTTTTCATACTTCATACATACAATATTTGAGCAGTAGCACAAAGGCTGAATATTTGACAGGCGCTGTGGCTATAAGTGATATGCACATGTTGCAATCTTTTCAAAATATTTGTCTCACATCTGGTGTGCAAATATTTCTCAAACAATAGTGAAGCACATATGCTACTGTGTGTTCTTGTGTGTAATACAAAGTGGGACAGTGGCAGACATTCAAGTGTTGCACTCAGTTTGCACCCCTGCACAGCTATTTCAGCAACCAGAGGCAAGGGTTGACGACTTTCAGAATTTCTGTATAATGATCATGGTTTTTTGTTAAAAAAACAGAGTTTCTAGATGTTTTCAGATATGGATCTCGTGAACTGTGCAGAATGTACTTGAATCTGTGGTTATGTAATACTGTATCAGTAACCTGATTTTCTTCAACATTAAGCATGATCTACATTCTAGCACATTCTTCTTCAGATATGGTTTGTAACTATGTTATGGGTTTCTCCTAATTTAACAGAAATTGCCCTCCAATAAACTGAGGGTTTCCACCTGGCCAGTATTTTACAGTAAATCAAAATATATGTTAAGCCTATGTTATTAATAGGGAAGATGTCTCATGTCTCAGCTGCATGAAATATGTTACAATGTGATTTGTTTGATGAAAATTACATCTACTACCACATGTAACCAAGTGGTTTTATTCAGCAAAACATACGTCAGTCACTTGTTTTCCTCAGCAGGTGGTACGACTGCGGCCACGTGTCCTGTCACACGTATCTGCTTCAAGTAAAATATGTGCTGCATATTTCCTTGCTACCGTAAAATTTGTCTATCAGCAACACTGTATTCTTCAGAAACAGAAATGTTACAGTGCACATGCATTTCATTTGTGTTTTTATGACAATAGTTTTATTTATTTATCCTGCAATATTGAGGAATAAACACACTAGACCATTTTGATTTCATATATTTTTATTTGTACAGGTTTGCGGTCCATCATCCAGAAACCCGTTATCCAAAAATCTCAGAATTATGGATGTCTTCCATAGACTCCATTTTATCCAAATAATGAAATTTTTTTAGAATTATATAATTTTTCTCTGCAACAAACAATGAGTTGCCACCAAAGTTCATCTGGTGTTCTTCATAGCCATGTTGTATTTTGAGAAGCATTGTATCTAAGTTCTACAGGTATGGGATCCATTATCCAGAAAGCTCCGAATTTTGGAAAGGCCATCTCCCATAGACTCCATATATGAAAATAATCCAAATTTATCAATAATAAAACAGTACCTTTATCCAAACTAAGATATAATTAATCCTTATCGGAGGCAGCCTATTTGGGTTTATTTAATGTTTACTTAATTTTCTATTAAACTTAAAGGGCAATGAAACACCCAGGTGCAAACGGAATCCCCCCCCCCCTGTAGGCCCTCCTCCCCCCGGCCTACCCCGCCCCTCGTGCTATTGCCCCTAAGTCCTTACTTACCCCTTAATGCAAGTCCCCTCCAGTGATGTTCACAGGGGCCATCTTCTCTTCAAACTGCTTCTTCCAGGATCTGACGGCGATGGGCTCGCATGCGCAGTAGGACGCCGGTACTACTGCGCATGCGCCGAAAGTCCATAGAGTTCGCCGATTGAACTCCGTGAACTTTCAGCATATGCGCAGTAGTACCGGCTTCCTACTGCGCATGCGCGCCCAGCTCCTTCAGACCACGGAAGAACAGAAGAAGAACAGAAGAATCAGTTAGAAGAGAGAGAAGATGGCCCCTGTGAACATCGCTGGAGGGGACCGGCCTGAAGGGGTAAGTAGGGACTTAGGGGCAATAGCCCGAGGGGAGAGGTAGGCCGGGGGAGGAGGGGGAAGGGGGCCTATGGAGGAGTGGGGGGATTTGAGTTACCCCTGGGGGAGTTTCATTCCCCTTTAAGGTATGAAGATCCAGATGACAGAAAGACAGGGGCGTAACTACTAGGGGAGCAGGGGGTGCAACTGGGCCAGGGTCCACACATCCGCAGGGCACATCCCCGGCAGTCATGGATGGGGGGGCCCGGCTGCACGGCCCGCACCAGGGCCCGTCCCCGCCTAGTTCCGTTACTGCAGAAAGATCCTTTATTCGGAAAGCCCCAGGTCCCCAGCATTCTGAATAACAATTCACATACCTGTATAGTGCAGGTCCCATCCCTATATACATCCCTCAAGCACTCCTTGAGGGCAACGCACTGTACAGCATAACAATTCATTAGTAGAAGAAACAGGGGGTGCAATAATAAGCACAAATACACATAAATATAAAGTATAGTTACAATACATAGTAAGTGCTTATTGTCAAGGGAACAAAAGATTGGAGGTCCCTGCCCCACAGGGCTTACAGTTTAAATGGGAGGATGACATACATACACAAATCAGAGGGATATTAAGTGCTGTAGAATACAGTGGGTGACACTGTCATATAAGTGCCAGTTCCCAGTCCAGGTGTTATGCAAGTGTTCCAAGAGGAAGTTCTTTGAGTTTGAGTTGAAATTCAGGAATGGCATTCCAAATATAGGGAGCAGCAAGACAGAAGGGTTTGAAGCAGGAAACAGCAGTAGTTGTGAGGGGTGCAACCAAGCAGTTGCCTATTGCTGTTTCAAACTGTTTATTAATATAATTGGTTTCATTGCCTGTTATATCATGTTTTTATGACTGCTCCATCTCATCTCCAAGGTCTCTTTGGACTGTCCATTTTATATGCCAACTAAAAATCTGTGCATCTTTTTTGGCTTTAACATTCTGATTTAATGTATTTTTTTAAACATTTTTAGATATTTGGGGAAAGTGTACTTCACTATGATTTGCTCTTTTAAAGCCTTACATGTGTTTCATGCCCAAAAATACCATATTATTATATTGTTATACTATATATAATACATTCATACTATATTAAAGTATGTTTTATCTGTTTATTTGGGCCTTCGGAGTATGCAAAGTGGTAGACAATTAGTTCATCATCAAACTTGTCCTGTTCAGATATATTGCTTTTCTTTCACAGTGATGTGACAGGAGAGGAACAGCTACACGTGGAAGTTCCAGATTCCATCACTACCTGGATAACTGAGGCGATTGGCATATCTAGTGAGAAAGGCCTAGGAGTGGCTGGACAAGCGCACCTTAAAGCATTTAAGCCATTCTTTATTGATTTCACATTGCCATACCATGTGATCCGAGGGGAGCAGGTCAAAATCCCACTGACAGTTTACAACTATCTACCTGTTGGTGTAGAGGTGAGGGAACTTAGAATGGTGTCTGCATTTGCCTGTAAGTGTGTGGATTTTTGTTTTTTAGTTTCGATTTTTTATAGGTAATCTCCACTTTTTTACCCATGTACATTTTGTGTGTTGTGTCTTTCTCATTTGCTTTTCTCATCACATTTCAAAGGTGCATGTAAAGATTACAATCCCAAAAGGTATAAAGTTTGTAGGATATCCTGGGAAACAGTATTTGATCCGGAAGCTATGTGTTGCATCAGGGGAAACCAAGCCTACATCTGCAGTCTTTGCGTTCACGGATCTGGGGCAGGCAAACATTTCAGGTGACATCTCTTTGATATACCACATTAATAGTATAAATGCATTAATGGCTGTATAAGACTTAGATGGTTGAAATGAAAATGAAATGCTATAGAATATGAAAATACTAGCAGGTGTGTTGCCCATAAATATATCCAAACATGATTAGAAGGAAGATTTAGTGGACATTAACAAGTGTGCTCTAGTACCATTCTTTCTATCTACAGGGAAATGTGATAGGGTAAAATTTCCCTTTAAATACAAATGTCCATTTTGCAAGAATAACCATCAGCCTGAATGATTACAGTTATTTATAAACAATACACCTCCCTAAACTACCCGTGATGCAGCAAGTCATAATTGCTCCCCAAATATTTTATCTATAAAATGTTGTATGTAAGAAACATTTTTACATTTAAGTATTCAATCCAGGTGTTTTGAAGGATACAAGTTTCAATTGCCCTGACAATGTCTCTGGCTAAATTTTCACATAAAAGCCCACAATTGAAGGTAAATTACTATTATGAAACACTCCACTAAATAGGCCTTTTAATGCCAGATAGGGCTGAATCAGCTATTTCACTAGCCTCTGCTCCCTCCATTTCCCTTTAAAGGGGCTGTTCACCTTAAAATTAACTTTTAGTATTATGTAGAGTGATGTTATGAGACTTGCAATTGGTTTTCATTTTTTATTATTTGTGTTTTTAGCGTTTTATTTAACAGCATTCCAGTTTGCAATTTCAGCAGTCTGATTGCTAGGATCCAAATTACTATATCAACCATGCATAGATTTGGATAAGAGAATGGAACAGGGATGGGAGAGGGCCTGAATAGAAAGATGAGTAATAAAAAGTGGCAATAACGATGCAATTGATGCATACATAGCGTTCGAGTTTTAGACCCCCATCTGAAAACTGGTGAAAATAAGCAAATAGTTAAACATATAATGATAAAAAAATAATGATGGCCAATTGAAAAATTGCTCATAAATGGCCATTCTATAACATGCTAAACATTAAGTTAAAGTTGAACCACCATTTTAAGAAATTGTTATCAGGATGTGAATGTGAAGGACACCTGTGAAAAAGAAACAATATTCAAGTGTTTGAATATTCCAGTTTGAACAGCTGGTTCAACTATTGGAATGTTGAGGCACTAATAAACAACTTTCAAATAGGTTAACCCTCAAAATATGCAGATCTGGCTCAAGAATTAAAAGGTGAATGACCTAAAATAGCAGAATTATATCCCTGATCTCAGTCCAATTGAAAACAGCCATTGAAACACACCTATAATGGAGAAAAATCTGGGCCAAATCACTTCTGAACTGTGTCCAAAACTGGTAACACCCCAAAAGACTAAAAGTTCTGCATAATATGGCTCTACAAAATATTAGTGCAAAAGTATTAATTTTTTTCCTTCTGCTTTTGTTATAAAATAAAGCAAAAATAAATTGTATTGCCATTTAGTACTTAAAATAAAAAACAGGGTGGAGTAAAATGAGAGAATTATTTAAGTGTGCACTTACTTTTGCAAGACTTAGATACAGTGGTTCATAAACCTGGCCTTTCAAAAAATTATCTTAACAGCAGCAAGGATAAATCATATGGAACTGAAGCCAAGTTTGGGAACCACTGTTTTAATATACATATTATTTATTACAGATTTTAATAGTGTCTTCTTCACCAGCCAGAGCTCTGGCATTTGCAGGCATGAGCTGCTTTCCAGAAGGCAATACTTTCAAGAACAAGCATGCAGATGATGCCTATTTGGAGAAGAAAGTCCCAGCTGGCAGTGATTTTGTACGCAGAAGTTTGATGGTAGAGGTGAGTCTATATAGTGATTTATCCTTTGGTGGCCTCTGTTCTGTCATTATTTCTTTAATGTTTAAGAAGAAAAAATTGTTATTCCACGACATGAGTGTGTGATCTGTTTTAAAATTATCATACATTGTAACTAATTCAATGCCATGTTTATTTACGTTTAGAACTCCTGTATGTGTATGTATTATTTCAACACTAATGCTTTCATTTTTCTACCTTACCTTTTCTTTTGGCTCTCCTAATATTTCCTGCATTGGGTTGAAAGACAAAATATTTCAGGAATTCACCCTGCTAATATGTTCATATTTTCTTCCTCTAGCCAGAGGGTTTAGCTCGAGAATATACGTACAGTGTTTTCTTCTGCCCCAATGGTAAGTTTCATGATAAGATTTTTCATTATTGTTGGTTGTGAACTTGTATTTGCTAGGATCAGTAAAAGTCGCTGAGATGTTTCCAAGGACACTATAGGGTCATTTATGATGTTGCCAGGCAGAAGTTTAAGTGAAGCAAATATCAGTGGGTGCCCATGTACAGGACAGTAGCTGTTCCTTAACTTGCACAACTGAATTACACACAAGTAAGGGACTGTATAGCAGTAGCAATTTGGAAGTCTAAGTGCCTTCCATTCCTCATGAGTACAGCACTTCCATATGCTCCCTAGTGTCCAACAGTATTAAGCCTGATTTTTTTTGTAAGTTGATATACAATTTAGGCATTTCCTGTGTTGGTGCAAACCAATAATGGAACAAATTAATATTTGTGATACTATGGGGCAGATTTACTAAGGGTCGAATTTGAGGGTTAAAAAACACTCGAATTCGACCATTGGAATATTTAGGGAATAAAAATCCTTCAAATTTGAACTCGAATCAAAGGATTTTCATAGCAATTCGATTGGTCATACAATATGTATAAAAAATAAAAATATATATTTTTATATATAAAAATTTGATCGATCAATAAAATCGTTACAATCGATCGATTCAAATGATTTTAACCATTCGATCAAATTTTTTTATTTGAACAAAATTTTTTAAATACAATTCGGTAGGTTGAAACTGGCGAACTAGGCAGTCGAATAAAAATTTAAACAGGAAGTACTTCGACTTCGATCGAATTTTCTAAATTCACTGGTCAAAGTGGTCTTCAAAAACATTCGAAAATTCAAATTAGAAAGTTTTTGAAAATTCGATCGAACTTCGAATCCTTCATGTGAATTTAGTAAATTTGTCCCTATGTATCCTTTATTTTTTTTATCTTTTAATCATGCAATGTTACAAGCTCAGTGGCCACCAACTGCTTTGTATTTGGACAACAGTTGGGAGAGCCCTTCACACTTAGCAGTCTGGACAAAGCAACTGGTGGGGCTGTATAAGAGAGGGCTGCTAGTTAAGAAGGGGTTTAGTTAAAATTATCCTTCGTGAATTTATTTGTTGTCTTTTTTTGGCCTAGAGAAAATTCAGATTTCTACACCCAACAAGTTTGAATATCAGTATGTGCAAAAACCACAACGGATGACTCATTTTGACCTGACGGTCAAGGCCCACAATGACGCTCATATAGCTCTGTCCTCTGGGCCCCATGACATGGCTGAAATGATTGAGATTGTCATTGGGGGACAGCAGAATTCCCGAACATGGATATCCACCAGCAAGATGGGGGACCCAGTGTCCAGTGCAAGCACATCATCTGTTTTGTCTTGGGATGAGTTCCGTGCATTTTGGATCAGCTGGAAGAATGGAGTGATCCAGGTAATCCTATCCCCTAGCAGGTGATAGAGATATGCTACTTTTATTGCATCTAAAGCAAACTTTAAAGAGCACTGATGCATTAAAGTGTTGTGATGCTGAAAAAATGTTTGTATGTTTGTGTTTGAATGTAATACACTGTTTACACATAAAAAAGTGAATTATACATTAGAACTTTGCTTTAGAATTTATATTTTTATATAGTTTTATAGTCTCTCTCTGTACAGGCTATGAGCAGAATTAGGTGTTTGAGCATGCTGCAGCAATGCTGGTATAATTGCATTTTTGGCCATTCTCAACCACCCAAGTGACCTCAGACCATCCCCCTTGGCAACTAATATACAATTGTACAATCTTTGTCATGTAGCAGAGATTTGTCAGATATCTCAAACAGTAGCCATTAAACATGTACACACTTGTTCATCTTCTTACTACCAACACGTTTTTCAGCTGTAGAGTTTATGGGACTACAACCAAAATAACAAAAATTCTACTCCCTTCACGGTTACCTTCAGAGAACAGGGAAAACAGTTTTACATGTTTCTTTTAAACATGGAAAATAAATGTATTTGTAGTCATGAATTTGAATAGGATATTTTCTGGTGTTTATGTCGCTTCATCCTTCCATTACCTGAGAAAGTATACTTTACAACTTAGAGTTTAGGTTAATTTATAAGAGGGCCTGGGGCATAGTAGTAAAAAAGAGTGGAAATGCATTTATTTTATATATTGAAAATTATGTTATAGTGCATTATTAGCCAAAAGGGGATGTTATGAATTCATGAAATAAGATTATCCCTTTATAATAAAAAAAAAAGTCAACATCACATATCTTGTTTTATTTAAATACTGAACATTTTAAACTATGTGGCATCATCTTTTGTTTCATTAAAGAGGAACATTAATGAATTAGTGGCAGAAAGGAATCTACCATCCCTGCTAATCTCCTCATTAGTTAACTAGAAAGGCTCAGGGTTTATTGCTGCTTGACCTCATTTCAGAATTATGGACATCTTTTATCTTTCTTCAACACATTTGAATACCTTTTGCTAAGCTTTGCTGCTTCTGCACTGCACATATTACATTTATTTACAGCTGTTCACATTGTTACCTAATGCACCTAGAATATTTACCTTATGAGCACAACATTGGTTCTTGATATGTATATAACCATGGCAGACTGCAAAGACTGAATCCCTTTTAGTTTTCCCTTAAATCTGAGTGCAACATACCAACTTTAGGCTAAATATAGATGTGTATATTTGTTTAACAGTAAAAGACTGCATACAATGCTTATCCCTTATGTATATGTCCTCACAATTCCTAGGTAGGATATGGCATTTACAGTTCCAATGACTCTGTTATCGTAGAATGGACAGTCGACAAGCAACCAGATGTGAAGTTCATCGGTTTTTCCACAGGCTGGGGCTCCATGGGGGAGTTCAAAATATGGAGGAAAGAAGAAACAGATGAGAACCACAATGAGGCCTTCACTCTAGGGGTCCCACACAATGTTATCCCAGGATCTGAAAGGGCCACTGCATCTATTATAGGTCAATATTATTATAACTTCCTAAATAATTGTAACATCTTCTTGGAGCCATTCTTCAGGAAGATATAATTTATTTAGAGTTCATTGATTCATTGTACTAAGTAATTATGGGCTATTTAGAACATACATCAGAAATAAAAAAAGGGGGCTTCCCTTCTAAACCTTAAATTAATTTTAAGGTTTTATTTCACAGCAACTGTAAAATACGGCACTAGTTCAAATAATTTCTTGCGTTATATATATTTTTATATTATTTTATATTATATTTTTTATCTGTCCCACATAAAATGTCTTTATTGAATACATTCTAATGATGTGCTTTATTTTAGGAATGCCATGATTTTTTTTTTTTTCAAATCTGATATGTGGGTAGCAAGGAAGTTTCATTGAACATCCTTCAAGTTCAAGTAAAGAAAGTCAGGCATTTATTTTTAGTAATTTGCCATTGCATTTGCAATCCATTTTGAATCAGGCAGTTTTCCCATTCTTTGCTTAGGTGATGTAATGGGCCCAACCGTGAGTAATCTGGATAACCTTCTTCGTCTCCCATTTGGCTGTGGGGAGCAAAATATGATCCATTTTGCCCCTAATGTCTTTGTGTTAAAGTATCTTCAAAAAACCAGGCAGTTGTGTCCTGAAGTAGAAAGTGAAGCTGTGGACTATCTGGTACAGGGTAGGTGTTAAAGCTCTAAAGAATGTAGCCCATGAAAGCTTATGTATGTTTTTTCATAGTAGTGTCTATTTCTAACACCAGGGGACTGATTTATCAACATTTGAAGTCAAGTTTTCCCCAATTTGAGTTTTTTATGCTTCAACTCAAACATTCGATTTAGGGGTTCAGAAACTTGATAAATATGTCTCCCCATTTATTACACATTATCCTCCAGAATAATTTCCTGTTTCAATGTGACCTAGTAACATCCAAACTGTAACTGAAATTTTCTCAAGAATAAGGCACTTATTTTATTATTTTATTTATTATTATTTCATTATATTTTCTTGCCCTGATACAGGCTACCAACGTCAGCTGACATACAAGAGACTAGATGGCTCCTATAGTGCCTTTGGAGAAAGGGACTCATCTGGAAGTATGTGGTAAGGCATGTGAGAGCAACTATATAATTTATTTTTCTAAATGTAGTTTGTATAAACTTACACTCCCTATATTTCTTTTGCAGGCTTACTGCTTTTGTTCTGAAATCCTTTGCTCAGTCGCGAGGTTTCATTTTTATTGACCCCGGTGAACTTTCTGCTGCAAAAGATTGGATAATCCAGCATCAAAATAAAGATGGGTCTTTTCCTGCTATGGGTCGTATTCTAAACAAGGATATTCAGGTATAGGGGGTATCGAAATGAATCAAGACTATTCCCTAGTGATCATGGTTTATCTCCTGATTTTCTGTTGTTGTTCCTTAAGGCACTCTTGTCAGACTCTGCTGTTCATCTCTATATACTTGATTTGTTTGTTGTAAGTTCTTTTTTTTATCAGATGGATCAATTCATAATCCCATTAAGTGATGTTTTCACAAGCCAAACATTCTTGATGAAATTTGGTCCTGAAAACCATGCAGATCTGTCATCTATATGAAATTCAACACGTTAAAGCAACAGTAACATAAGAAAATCAAAGATTTTTAAAGGAATGACAATATTATGTACTGTTGCCTTTTACTGGTAAAACTGATGTGCTATAGTTTATATAAACAAGCTGCTGTTTAGCCATAGAGGCTGACATACAAGCACAGGATACACGGCAGATAAAAGATATGTTCTGAAGAATCCCATTCTATATTAGAGTTTATAAGTTATCTGCTGTGTAACATATGCTCCTTTTTCAGCTTTGAATGGCTGCCCTATGGCTACACAGCAGATTGTTAATATAAACTATAGTTGAGTTTCTGAATCACACGTTTTACCAGTGGAGCACAACATACATTACATTTTCATTACTTTAAAAAACTTTTTTTGGTGTCATTAGTCAGAACCGCAAATAAGCATTTACTACAGGTTTCACCCTTTTGGTTCTCCAGGCTGACCACCATTCTGACCTCTTATTCACAGTGTGCTGTACAGGAGTACTAATGGAAATGAAGCTTAAACAATTATTGTTCAGTGACCTTGCCCTATAATTTTTTTAGAAAATGTATACATAAGATGATATTATAGCGAGCATGCACAACTCTTGATTGATGCAAAATAGTTTCCATATTTGTCTGAAATAAAAAAAATTATCTTGCACCTGCCTCCCGTGTAGCCCAATTCATGTTGCATATTTTCTCAACAGCTGTTCAATCCAAATTTTCTACACTTTCCTCTGCTAAATGCATTGTGTTGTGAGGCACTTTGCATTTTGCTTTGCTCCAAGCTTTTGACCTTCTGCAATGCTCCTTTCTTCTACAGGGTGGTAATCATGGGAAAGTTGCGCTTACTGCATATGTGGCCGCTGCTCTCTTAGAAACAGGAGTAACATCAGAGGTGAGTGTTTTGATTCAACTTGTTACAGTAAGTACAGAATTGTCAAATTTAATAACCATAATTAGAAAGGTTTACATACAGTGGCGAAACTAGATGTCAGTGGGCCCCACAGCGAATTCAAATTTGGGCCCCAAAACATGTATAACTTGACCAGTTCTACCCAGATGTATTGAAGTTGCCCATTAATAATGGCCTTATTGTGAACCCTACACTCCTGGGCCCCCTGCAAAGAGGGTAATATTGTTAAAATTTTGTGTAAAGGTAAGCTTTATCAGAAAGGTCTATATAAATGCACCAGTAAACCCTCAAAGTAATGCTGCTCTGAGTCCTCTGTCAAAAGAAACACTGCATTTCTTTCATTCTATTGTGCATACATGGGCTTCTGTATCTGACTTCCTGTTTTCATAATAAACCTCCAGCGCTAGGGCTTGAGCATACTCAGTTTGCTCTCCCTTTCCCTTTCCCCCCTCCTCCCATGCCTGCAGTAATCTGAGCCCAGAGCTATTTTTGAGCAGGGAGAGATTCAGGTAGGAAGTGATGCCACACCAAGCTAATATGGCAGCTGCTATTCTAATCAAACAGTGACAGTTCCTAGAGCTTTTTTTCTAATAAATAAGGTCTCATAGCTTGCACTATTGTGGCTAATCTATTGGCACTAAACTGCTTCTGTAGCTTTCCTTCTCCTTTAAAGGGGTTGTTCACCTTTGATTTAACTTTTAGGGGCATGTTTACTAAGATTGGAGATAAATATCTGGAGAAATTTCTGGACATGTTGCCCCATGGCAACCAATCAGATCTTTGCTAACTTATAGGCTGTTTAAATCTAATTGCTGATTGGTTGCTATGGGCAACATCTCCAGAAATCTCTCCAGATATGTATCTCCAATCTTAGTAAACATGCCCCTTAGTATGATGTAGAGGGTGATATTCTGAGACAATTTGCAATTGGTTTTCATTTTTTATTGTTTGTGGTTTTATAGTTATTTAGCTTTTTATTTAGCAGCTCTCTAGTTTGCAGTGTCAGCAATTTGGTTTCTAGGGTACAAATTACCCTAGCAACCCTGTATTGAGTTGAATAAGAAACTGGAATATGAATAGGAGATGGACTGAATAGAATGATAAGTAATAATAAGTGGCAATAACTATACATTTGTAGCTTTACAGAGCATTTGTTTTTAGATGGTGTCAGTGACCCCCATTTGAAAGCTGCAAATAAACAGAAGAAAATTGCAAATCATTAAAAAACAATGAAAAATAAATAATGAAGACCAATTGAAAAGTTTCTTAGAATTGTCCCTTCTACAATATACTAAAAGTTAACTTGAAGGTGAACCACCCCTTTAAATTAAGTTTTAAAAAAATATAAATACAAGTAACAGCATGGAAGAACAAACGTAATTTTGTATATGCCATGCACAATGCAGTAAATCCGCTGGACTGGAAAAACATGAAATTGTTATCCCTGCAAACATTTTTACTATCAAACCTAACCACTACTTAACTAAATAGGCAAAACCAGTTCCCCAGTTAAAATTCAGCGTGAACCTTAACTTTGCTAAAGGTTATTTGTGCATTTATTATAATTTTATTTGATTTTCTAGCTGATACTTGCTAAATATGGCATGGGACCTTCAGCTGTGTGTGTTTCCATAACTTGTTCAAGCTGTTTTAATCAAGCTATTAAACCAAAGACATTTTTTTACTTAGAGAAAAATGTTAAGCAGCCTCACATTCTTGCTCATTCATGCTGACTACCCTAACAGAGCATGAGGAATGTAATCTCAGAAATAGATGAAATACCAGTCATACTGAAGAATGGGGATCAGGCAGATTTCCAGAATAAGTATTTACAATTCAGAAGATCAAGAATTTGAGGGAAACCTCATGTGCGTGTGTGCTTTAAACTGGTATTTTTTAAACTTGCACAGATTTCTGCCTTGTGTTAGAATTTTGCTTTTTAAAAATAAATGCTATTAGAGTAGAGTGGCACAATATTGGTGTGGCACCAGGATTAGTAAAAGAGAAGCATCTTGCACAAAGTTTGTATGTATCCCCCCCACCAACACTGTTTGCCTCACACTGATATATGAGTGATTTGCAAACAAGCTTTGTTCAATCTGACAGTTGGACCTCTGCTTATACTAATGCAACCCATGACTTTTATTAAATATGGTGGTACTTTTATATACTGTGATTTCAGTCTAATATTGCTGAAATTACATGTAATCCTTCCAAATGACATTCTTCTGCTACTGAACAAGCATGATTTGCTGTGCCATGCTTTTCCTATTGTGTTTATAAATGACCCACAGGACCTGGAATTAATTTACAAATAACATTTGAATGGGGTATTGAAATGCATTATTGTAGAGAGAAAAAAAAATGTACAAAATGACTTTTTAACTACTGCTTTTACTGCATGATTACTTGCCAAAATTGTTTCTAATGTGGATGCTTGAGGCAGTGTTTACCAGCATGAATACAAATCAATCATTTATGTTATGTCTTCCAGTTGGGTGATATGTATATACATTTCTTTTCAGGATGAGAGAATTGCAGTTTCTAAAGCCAAACTATTTTTAGAGTCCCATTTGTTTACAGTGGATGATCCATACACTACAGCATTGACTTCTTATGCACTGACTCAACTACGTAGCACCTATGCTCCTGTGGCTCTCCGCAAACTGAACGCAATGGCTATAACTCAAGGTACTTTTGTTACATATCTGCATCATTAATAGGTGGTGGTATAGGTGGTGAATAGTGAAGGTTTAGGGAGACATAGGGGCAGATTTACTAAGGGTCGAATTTCGAATGCAAAAAAAAGTCGAAATTTGACCAGGGAATAGTGGGGGAATAGTGGGGAATTTAAAAAAATTCGAATTTGATTTTTTTTTTAAGCGCAATTCGATCTAACGAACAATCAAATATCGAATCGAATATTCGAACGATTTTTAAGCAATCGAACAAATTTTTCTTATTCGATCTTAGGGAATGATCCCCATTTCGGTAGGTTTAATCTGGCGAAGTAGGCGATCGAAGTTAAATTTAAAGGGGAAGTATTCGACCATCGAATTTTCGAATATTCGAATAAAATTAAATTAGAATATTCGATGGTCGAATTTGGTCGAATTTGCCTAATTTGCATATTCGGAATTCAAATCTTTTTGAAAATTCGATCGAATATTGAATCCCTTATGTGAATTAATGTGAATTTAGTAAATCTGCCCCATAGTCTCTCCAAAAAGAGACCAGCGATATATAAATATATAAATTGTAGGCACATGGATTTTGTTTGCCTGTATGGATGGGGGTTTGTGACAAAGATAAGTAAATGCATTTTTCATTCTATTCACTCTATATTCATTTTCTAAAGCATCTAATCCTTATATTTTGGTGGAAATTCATAGGGGGAGAACCCGATAGGGGGGCCCAGGTGCCAATCCTGCACCAGGGCCCACTAGCGAGTAGTTACGCCACTGGTTCTATATAATTAAGGCTTAAAGGTTCTAGAAAACCAAAAGAATACAAAAGAACTGCATATTCTCCCAGATCTACCTGTAACCTGGACTATTTTTAATCTGGTCTTTATTGTTAACATTAGAATATTTTTTTAGAGGGACTGGATATTGTTGATAATGTTTTTGTAAGTATTTATAGTACTAAGTATAATTAATATCTCTATTTTATCTTAAGTATTCAAGTTCCCTCTCTATCAAAGATGCTGTCTATATTCTTTCTCACAGCATGTCTTTACTGCTTCTTCTCTGCTACACTTGCTGTTGTGAAGGGGAGTAAAACAGTTTCCTTTGCTACCAGGTAGCTGCTTGGAAATTGGCAACAGGAAACTCACTTTTTAATGCAGTTAAGAATCCATTTTTATACAATGCCAAGGGAAAAGAAGATACAGTAGATATGAAATACTTTAATAGGTTCAGTATCAGGCTTGTCTGGTAAAAATGACCCTTGATGGCAATGTTATTTGCAGGGGGGATATACAGTAAAATAGTTAAAAGGGCCAGCATTCTTTTCCAACCCTAGTTTTTGACAATAATGTTACATTATTTATTAAAAAGAAAAGAAGGAACAACCCCTTATGTCTTTATCCCCTAATATATGTAAATACCCAAACAACATATAAACCTGGATTCGCTTGGTTATACCACTAATCTCCACAATTTTCCATATAATTTAAAGTGCTAGTGCTTATATTTTAATCTATACCGTCAACAATTGATTCTATTCGAATCACTCCAATTAGTATCTGGACTGTGAAGTATTTAAATATGGATAATTAATTAAATAGATTTGATACTGTGATTTGATAATTTATCAAAATTCAAATAGAATCTAAAAACATCCATCAAGTAAAAGGTAATTGCACCTCAATCAATTAATTATCTCCTTAAGACTAGGTGAAAAATTAATAAATAGTATCTAAATGAATTCATAAATAGATAATAAAGATTGCCAGTGAAAACCCCAATTCCCTAGTGAGAAGCTTACTGTGAGAATCTAAAATGTATCATTCTTAATCAACAATGTAGCGGAGTAAACTATCAGCTTTTCCAGGTATCCAAAATTCTCTTCATATAATAATGGAAACAAGTTAGAAAATTGAAAAAAGAAGAAGCAGTGGTGGAGTCATCCCGTAGAGGTTACTATTTGGTTTCTAAACCCTGGGATTACCACAAGAGGAGAAGGCAGAAAGAGGGGGACTGTGGTCTCGTTAGTTACCTTCCCTAACTGCTTCAATAAAAAACCACAAATTCCCCACTTCGTGTGAATAATGTTACATTATCCAGTTTTTACTCTCCATACTGGCTACTCCTGTAACTCTTTAAAACTTGTAGCTGTGCCTGTTTTATCAAAGAAAAAGGGCATGGACGCAATGGCAGAAAATGTTTCAGATTGCTTTCCACTAGGAATAGTAGGAGTTGTCATATGTCACATTTTTGTACCTATTTTGCACACATGCCTCTATAATAGAGATGCCAACTTTTTACTTCATGGGAGAAACTGAGCTACAAAATACCACATGGGTCAATAACCTTAACAGACCTTATCTGGTAAGCCTCAGGTCTGAAGCATTCTGGAGAATAGATTCTATATCCATATTGCATTGTGTGTATTTATGTTGTCGCACTTATATAGCAATGCATGGTACTTTAGTTAGGCAGTTTGGCTGATGTAAATCTGCCTGGCCGTCTGGACATGAATGCGAGGTCAGGGCTCCTTTTAATGGACTGCACACATATATTATGCAATAAACACACATATATCCATCTGTATTGCTAGAAATACATTTACATGACATTGCATTTGCTGGTTTGGGATCTATCTGTGCCACATTCTACTGATAATGATACACATTTCAATGTTTCAGATGGTTTCACACACTGGAGTTTGACTGGGAGTGTAGCAACTGAAGAAGATACATTCATGGGCTTTAATGATGGGCTTTCTCAGTCAGGTGAGATATTTTTGCAACACATTTGTTCCTATTAGGAAAGGACACAGCATCACTACGTAACAACAGATCGGATCTAATAGGGCCAGATTTATCATAGTGTGAAATAGAAGATCACCACAGAAAATCTCATCCACTTTATATTCATACCAATGGTTTTCTGTGGTGATATTAATTTCACACTGTGATAAATATGACCCATATTGTCTGTTATGAAAATTGGTTATGATGTTTTCCTTTAAAGAAGTGGATAAACTATGTCCCCAAGCTATATGTCTATCCATCTATCTATATTAGTGGTCATGTTAGTAAATTTCATAACTTATTTATCCATAGAAATGCAGTACCTGTACATTAATGTAACCTGTATGATTGACATATATTCCCTTCTTTTGTAGAACACTGCAGAATTAGTTTATAAATGGCTGTATTTATTATTGTTATTATTATTATTATTATTATCATCATTATTATTATTATTAATAATAATAATAATAGTCATTATAATAGAAGTTATATATTGTTTATATTTTATTTTATCTTATTTTCTCATAGTCTATTATTATATAATTTTCGTTATTTTTTCTCATGTGTTGTATCTATATGTGTGATTTTTTTCCCGTATTTTTCCTTTCAATGAAATTGAGTTTCTTTTTTTTTTTCTCAATAAATTTTTTATTGATTTTTAACAAACTGGTATGCCAAATCTCACATTATAGAACAATAAAGGTTCTTTTCTGATGTTTCACATTTTTTTTTTACATTTCAGTGATATTACTGTATATAATGCATATCCAAATCGTAACATTCATAACATAATTAAATTTAAAAAAATAAATAAATAGGAAAAAACACATGTTTTAATCACATTAACAGAAAAATAATAATAACTATACCTGTTATGTGTATGGAAATTACATTTCTCTGCTTATGATCTATAGTGATAATAGATTAGGTGAAAGCCTACCCCCATATCTTTATTAAATCCAAAGTTGCCAGGTTTTTAGAAACAAAGGATGTTTATCTAGGGTTATACTGGTGAAATTTTCATTCACAAGAATCCAATCAATGTTCACTTTTAGATTGGGAAAACTGATTGTTTTCTGTTTCCAGGATTTGGTTAGGGTTTGTCTTGCTGCCAACAAAATAAGTTAAGTAAGTGGACTTGAACCTTGGTTAGCAACTGAAATTGGATTTATTTTAACTCTTAGTGATCTCAGCTGAGGTTGAAATGACTGCATATGCCTTGATGACGTACACTTTGATGGGAGATGTGGCATCAGCTCTGCCTGTAGTGAAGTGGCTGTCACAGCAACGAAACTCTCTTGGGGGATTCTCCTCCACACAGGTCAGATATATGTAGATTTTTTTTTGCATCTGTTCATTTTGGGATAATATATATGTGTGTGTACACCTAGTTTTAGAAAGTGGACTGCATAATTGGCAGGGTAATGCACAACTTCATCACTTAACTGTGTTTTTCAGGATCCATAGCAAAGTTTTGTTGTCTGGCCATCTAATGATATGCTGGTTGATGTTGGTTGAAAAGCTCAGTGGAGTCTCCTCCAAGTCTTTGAAAATAATGTTAAAATACAGTCTTATTCTATACCTTACACAACCTTTACGTTTTACTTAACCCTCACTCATAGGCTGATGCTACAAGCCTCTTCCTGGTGTACCCGCCATCCATTATCTGCTAGCTGATGATCAGCAATCGTTATTGGCACCATTTTCCAGCAGCAAGCCAATTTTGTTTAGATTAATGCTGGATAACTTTCAAAAATGTAGAATAAAAATGGTACATTGTATTGGCACCTTTTTAATTTCTCCAGCACCAAGCAACAAATGTTGGCTAATTTTCAATAATTTGGAATAAAACTGGCATATTGTATTATCTTTAGGACACCTGTGTGGCTCTACAGGCTCTTGCTGAATATGCTATCCTCTCTTATGTTGGAGGTGTAAACCTCACAATATCTTTGGCATCAACCAACCTGGATTACCAGGAAACATTTGAACTTCATCGCCTAAATAAGAAAATTCTTCAGACAGCAAGAGTGAGTAAAAATTCAGCTATTTAGTCGAGGTTTTAAAAATGCTTTTAAGGTGGCAAACATTCTGTGGCATATGTAGGGCTGAGTTCTCTAACAAAGGAATTCATTTTAGGACCGCCTTAGCTAGAGACCAATAACTACTTTACCCTACTGAGCCATCCAGTTGTTCCAGGGGTAGAGGCATGCTTATCTGATGTCTTAAGCCATTGGGGGTAAAAAAAAAGTCTGTGTGCCTTCCTGAACAGTAAAACATATATAAACAAATATTTGAATTCCTTGACAGCTACAATGAAAACATAACATTGTACAGTAAGGCAAGACTCAGTATGCAAGGCTTATTTTTCAAAGTAGGCAGTTTAAACACACCCCCTTAGAATATGTTTATCAAAGGAAGAGAAATAAATGCCTTTATTTCTTATCAACAGTCTCAGGGGGAAAAAAATAAATCAAAAAATTGAATGTCATTTATTTATCATTCTTAAACAGAGCACATATACTTGTGACATTTCATCTAGGCTGGAAGGCATTGACACAGAGCAAAAAATGGTGGATTGTGCCAATTTTTTGTACTATTCAACCTACCTTCCACTGTATATAACATCTATAGATACATCATTAAATACCAAAGTCTAGGTATTCAGAATGTTATTAGATTAACTGTAGAATATTTTTATGTGTGTTCTTACAGATTCCCTCTATTCCTACTGGTTTATTTGTCAGTGCTAAAGGAGAAGGCTGCTGTTTAATGCAGGTAAAAACAAAATTGCATATCATTTGTGGTTTTATTTAGTTGCCAGAGGGTCCTTAATTTTTTTGTGAAAGGTCTTGTTTTTTTACCTTTAGCAATTACAAAATGAAAAAACAATGAAAATATTCTTTTACAAACTGTCCAATATTTTGTATCACTCTCCTTAGATCGATGTTCATTACAATGTTCCTGACCCAGTGACTAAACCAGCTTTCCAGCTTATGATCTATTTAAAGGAACCAAAACTTAGTAGAAAGAGGAGACATGCAGGTCATCAAGAAACACCACTTAGAGATCGAGCCTTCCCTGATGATGATGATCCAGGATCTCATCAGGACCATCAAGAGTACAAAATTACTCTTGAGGCCTGCACCAGGTGACTCTTTATATCAGTTTCTAAAGTGGTAACTAAGAGCCACCTTGAAAACTGAATGAAACTGTAATATCATAAAGGAAAAATATTCATTGTATTCACTATTTTATGTATAAATATTTAATGTTTGTGGAAATATCATACTTTCTTTCAAAGCTGGTCTGCTGGACACAGTACCTATTGTATAGGCACTTTTCCTAGTTCATCTTTGCTGGCAGGTTCTGGCTGACTTCCTCGTAATAAACATTTATATATATATTTATCTGATTTTTTAGATGGCTTCACGCAGGAGCTTCTAACATGGCCGTTTTAGAACTGTCCTTATTATCAGGCTTCAGAGCAGACATTGAGAGTTTGGAGCAGGTAATTATGTATCAATATCTTTTTAGCTGTATTTTGTTCCTCTGTACAACAAGCTAAATAAATACATATTTATTAAATGTATATAAATTGCAAACTGTTACAACATAGTGTATATAGCAAGATTATATTGAAGGCAGAGATAAAGTGTTTCTAACACATGGAATGAGAATCAATAAAGAATAATAAAGAACGAGAAAATATGTTTGCAGGCATTTCTGGATATGTAGGAGTAGTCAGAATCATTTTATGGGTGGAAGGGATTTTTTGCACAAATTGAATCGGAAAGCCATGGGTGACAGATCTGCTCTAAAGAGATTTTTTTTTACAACTTCCTAAACGTTTGCATAATATCCAACATCTGGATTGAATTGGGCCAGAGGCTGCTTGTCTTGGAATACTCCCACTGCTCAGAGGATGCTGCTTATTGCATATTGATGTAAACTGTTATTGTGCTAGTGCTGATTAACCCTAGACTGTTTCATTTACAAAAGCAACCTCCAGTGGATATTTATGGGGTATGTTCCATTTTACAATGTGTTCCTTCTTAAAAACAATACTTTTTCATTTAATATAAACATGAGCTGCAAGCCATGAGCTGCAAACCATAGTATGATTTTCCATAGAGGTGCCATGCTTAAAAATGATTATGGAGGTATATGCCATGCATATTTCCTGTGGTTTTGTGAAATGTTTAGTCAAAAGGGAGTTACAGGAGGGCTGTTGTAGTGCTGTATTGTATCAAACAATTCTGTGATTTAGTGGCAGGCCATTGCTTATCTAGTAGTTCTTGAAAGAACTACTAGATAAGCCTGTCCAGCAGCCCCGGTCTCCAACATGTTGTTTGCAGAGGTGTTTTCATCCACAACAACACACAATTACCCACTTTGACACTGCCTCTCCAACAGGTCGGCCTGGTCACTGGCTAGAGAGATCGGCCACTCTCCAAAATACAGGAACAATGTAGACACGCTTCGAGAAGGGGGTAGCCCCCGAAACGTTACTTCTGAGTCTTGGTGTCTACATTGTTCTTGCATCCACAACAGTCAGCAGACAGGGCTCAGGAAGTTAGGCTGTAATCACGGTTGCCACCTGGCCGGTATTCTACCGGTGTGGCTGGTGAAAATGATGCTTGATGCCAAAGTTATTAATAGGAAAAAACGGCAAGAATAAAGGAAGGTATTTTTTTCCAGAAAAGGTGGCAATCCTAGTTGTAATAAAAGATGGCAGCCATGGGCACCAGTTAATCAAAACAAGAAAAATTATGAACTTGGTCTCAGTGCAGAAAATATGGAAGCAGAAATAGGAAGATCAGATAGGTGGAAGTTTTCAGGTGTCGTCTAGATTGTAACACTAAAATCTACAATTAGTATAGATATTAGATATATAGTTTATGTGACTGTATGGAGTGACTTTGTGTATGCTGGGCCGGGCCAGGCGCCCCCTCAACCGTGCGTGCAGGAGACGCGCATATGTGCGCTGACTGGCCAATCCAGGGATGCTCTCCCCTCACATATGCGCATGAATGGCACAGAACTGCCGACGAGCCGGACTAGGAGGTAGACGGCAGTGAAAGGTACATGCCTGGCGCACCCCAAAGCTTTGCGCACTAGGCATGTGCCTACTCTGCCTACCCCTGCTTCTGGCCCTGTGTGTATGTATGGACCTGTGTTTCACTTGGAGGGGTTGAACTTGATGGACTTTGGTCTTTTTTCAGCCTAACTTAATTGCCTTTGCCTATGTTAAGTAGTTAGTGCACAAGACTACAGGGCAGATGGTGACAATTATAAAAGGAATAGTCTGAGCAGGCATGCCACTGGATGTGGTAAGTTACTATTTGCTGATATTTATATTAATGATGGATTCACTAGCTTCCATACCATTCCTGTTCTTTGCTATTTAATGCAAACTGATAGTCCTATAAACTGTGCTGCGTTTGTTGTCATTAATGTACTTATCATATCAATGTCATTGTTTAGTACAACTTTCCATGGGGTAGTTGCCATTATAAATTGTATACATATTAATCATTTCAGGGTTATACTCTGCTGCCTGCTTGTTTTGTTGTTAATGGACATACTTCCTTTTACGGTTGGCTGCAAGCCTGCCACTGAAAATGTGTTGCTATGCTTAATATGCCAGCACTGTAAGTCTCAGTTTGTCTCTGGCTCAAAATCAACATGTATTAATACCACCCCTATCAAGCACCCCATGCTGACAACTGCCTTTCCCCAGCAGAACTACAGTCCTTGTAACTAACAGCACAGGCAACAGAATTCTGTAAAGCACATACTGTATAATTGATTTAAAAAAATAGAAGCAAGAGTTAATTGGGCAACATCAGGGACTGAAAGTAGGAGACATGGAATTGTAATAAAGGCTTATATAGGATAATGGCTTTGCATACAGAGAAGCAGACGCTCTTTTAAGTAGAGTATTGAGTAGCAGTTATAGGGTTAGATAATATGGGGAATAAAAGGGCTGATACAAGATATGTTGAGCAACCAGAGGAGTGTAAGAGAGGAACTGTATAGAACATAACAGTTTTATTTGGTTGTTTAAATAAGAAATCATTTAATTGCATCAAAGTTACGTGAAGCCTGTGAGAATTACTGGTTGGAGAATGGTGCTGGGCTGTAACTTTTCCAGCATTCTCTGTTTTATGTTTAGTGGCGCCTGTCTTCTTAGGGACTTCATAAAAACAGAATGCCTGCACCTTCCCCCTCCTCTCAGCCCTTACTTATTCCTCTCTTTTATTTAACCATTTCTATCAAATGACACTGGTAGATCAACTATATTCAATTCAATTTTAGCAGCACTTTCATTTTTATCTGTAAAAAATAAAATAAAAATCTTTACGTTGTCGTTGTTGGCAACTGCTGATATAAATATTAAACGCTCATGATTCTTTTCTCTCTGATAATTGTTTTCTTCCAGCGATGAAAGGCCACATTACCTACTCATGTGGAACAGGCAAAGCTATTAACACTAGTCAAGTTCAAAAGCAGCATTCTAGTTGCTCCTTTACCTTTCACATAATTCCACCCTATCCTGTTAATGCACTCCATTGCCCTTCCCTGTACATTTACACTCTTTCCTTTCATCTTTTTTATGCCCATTTCCACACAGGGATTTCTGTAATATATCCGTCCCGCCACTTTAAACACGCAATAAAAATACCAGAATAAGTGGAGAGTAAAAAATGAGAGAGACTAAATCCAGTTAACAAATAGGAGTTGTGTCATATTGTTAAAGCTAGTGTTACATGTGTCTCCATAATGTATCATCGCAAACTGATTTGATAACTGTAACTGTAAACATTTAAAATTGATTGCATTCCGTTGCAGTCAGTTTGAATGCCCACAATTGATGGGTTATAGTGCTTAGAAGTAATCCACCTTGTTTGTGAGAATATATGTTTCTTACTTTAAGGGAAATTCACTTTGCGTTATTTAACTCCAGAACTACTGGTCCAAATACGCACTTGTGCAATATGGATAAATTTTTAGAAAGTGTTTGAGCTAAATATGCCTCAGGTGTAAGTTCTGTGATCCTCAGTGCCAGCACATACTGCAATGAAGATCACTGACTCCTGTCTCCACAAAATTTGGGTACAACGTGCATTCCCCATTTTCCCTTACTTATTTAAGTTTTGATATCAATGTACCCCTGTAGAACTCAGTCTGCACTGATACCAGTGTTATTATGCTATAACCCTTCCTTAAAGGAATCTCTGAATCTGAGGGTCACTGAAGTAGTTATTAATTGGACAGATATGAGTAAGATTCTTATGTTACAAAATTGCTTCCCTGGTCCAGAAAGAGAATTGCAGCCACTTGTCTATCCCTGTCTCACCCCTCATTCACTACAATGCAAAACACCAGTGACCGTTTCTGGCTTTTTACTGCTGTTTAATTTACTCTAACTGTTGTTTCTTTACACAGGTATAATCTGTAGTATAAGCTTCTTAAATCTGTAGTCATATCCTATAGAAACACATGTTTATGGAATGACAACGCTCTTATAGTTACACCCACAAATTGCTTGCGTCGTATGAAATGTGTCGAGCAGATTGTAATTTCTTGCAGTTCCCTTTTCAAGTACAGGATCCATTATCCAGAAAAGCCGTTATCCAGAAAAGTTACACAGTTTATCCCCCATAGATGCCATTTTTATTAAAGAATTCCGATTGTTAAAACATTGTACATTTTCTCTGTAGCAACAGATCCCAACTAAGATATAATGAATCCTTATTGGTGGGGAACAATCCTATTGAGTGAATTGAATGTTTAAATATTTCTAAACAGACTTAAGGTGTATGGTAAAATTCCAAATTACGTAAAGACCCCTTATCCTGAAAACTTCAAGTCCTGAGCATTCTGTATAACAGGTACCATCCCTGTATTCAGAAATTGGATCAGACTGCCAAAGAGAAGGGCCGAAAGAGGCATCTAAATGTGTCTTATAGCCCTCCCAGTCTGTGCAAGGACCCCATAAACTCCATCATATGATATCATCATTTTAATATAACACATTCCTAGAAAATTCTTCATGAGAAATAATTGGCCTACTACATGTAATAAGTTGGGCAGCATTGAATTAGATGATTGGCCTGTAGTTTATTGTATATCAATGTGTATCTGCACGAAAAGTCAGTAATGCACCCATATAATGTTCACATGTCCTGCGACCTGGCGGATTTACTAAGGGCCAAATTTTTGAAGTGAAAAAAACTTCGAAATTCGACCTTCAAAGTATTTTTAAAGGGCTTTTTCGATCAAAAATTTACCTATAAACAGGTTCTATGAGGTCCCCATAGGCAAAAATGGCAATTTGGCAGCTTTAAGCTGGTGAACAGTCAAAAATTCGAATATTCGAATTTCTTCAATTGAAATTGAATTTTGGGCTATTCAATAGTTGAAGTAGACCAAAATTACTTTGGCCCTTAGTTAATCTGCCCTCTTTAAATACTTTTGGCTTTCTAACAGAAAATCTGTGTTTTTTGTTAAAACTGGGCAAACTGGAAATTGAAGCTACTCCATGTTTGCTCCTTGTGAGGTACTGTAGATAATAGATTCCCAGTTCACAGATCATCCCTGCATAATGGACTAAACTTTGAAACATATGAATAGGTCAGTTTTTTTCTGGTGAGCTAATTATCTACTTTACAAGTACCAAACATGCAGCAGCTTCAATTGTCCTGTTTAGTTTGGAGAAAAAAACATAGACTTTTAACAGTAATGTAACTGGAGGGGGAGCGGGCCCTGGTGCGGGATGTGCAGCCAGCCCCCTGCCCCCCTCTGTATGAGATTATCACCCTGGCAATCGCCCGCCGTGGCCGAAATTCGTCAGTGCGCGAGTTGCCGGGGGGCCCTGAGGGGGTGCAGGCCCTGGTCCAGTTGCAGCTCCTACTTCCACCACTGATTTTTAAGGTCTATTTGTTACACTCATGTTCAGCAAGGGGTATACTGCCCTTTTAATGCTTTACTGTAGAGTGTGTTCTTCTATCTCCTTGAGAGATAGTGTTCTTCTCTCTCCTTGAGGGATTATATCCAGTATTATTTGGATATATGACTTAATGCATGTTTTTATTTGGATCAAATCTTTCCTTTGGAATATATACAAATGTGCTTCATTTAGCCAAGAGAAAGCTATCTTTTATTTTTGTACTGCTATAAATATCCACATTGAAAATCCTAAACGACTGCAGTGCTTTCCAGCCTATTCACAATTTTATTTATATTATGAAGCAATCTATGCATATTTACAAAAAAAGTAATTAAGCTGCTGGAGGAAGTAATGCTGCCCTTACAGTGAATGGTGGGACAGAGAGGAGAAATACTTCAGATTACATGCAATTTAAATTTCCTCAACAGCAATTGTTCCTGGGGATATAATTATCCAGTTTTGTACTGAAGCGGTTACAGTGTGAGCCTCTCGCCATATGAACATAGAGTGATTTCACTGAACAAGGCATTTCGGTGTCTGCTGCACCCCATGGCACATGGCGTCCTGGGCATTCCGCAGCCCAGACGGAGCCCTTTTGGAAAGATGTATCCGGGAAATGTGTGGGGTTCCCAGCAGGGAGAGGAATTCTGTTTTATTGGCCTCATTAGGATCCTGTGGGGCCAACAAATGGAATCCTTCAAATTACATCTAAGCATTCAGAAAGTCCTAACCCAAAAGAAGTAGAACAAGAATGTGTTCTATTATGGCATTTATTGCTAAGAACACACAAGACCCCCACTCTCCTCTTACAATAAAACTGCATGCGTTATACCGTGGATATGTTATACAGCAACATATATCCACTTAATGTATAACCTGTCAATTTGCTTATAAGCACAAACACAATAATGATTGTGCTAATTAACTCACAAAATACGTACAGCAAGTTCAGAGAAATTGTGTTGCGTAAAGCTTGTCATAACCTATAACCATCACTACAAAGAATGCTGAAAATCAGACGTTTTCGGTTCAATCATGATGTCAAGCTAAAATAAGCATTTACTGTGATGAATTTAATTATTAGAATTTGATCACTAAAATATATACATGCTGTATATTTTTTTAAATTCACATTTGATGTTAGAACATTTAGACTTGTTTTTCTTAATGTACCCATAATAATGTGCATATTAATTGTTTTTTAGCTGCTCTTAAACAAGCAGATTGGACTCAAACGCTATGAGATCGATGGTAGAAAAGTTTTGTTCTACTTTGATGAGGTGAGTTGCATTTGGGCAGTGCAATATTATAGTGCCGTTTTTGAATTTCCAAGCAATACCCAGTTTGTGCATATTTCTTGTATAAAACGCAGTCCTAGCATTTCAAGTACACAAAGCCGCAAACAGCCCCAGAGGCCCAATATAAAATACTGGTGTATGGCAGCTTACAGCAGCCTATCTGCCATTTGCCAGAGTTTCTAAATTGCAAGTGCCTGAATGTATGTATGATGTATGTATGTATATATATATATATATATATAAATAGAGATCATAGGCAGTGTCGGACTGGGACACCAGGGGCCCACCCAAAAACCTTAGGCCGGGGCCCACCATAAAACCTTAGAGCAAGGGCCCACTCTCAGTACTAATGTCCTTCATCTCCTCAATCAACCTGTATTCTCCTAGTTTGTTTTCTTTACATACTTTAATCAATAGTTGCATCTACAGTATTTAGCCTCTTTGATCTCATATAAATAGGGAATGGCCATGAAATAGGCCAAAAGTTTAGCAGTATGAGGGCCCACTGACACCTTGGCCCACCGGGAGTTTTCCTGGTATTCTGGTGGGCCAGTCCGACACTGATCATAGGGGTAGACAATGTGAAAAGGGATTCCATAACACTACCTTTTTCCACTTGGGCCCCTTTTTCCATACTGAGCAGTGTTTGGAAATTTGTGTTTTTGTTCATGCCTCCCAACATTTTGTAAATAAAAAGGACAAAAAAGTTCCCGCGCTTAGCACATTTGGTCACATCCATTTGTGGCCACACCCCCTAATTACCATGCCCATTTTCCAAAATTTGGAAGGTTATGAAGGTTTGAACATATTTCTTTGTTTTTTTTTTCCAGTTATTACAGTTTTGCTAATCAAGGTGACTTGCCATTTGCTGAGTCAAACTTCTCCCAAGGGATCTGTTATCTTTTATTGTTACAATTACTTATTTGCTTATCAAAAAATTGTTACAAAAGTATCTTATCTTCTGCTGTGGCTGTTCTGGGCTCTCTGCCAAAAGCCAATAAAGTTAGAAACTTTGTTTCTTTATCTGGCTGTTCAGTGCAGTACAAATGAGGGACTTCTGGTTGAGCTGTCAAAAGAGGTACTGTCGCACTAAAAACGGGACAGTTGGGAGGCATATTTGTTAATTTCTCCCATCTCCAAAATAAATACACTTATAATTTATCATTCTGCAGATTCCCAGTCAGTGTTTGACCTGTGTAAAGCTGCAAGCATTTCGGGAGTATATTGTGGGAAAAACCGCACCAGTACCTGTCAAAATTTATGACTATTACGAGCCAAGTACGTATTATATCTTTCATTTGTGAATTTCACACTCTTTTCCTTTGTTTTATGTTTTCAAAATAGCAAAACTTGCATTTGAAATAAATTTATTTTAGTTCCATGTGGAAACATGTCCCATGTCTAAAAATAAGTCTGTAGGTGTGTGTGTGTTCAAAGACAGATAGAAAAAAAGGTCTACCATGTCTGTTATATTTCCCAGCATAAGGAGTGACTATTTTACTAATCCATCTGCTTCAGCAATGAGAGCTGTACTGGGTTGTCTAACCTGTTGTCCCCAAAGGTAAAAGTTATAGTTTATCAGAAGGGGGGATTTAGGGAAACAAATATAGCACCTAATATACCCCTGTACCCAAACAATCCAGAAACCTTTAGATGAACATTCAGTGCCAGATTCAGCCAACAGATGGCTCTCTCTAAGTGTTCCACTGGTTTATACAAGTGCTGTCCACTTTATTTCACACAATCGTCTATAACTCTTTGCCCATTAAGTTTGCAATTTTTGTTCAAAAAAATCAAACCCAAGGCAGGGTCTCATGTTTATTAAGTGCAATGCTGCTAATAGGTGTCATTTACACAAGCATTATGAATGTCCCTGTCAATTCTGGCCAGTCACATTTTTTGCTAGCAATTTGTGACAATTTTAGCTTGTGCAATAAATATTTCTGGAGGAATTTTAGTTTTCAAAAGACAATACTAATGAATGCTATACTGTATATGAATTTTCAATAAATGGTATCAAAATAATCACCAATGTATTATCACATGAATTATGGCTAATTATGTATTTTCTTTTTATAATCGTAAGAGTTCATTCAATAGTGATACATTTATTTATTTGTATCATTCTTTTGCAGTTAGAATCACTGGTGATGATTAAATTATAGTTCTTCTGTTATTCTTGCCCTAATATATTTATTACAACTACCTACAGTTGGTCAAGCATCGACCAGACAGTGAAAAGAATGGGAGAGTAACATGGCAGCATGACCTTAGAGAGATTCTCATTCTTTTCTCTTTCTACAGCTCTACTAATTTTGGTCCAGCTGTCTATGCTGCAAACATTTTAGAAATTCCACCAGTAAACTTCAATGCATGTGTTTTTGACCCTTGGCTATTACAATAAAGGAGTTCACCAAATTGCTCTCATTTTGGGGAAACATGATATAAATAATAGTCTGGAGGAAAAAGTGATTCATTTTAGGTTATCAGCTGCCAACCCAATGTATTAACACATTGAAGGTCATAAACAGATATGTAAAAGTTTCCATACTTGGAGATAAAGTATCACATTCACTGTTTTTACAAGGGGGAAGCTATTGTTTTCATATTTCCCTTTCTGCCAATTCTTCCTGTAACCTTTTCACAAGGAAGTATAATGTAATTTTTTTCCCAGCACACCGTTCAATAAAAATATAACATAAAACAATTTTAGGGCCTAGAAACATTTAACAAATATGTTGTGAAAGGTAAAAGTATGTTCTTTCAAATTTAACAAAACCTGGGGGTCTTAAGCTCCCCAGGGAAATGGGAAAGTGACAGCCTGGTTGGTTAACCTTGGTGCTAGGCAGAATATCTAGTGGGTGTCACCACAATAGCAGGAGAGACAAGCAACAGTGATTGGTGGGCAGTTTAGTGAGGCAACCAGCAACAAGAAACTCCCGGGAAGAGGAGAGTATAAAAGGGTTGTTACAGGGTGTCATTGTTATGTGACAGGCAGGCGAGGAGTCACAGAAGAATTGGGGGTAGGGTTATATATTTATCATTTTTCCTATTAATAACATTGGGATCAACCATCCAAAATACTGGCCAGGCCGGTAAAATACCAGCCAGGTGGTAACCCTTATTGGGGGTGGAGTGGAGGTAAAAGCCCGTTTATCAAGGCGGCCTGCTGGGGAAATCTGTTAGCAGGGGCTGGCTAAAGGTGGCCATAGACGCAGAGATCTGCTTGTTTGGCGATGTCACCAAACAAGCAGATCTCTCCCTGATATGTCCACATTGAAGTGGGCGATATCTGGCTGTATCCGAAACGGGCAGTCGGATCGCAGCACCGCATACACTTGCAGATGCGGCTACGATCCGACAGGGTTTTTTAACTCGATCGATCGAGATCGGGGAAGCCCGTCGGATGGCCCCACACACCAGCCGATAAGCTGCCGACAGACCGTGTATGGGGGCCATAAGACAAAAAATGGGCAGCAATCATTTATTGTCAGCAGTTATATGGATTGGTTAACGTCAAGAGTGATAATAAGTTGTAAGCAATAAAGCAGCTGCAGCCATTTCCTCCACTAATAATCTGGTTTCATGTCAAGTTATTTCAGTGAGTTTAGAGTGCTGGATACGCTTCCCATGAATAGAACTATACTTTTTGAAGATAATTATTGCTTATGGTGAATCCCTACTATATGTGTAACCTGACTGCCAGTCTGACTGAGAATAAAGCAAATAATAATTCAATGAATGAAACAAGTTTCAAATGAATATACCATAGAAAGTAGTTAGCACAGTGTAAATTATACATGTTCTACAGAGTCCAGAGTCCATCCAGACCTGCATGGTTTCAGATGTCTTTAATAAAGTACTAAAGTACTTATTGGAGGCAAAACAATCATAGTGGGTTGATTTTCTAGTAGACTTAAAGGGCACCAATCATAACTAAAATCATTTACTAAGTAAATACAATATGTGAAAGTTCAAGAAATCTGATTTTTAAAACAGTTAGAAATGGCTGTATAATGTAAATAATTAGCTCACTATACCTTCTGCAAAATCTCCCCTATTGCCACTGCAGTTCTAGATGAGGCAGGCATCTTAGATTTCACTGACTCCTCCTACCTATATCTTCACAGCCAACTGCAGCTCTGAAATCTCGCACATGGTCAGTTGAAATTTGTTGATTGCCTAATAAACCTTCTGAGCTATTTTGAAATCTGCCAAACTTCTGTGTTAGTGCTGCCACCTTCTGGAAGTTGGTGTGTGCCCTTCATTTGCATAATGACATCACCAGCAGGGGATAAGACAGGAAAATCTCGTGATACTTCTAGAGTTTACTAAAGCTATGCATTCTGGGTAGAATACTCAGGACTTTGCATTTTATAGTCACTGTATGGACTCCCTCAGTGAAAGAAGTAAGGGATTTTTTTTTTTAAAAACCTGCAGTTTTTTTCAAAAAACTATATATGTAGTTTGATTAAACGTGTTTAGGTTGTACTGATCAGATTGTTATTATGTGTTTGATTTTGGCTTTGATAGGTGCCCTTTAAGGAATGGCTATTCAAATTACAAGACCCTTTATCTGGAAAACCCCAGGTTCAAAGCATTCTGGATAACAGGTTCCATACCTGTACTCTCTAATTAAAATCCTGACTGCTTTAGACCCTAAAGGGAATTTAATCTGGTTTTGCATAGCAAGATTTATAATTAAATAGGCGAGCTTTGGAAATTCATATAGATTTTCCCTCCTTTACATTGAGAGGTCTTGTCATGGACATTGATTAGCTTTATCAAGCTGCATAAACAATGTAAGCAAAAATTTTGCCATGGGTTGCAGCCCATCTTAAAGTTGGTAAATGAGCCTGCAAGACTTTGTGATCAAGTAGCATGAGTGTAGTGTAATCAGGGTCAGGCTGGGCCCCTGGACGAGACTGCGAGCAGGAAAAAAAGGTAGGAGCAGATGGGGGCTGAGGTGTTTAACATGTCTTTGCCTCTGGGGCGGGGGTATGGAGGGGCCCCAAAGCAGCAACCCTGGTGGGCCCTCCCGGCCCTGAACCCCCCCCCCCAGTCCGACCCTGAATGTAATGTCTTGGTTTGAAGAGTTACAATAGTAAGAGCAGTTTCAGTTGAAGGTCATGCCTAATAGGGATTGAACAAAAGCTCTCATCACTACTTATAACTAGGATTGGTGCCATCCAGACATGTCCAGATGTTTTTCCTTTATTCACATACATTATTCTCAAACGTTTTAGCCCATTGGATCAAGGAAATCTGTGAAAGTTCCTAGAGATATCAGTTATTACCAGCTTTGAACTATCCAGAGGGCTTCTGCGATATTGTCACTCTCCTCAACTCTTATCTTCAGGATAGCTTTCGAAAAATCATTCATTTCTGCACATCAAGTAAACCAAACACCTTCAGGACTTATGGTTTCCACTGACAGCTTGTTTAAATAGCCTAAGATATAGCTGAAATTTGCTTTCTAGTCTCTGATGGTTTTAGAAGCTTTTTGCTTTATATTAAATGTTTTTTTTTTAGATCTGGGTAGCTTGGAACACAGTGTTGTGATAATAACCAGCAAAGGTACCAATATAAGGGCCACCAGTTCTTGCTTGAATGATGTGTATGGCATTTATAAAGAATTGTTTCTCTGGTGCAGGGGATATTGATGTCAATATTATAAATATTATACATTTCTTATACCATGTTACAGTTAGAGGCAAAATATAAAAATATACTATGTCTCAGTCCTCTATCAAGATATGCATAGGAGCAATATGGAGCACAAAACTAATCATGTTTGGGAAATTTTATTTAATTATCTTAAAGGGATTGTTCACCTTTGAATTAACGTTTATGATGAAATAGAAAGTGACATTTTGCAGCAATTTGCAAAAATATCATTTTTTATTTGTGGTATTTGAGTTATTTAGCAGGTCTCCAGTTTGCAATTTCAGCAATCTGGTTGCTAGGGTCCAAATTACTCTAGCAACCATACATTCATTTAAATGAGAGACTACAATATCAATAGGAGAGGGCTTGAATTGAAAGATGAGTAATAAAAATGTTATAAAATTTGGGTTATTGTTAACAACTGTAAATAAATAAATACATCATCTCTTGTTTGTATGTAGCTTTTGAAGCCACAAGATTCTACAACGCAAGCGAGAGCAGTCCCTTATCCCGAGAACTGTGCGATGGAACCACATGTAATGAGGTGGAAAGCTCTGCTAACCACTGGACAGGTCAGAAACGCACACGGTGCATATAATGTAGCAGTAATTTAATATGACACTTAATATCTGGTCTATAAGTAAATATAGGCAAGGCAAGTGCAATAGTACTGCTTATATGATTATACTAGCCCTTAAATTCACCTACCTCTTTTTTTTCATTCTGCACTTTGATGCATCCCAGTTCCTGCTGATTCCTTTCATATGTCTCTCTGCTCCCACTCTCTGCATTTTAGTGACCTTTGCATCAAAGTTCTTCTTTACCCATATTTCTGTATATTCATTTCACTTTTTTTTCGTTTCAGCTTTTTCTCCCAATGGACCTTGCAGTGGGGCATTTTCTTGCCCAGAAGAGGATCATTTTGAGAGGTGCATGTGCTATAGAGACTGTGGGTATGATGGTGATCCAGTGTGTGGCTCTGATGGTACAGTTTATCAGAACCAGTGCCAGCTGGAGGTGACAGCCTGCAGGAATAACACCAGAATTGAACGTGTGCCCATGTCCCAGTGCACTCCAGGTAAGAGTACAACTCCATCTTTTAATATATGCAGAAAAGTTAATCTGGCCATATACACACAGATATGTTTTTTCTATACAGTCGACATAACGATAAATTTGTATTCTGTGCTCCTGACCGGTGTCTTTACAAACGTGGATGGCTAGCTTAGGAAGCATCTCCTCTTCAAGTTGTGGTGTTTCATGTTCATGTTAGTTTAAATAACCATTTCTCTTTGCATATAGCCAGATTGACATTTAACCTGATCTGATTAAAGTAGATGGTAATACAAGAGAGATTCATTCCCTTCATTGTGGTAATGATAAGCAGTGCACAGCATTTCAGAGAGCATGTAACTGAACTACAACAGTTATCTAAAGTGGAGCGGCAGCTGTGCAATATCATGTACCAATTGGTCTATTAGAATTTTAGCAGCTGATCAACTTTCCAAATGTCTTTGTTTAGAAGAGACGGTATCAGAAGAAGCAACTGATGTATTGCTAAACAGAGACCAAGACATGCTCCCAGAGAAGACAGGTAAATGTTTTTAGGATTCATCCTGTCATGTATAATATGGTCTTTTATTAGGTTGTGTGAGTGTAGGGCCTTGAAGCAAGCTATGCCAGTTTGTTGTATTTATATTTATAAAAGTGGTAGCATTTCACACCCTGCACACACATCACTTGATACGTCTCCTACATTACTTCAAATCATGATTCCCATCTTTTTTTTTTGGGCAATATGTCGCTGATTTTATGTTGCAGTGAAAGGGGCAGTCTGCACTAAACAAGAATGAAACCGCTTTCTGGTTCTCCCAAGTCACTGCAGAGAAAAGATAGAAGAACAAATAGCCAGTTAACAGATAAGGATGGTGGCAGACAGGGAGGTTAGTTGCCCAGCTACAAATCTTCTCTTCTTTGGCCGACTAATCTCCCCAAATGCCTTCCCAGCAAGAATACAAATCGACGGCAGGGTGGCATGCAAATCACTTCCAATTTCCGAAGTTGCCTAAGAAGCGATTCGTATGCCATCCTGCTGGCGATTTGTATTCTTGCCAGGAAGGCATTTGGGGAAATTAGTCAATCGAAGTAGACGTAGCAACTAATCTCCCTGTCTGCCACTATCCTAAGCCCTCTGTATATTGATCTGCTTCTTATCTCAAAGCCTAACACAGGCTGCTGCCTATGATATATTTATATAGATCTTATTATCTCCCATTGAGCAAAATACCCTTTTTACAAGGAAAGAGGGGAAGAAAAAAAAACATTATTATTTTACATTAGCAAAATTAAATATTGATCTTAAATTAAAAGAATAGGAATAATCATATATGTACCTGTTTCCTTTTAGCTCGAAACTTTTGTCCTCTGGGCCTTTTGTATTGGATATTGGTTTTTGTATTTAAATCTGTATGTATAGGGTGTTATTTATCAGCAGTCGAATGTTAGAGTTTTTTATACCTCGAATGAACTCCAATGGTATCTTATTATCTTATTAAAGAAAAAAATTGAATGGAAAAAAACTTGATTTTGTGCGTTCCAGTTCCGAAACCTGAAAACTCAAATGAATCAAGTTTTCAGCGGGAAAATACTCTAACCGCTCGAATTATTCGAGTTTTTGGGCAACCCTTCCAAAAAAATTCGAACACCATGAAGTCTATTAACATCCTCAAATGGTTCATGGGACCAATGCCATTGACTCCTACATGACCTTGACAGGTTTTAGATGATGTATTTTCAGATTCACGCAAAGCACTGTTGTTGATGACGATTCAAGCTATTTCCAGGTCGGGTTATAATAAATCTAGTTTTTTTAACCCAAAAATGTGAGTTTTGACCACAAAAATCAGCTCAGAAACTCAAATTTTCGTGGAAGACACAACTCAAACCATAAAAAAAGAACCTTCTTTTATGTATGTACCCATTTATTGTACAGCTTTAAAAAAATATGCGTTAATAATAATTTTACCTAGTATAAGATGTTATCCTATATATAGTGGATGGTTAATAATTCTGTTAAAGGGGTGGTTCACCTTCAAGTTAACTTTTAGTACATTGTAGAAGGGCCAATTTTCAATTGGTCTTCATTATTTATTTTTCATAGTTTTTTAATGATTTGCTATTTTCTTCTGTTTCTTTGCAGCTTTCAAATGGGGGTCACTGACACCATCTAAAAACAAATGCTCTGTAAGGCTACACATGTGCTGTTATTGCCACTTTTAATCCTCATCTTTCTATTCAGTCCATCTCCTATTCATATTCCAGTGTCATATTCAAATCAATGCAGGGTTGCTAGGGTAATTTGTACCCTAGAAACCAAATTGCTGACACTGCAAACTAGAGAGCTGCTGGATAAAAAGCAAAATAACTATAAAACCACAAAAAATAAAAGATGAAAACCAATTGCAAATTGTCTCAGAATATCACCCTCTACATTATACTAAAAGTTAACTCAAAGGTGAACAACCCCTTTAACTATAATTCATTATCTTAAATTGAACTTGTTTGTTTCAGAAGAAGACGTTCCTTCTCATCAGGCAGAAGTCTCCTATTATTCCTATGAGTATGATGTGGATCCATATGCTGCTGAGAATGAGGATAACTTTGAGATGGGAGTGGAACTAATTACTGTGTCAAGCTCAGCGGAAGAATCAGGAAAGATATATACAGCAACAGAGGACTGGTAAACAATCCTTATATCTTATTTTACCAATCAACAGCCATATATGTCAATGTTATGTGCAGCCTCTTCTCTGGCTACAATGTTCACTTTTGTATCTTCTTCCCCCCACACACAGAGCATGCAATTCAGACATGAATACTGCCGAGGAGTTGTTTTTTTTCCCTTATTTCATTGACAAAACTGGTATAAAAAAAGGACTTGGACTTCTTAGATTGTGAGCTCTTGATATAGGCGCTGTCAGATTACCATTTCTTCTAAAAGCTGAGTGAAGAAAAGGACTGTAGCTGTAAAAGGATGAAGATCTCCACTCCTCCAAATAGGACACACGTTTTAACAGTTTTAAGCATTGCCGTTAGCAAATGGATTTGCTGCTGTGCCTTCGATCTCTGTGCCCTTTCTTAAGTGTTTCCTGTTTTTCCTTTAGGTTGAGGGTTTCTCCTACTGCAGAACTGCATTATTCAATAATGACACTTTATTAGAGAAGATGTTGCATTAGCTGTTGTCAAACCACTGTCAAATTTTAATAGCATTCCACAGGTTTTTGTTATTCTGTCTGTACTCCTGTGTAGCGTATTAACAACCACAGGAATCCTTTTCATGTTTATGGAAGCAAAGCGTTTACAATAAATGTGTGGCTACCAACGCAAGGCTATATGATATTTACTGTGGATATACCAAATATCTGTTTTGCATTCCTTTATTATAAGTATGCATATAATCTCAGTTATTCTTCCCGGAAGTTCAAATAATTTTTTGGCACCATGGTTTTTAAAAATGGGAAATTGGTTATTCAGTAATGATCATTAATCCTGCAGTTGAGTCCTGTGTTAAAGTTATAACAAGAATCCAAGAATAGTAAAGGGATAGTCAGTCTTTGGGGATTGGAAATTGGAAATACTAACAAAATGCAATTCACAAATGCTGTTGTTTTGGGGGAGGATAGGGATGGATTTTGAGCTGTCCTTTAATGTGAGCAAAAAGAGAGAACAAATTATTTTACATTTTAGCATTTAACATTGTATAGCCTTGTGCCATTTTTGCATATCCCCTCCGTTAAACGTTAATAATCATCGGATGACCCTGGAGGGAATATTATGTAATGGAATTAATTAGGTCAGCCCTTTGGAAAAGATGATTTATAATTTTAATCATACACCCATCTTTACAAGAAACAGTGGAACCATGTTATTCCTTTTTGACTTTTTTCTTTACTTTTTTTAATCTCTCACTGTACAGCTATTTGTTTTAGTGGCACTTTGGGTACAGTATTAGAGTCCAGTGGATTTTTATTTTTTGTCTGTGAACAACAAAACCAGTTGGTCTTTACAGACAATGCATCATGTCTCAGCCTGTTGGTTTTAGTTCAGGCTTCGTCTGAGCTGTACAACTTGAAGCTAAAATATTATGTAGGGTTACCCCCCACCCCTGTAATCTAGATTTGTCTCTAAGAAACCACTGAATGGTTTCTTATAAATAAGAGCTTCAAAGTGGAAGTGCCATGGTATCAAACACTGCCCATGATAAACAGGGCATACAGCAGCCCCTTGTTTCTGTTATTATTGTCTATGCTGGGCATTGAGCCCTGTGTTCTTTCTGCTCTCTTTCTGCACCCCTGAACCTGTAGAGTCTGCTCTAACATTGTTATGACATTCCACTCATCCAGTAATTTAATTCTGAAAACCATTATGTTTAATATATGTATGTTTTTCTATGGTTCTTTAAAACACATATTTAAATTAAATGTTAAAAGAAAAATATTTGTATTTTTGCATTGCCAAAGCTGCCGCTGCCGCTGAAGGTGGATTTTTATTGTAAGATTTTTGGTATGTTGTACAGCCAGCCCCATGGATGGGGTCGGTGGAGGAAATGGCATTAACTCACCTTCTATCTAAATATTTTAAAGCTTTTATTATACACTGAAAATAGGACAGATGCTCAACTCTCACTGCTAAAGTTGTCTGCTAGCTAGTGCCTTGTATAATGGCGCAGGCAATTTCCTGCAGCAAAGGGAGTAATGCTAAATGTTAGTGAATGTGGTATTTTTTTTTGCTGTTGGAACTGTATAAGCTTTTACCATGATCTATGGTATACATGTAAATGGATGTGATTTTGTATCTGGTGGTTTATTTTCCCCTCACCTGCCTTAAACAAGAATAAACAGTGTTTAACGTTGATTTGGCATTGTTTCCTACCTGATATATATATATATATATATATATATATATATATATATATATATTAACAGTGTATATATATATATATATATGATTTCATATGTATTCTGGGCACTTGATACTGAAATTATGTCAGTCTGTAAAGCACGTGGCCTACTGGGGATTCATCAAAAACATAAACAGTCTTTATCTAGATAGTCCTGTCCTATTGGCTAATATTTAATATTATGCAGAGACAACACATGAGAATGTATAGCCCTAAGTTTCTTGAACTTATCAAGCTTCGACCTAAAATTGTACTTGTCAGTGGGCAGTAACTCATAGTAACCATTCATATAGTTGCATTAAATGTCAACATCAGACAGGAGGTCTAAGGCCCACTGGGGCTTCACTACAGTGGCCCCCATACCCCCCTCTGGGCCCCCCTGTCCTAGCCACAACCCTCACAAGTACCTGTCCTCTAGTTGCAGCCATGATCTGGGGGGGGGGAAGTTAAGGGGGTAGGGTACCTGCAGCTGGGGGAAAAGCCAATCACTGATAGGTTGATGTGAGTTACTGCCCATGTGTTAATTTTGCCCAGTGTTTATAAATGAGCTCCATGTATTTTCTAGTACCTAGATTCTTAAGCATAAGCATTTTTTATTTTTTAAGGTTTTAACGAGTTTTCTTGAGTTTTACATTAACAAGCAAGATTTTAACAGAAGTCCTATGTTGGGCTGTGCAGCAAACTTAAGGAATTGCGTTCATATACAATACTACAGTTTTCTCATTAGCACTTGGTGCTCCAACTGGAGATCATTGGCAAAGTGGTAGTTATCAAAAAACTTACACACAGAGAAGAATTTTGTCGATTTCAGCTGCATTTGTTTTATTTAGGGGTGGTATTGAGTGACCTCAACCCTGCTTTATGACCTTGGGCATTACTCGGAAAATCCAAGTTATTGGCATGTAAGGTAAACAAAAAAGATATAGTAAGTTTATTCTCTAATAGTTGATGTATGTTGGTGAAGATTAGCAGCACTCATACGGTTTATTCTGCTGTGTCTTACTTGTCACTCAGGCTCAGAGCACAACCCTGGACCATGAAAATGTGGAAGACTATTAGTATATTAGTCAACCATTTACAAAGAAAAAAACCCAGACTTATTTTGATCCAGCTAAAAGGTAGCAAGCTACAAAGCAAAAGCAGACTTCTAATACACTGCTATGATTAACAACACTAATACAGTTTAGCAACTATTTTACATGTTAGTGAATCAGCCCCACTGCTACAAAAACTTCAAACACTACCTTGTAAATCCAACAGTCTCCAATTACTTCATTTTCTGCTATGACTTACAAAACAAAAATTGTGTGCCCAGTGCTCAAATCTGTATCTATAGAATCAATGGTATTATCTGGCTCAAGAGAAAACACGGTTGTTCTGTTCTGCTCGACTTCTAAGAACAGTGTTTTTACTCAATCACATTTCTGGGAAACCTTTGCTGGTTTTTATTATGTTTCTTGCTCAATCAATGACGCCAAAGGAAAATCCTTAGAAATAGCCTAATCCAGTGTGTTCTGGATGTGTGTGTATGTGTTCCATACAAGTGTTTAAAGGTATCATTATTAACAGCTTGTTAGGTAATCTTTTGAGTGTATGTGACACTGTTCATCATCTGTATACCTTTAAGAAAATAAGAGATAACTAGATCATAATCTTGTGTTTAGTAAAAGAGGCACCATTTTTTAAAGGAAATGTGAATCCTCAAAACACTTGAATGTACAATGCTCTTCTGAGCACTTTAGCAATTTACAGTTTTTTTTTGTAATTTTCAAGATATTAGGGAAACTATTACACTGTTAATATAATGAAATTGAAGCAACTGCACCATCTGCTGGTCAATTCTGTCAACTAGCCTGACAACTGAATAAAGTTGTTTGATGTTGCTTTACTTAGAAAAGAATAGAGCGGCATTTGACATTTCTCTACTGTTTTCTAAGCAGCCACAGCACAAGACTGCTTCTTGTGTTATATACTCCCAACTGTCAGGCCACTGAGAAGCAGATTGTTGATATTATTCTAATTCCATAACAGAAGTAGTGTAAAATTGCCCTAATATCTTGAAAATTAGGGGAAAATATATGTATATTACAAAATTACTCAAAAGAACAATTTTCCATTAATTTGTTTTTGGGGGCTTACATTTTCCATTTGATGCATCCCTACTACTTTATACGTATTTTCACATCTTTGTTTTCAAAAGAAAATTCATGGATAAGATTCATTTTGAGATGTAATTCAATTCAGAAAAATGGATCTCACGGTTTATCACTTTAATCTATTTAACTGTTGAAATCTATGGGAAAATCTGGAACTGTATTTGAGTTTTCACTTGATAAACCATGAGATAACTTTTTCTCACTGAATTGAATATGGCCTAATGTGTGGGGATGTCAAGAGAACTCATTTTAAAGACCATATTCCACTTTACACCAAATATTATAGAATACAGGCTATATAATGTCATGATCATCATCTCCTTAAGTTAAAAGGGTTCTTCTCCTTTGATTAAACGTTTGGTATAATGTAGACAACAATATTCTGAGACAATTTCCTTTCATTTTTAATTGTTTGTGGTTTTTGAGTTATGTAGCTTTTTATTATTACTCATAGAAAGATGAGTAATAAAAAGTAGCAATAACAAGACATTTGTAGCCTTGCAGAGCATTTATTTTTAGATTTATTATTGTTATTTATTATTAGATGTTTAACATTGGCAATTCTATAACATACTAAAAGTTAACTTAAAGGTGAATCACCCTTTTCAATAAACCCAATAAGAATATTTTGCCACTAATACGGATTCATGCAGCTTAGTACAAGGTACTGTTTTATTATTACAGAGAAAAAGAAAATCAATTTCAAAAATTTGAATCATTTGCTGATAATGGAGTCTATGGGAGACAGTCTTCCGGTAATCCAGAGTGTTCTGTATAACGGGGTTTCAGATAACTGATCCTATACCTGTAGCACCATAAGGAGCGCATGATGATGCCAGACTTGTCCTCTTTTGGAATTATATATAGCCTCTTTTTCTCCACCTGTTGGTTTCTCTTCAGCCCTGGCAATAAGTCTCCTTTTTGGGCACATCATTAAAATCCCATTACCTCGGTGCCCCACGATATCATGGATGGAAAAGAAATGTGTCAAATAATGTTACAAAACGGAGCGAGAATGGGACATTGAGCTGGTTGCAGGTAGAATGTCTTTGGAAGTCTTGAGGGAAGTGATTGATAATTTAGATCTTTTTCTAAACTGTTGCCTCACCTTCTCACGGAACTCATCTGAGACATAATAGTACACAAAAGGATCTACACAGCTGTTTAATGAGCTGATGGCCAAGCAGATCATGTAGACTGAGTAAAGGTCACCATCAGTGTGAAGAAAACGCTCTGAGTAGTGAATGAGAGCTACCACATTGCTGGGCGTCAGTAAGACAATTACTATGACTAAAACCAGGGTAGTTAATTTTAAAGCATAGGCATACTTTTCTTCATTACGCATAAGCACACGGATAACTGACACATAGCTAAATATAATGATGGTCAAAGGTAGAAGGAAGCCCAAGACAATGAGGCAAATAAAGTAATAGAACAAGTACGTGACTTGTTCTTGTCTTGGCAGACCATCATGACATAGGGTAAGGTCGCTTTCTGACAGAGGATAGGACTGACGCATCAATGCCAGGGGCAAGATGGATAAAACTGCAATCATCCATGAAATGGAACACATAAAAATGGCAAAGTGTTTGCTTCTAAATGTTCGAGAGAAAAAAGGGTGCACCACAGCCATGTAACGATCCACACTGATACTCATGAGGAGGAAAACCGAGCAGTAGATGTTTGCATAGAAAAAGCAAGTAACAGCTCTGCACAAGGTCTCCCCAAAAATCCAGTCATTGCCAAGAAAATAATATGAGATCTTAAATGGAAGAGTAACAATGAGCATGAGGTCGGCAACAGACAGATTTATAAGGAAAACAGTTGAAGTCATCTTCTTAACTCTGGTGACCAAGACCCAAAAAGCCACAGCATTAGCTGGTAATCCCACCAGAAATACCAGAGTATATATGGAAGGAATGACTAGAACAGTGATGGGGCTTTTCAAGTGAGCTATGGAGGATGGAGAGATGCATAGGTAGGTCCGGTTATTTTTGCTGACAACTTCCCCTGGGAAGGACCGAGGGCACATCTTGAAGTCTGAGAGCTCAGTATCATTAGTTGGTTCTTCTGTGCCGTAATCTGTGAGGGTAAAATCAATGGCAGTTCATTAATATGTCATTGTTTTTATTCTCATCAGCTCTAAAACATTCTATCTGCTTTGAGCCTTCTAATTTCACATTTTATTAAACAAAACGTTCAGTCTTTGTGATGTCACCTACAGGTTGTCCTTTTAAATTCACTAATCACTAAAACTTGGAGTATATTAGCAGTTACATTCTGTAGGTATCTGGGCATATTTTTCAATTCACACCAGGATCACAAACGATATAGAGCCTTCAGGATAGGACCCAAACTCCCAAAAAAAACCCACAAATTTCCTCCAAATGGAATCACTTATTATGATGCCAATAGGAGAACAAAAACATCATCAGGTTTTGAGATTCACTTTACTGAGTGACCCGTTAGACTTCTCCGAAATTTTGTTTTTTTGTGCACCCACCTACATCAATATATGGGGAAATGCCCTTATTGCATTTTACTCATTCACAGTTGGGGTACCATTTTACCACAGAGACAGCCTCTCTCCCTCTGCACTAATCTGCCCATCTCAATTATTTCCAGATATGAGGGATGGGGTAGTTCATTATATTAGGGAGGCCCTAATTCTTAAGTTGTTGTGAATGAGGTGCAAAGCTAGAAGCAAGGGTGCTTCCCGACTGAAACCTAACTGCCTTTGAAAGGTTCAGGATTTCCTAAGTGCTTGTAATGATGCTGGAATTTGGGGTAAAATATATAAATTTTTTAGTTTTTTTGTAGTTTTTTAATTATTTAGCTTTTTATTCAGCAGCCCTGCTGTTTGTTTGCAATTTCAGCAATTTGGTTGCTAGGGTCCAAATGACCCTAGCAATCATGCATTGGTTTGAATATGGGACTGGTATATGAACAAGAGGACCTAAATAGAAAGATGAGTAATAAACAGTAGTGAGTTCCCCCTTGTAAGCTGGAAAGAGTCAGAAGAAGAGGAATGCAAATAATTCAAGAACTTAATAAAAAATGAAGACCAATTGAAAAGTTAGAATTACCCATTCTATAACATACTAAAAGTCAACTTAAAGGTGATCCAACTCTTTAAATATAATTGATCAAAAGTAATTACATGTTCAAAATAACAGCAAAACTTTGAAAGAATCCAGATGTTTTAATATTGGTGTAGTCATATTATTCGGTTTCTTTACCCTCTGAATAGCTTTTTCTAAAAGTGGCTCTATCACATGCTAATATCCATCTAATAATATATTTTTTAATAGTAATATATTCACAATTTATGCTATACAGGTATGGGACCTGTTATCCAGAGTGCTGGGGACCTGGGGTTTTCCACATAAATGTGTCTTCTGTAATATAGATCCTCATACTTTGTCTACTAAAAAATCATGTAAACATTAAATAACCCAATAGGCTGGTTTTGCTTCCAATAAGGAATTATATCTTAATTGGACTAATGTACAAGGTACTGTTTTATTATTACAGAGAAAAAGGAAATCGTTTTTAAAAAATTGGATTTTCTGGATAAAAATGGGCATCTCTATGGGAGATCCCATAATATGGATATCAGATTTCCAGGTACATGGATCCCATACCTGTATGTGTGTGCATTTAAGTGTCTGGAGGAATCTGGACTGTTCCAGATCAGGGCAGGCTCTATGTCTCCAATTCTTTGCTGCATGCCTCCGGCATTACAACTGATGACTCTGTTAGTGCATGTAAGCCTGCAGGGGAGACCAGTGTTAAATACTGCTGGTACTCAGCACCTAAAGGGTTATGTTATTTGTTCTGATAATGGAATATTGCCATGACTTTAATGTAGGGTTGACATCTGGCCAGTAAAAATGATGGTTGATCCCAGTGTTATTAATAAGAAAAAAGAATTAGGCCGGTATTTTTTTCCCAGAAAAGGGGACAACCCTACTTGCATGGCCTGGCTGGCTTTAGAACTGTCCAGTTATCATGGAAAGGTGCCAACACATATTAAACATAAATACATTAAAAACACACAAGCAGTAAAGTGGGAACTATTATGAAATTCATTGATGTAGCTGTGGGGACATGATGTACACACAATCAGTACATGATAGCCCTCCTTTAAACACAAGATTACTAACGGAGACCCAATTAATGCCTTATAATAGCATACGTTATAACATGAGAAAACAATCTCTCCATATAGTTTAACTGTACAGTCACACACAACTGAATACAACAGAAAAGGAGTGTGTGAGAAGTACATTGTTAAGCAAATGTGAGCTGGTGTTCTGGCATGTTTTAGGTTTAGCTATTTAAGGCATGTCCCAGCTGGAACCCAGTTCTCACAAAAACTAAAGTTATTTTGTGTTCTGAGGAGGGGGCCCTGGATCTCCAAACTTACTCTCAGTGACTGCATTACTACCCACAGCGTCATTCAATACTTCTCTCCACAGTCTGGGAGAAGAGAGGGACAGTAAATGCTCCCGCAGAGGATAATAAGCCGGATACTGACACTAAAAAGAGAATGTTAAATCTACTTCAGAGAGAAGTTGGCTTTGTACATACCATCATAGTCGGTTGTGGCTAAAGAGTCGCCCCAGAGCATTACCAGGAACAGTGGAGCAGAGAAAGTACACAAGCGCCATAAAGATCCCATGATATTAATGATCTGCTCAGGACTAGAGCAAAAGGGATGCTGTTTTTGACCAGATTAGGCTCGACTTCCCACCACATGAATTTTGCTAAAGGAAACACAGAAAGGAAACTGTAGATGTGCAGGCGAGGGGGAGGGAGCCCATGTGCATCAGATTATAGCTGTGTCCTATAAGGAGAATGTTAGGGACACTGGTAGGAAACACTAAGGTTGAATGTTTCACGTTTTCCCTTTTTCTTTTCATCCTGGGACTAAGCAATTAGGACATTTTTTTCTACCAAAAACCATTTTAATAATTCGAACAAAGAAAAAACAGGTTGAATCTATTTCTAATGGACAATGTAGATATAGGCTTATTTAGTGTGCGTAAGGTCACAAGTAGTACATTACAGGGGTCACCCCCATTCATCCCAAATGACACTCCTCCGGTATATTGCTGAATCAAACACAGGCAGCATAATGAGAGACACACACAACTCACATCCAAAGAGACACAAGAGAGACACACACAACTCACACTCATTGGAGCCAGAAATGCAATCCTCTAGCGAACGGGACTGTCACTAGCGTTAATTCGCACTCTATCGCCTGGCAACTTTTTGCTCAGGGGAATGGTCATTGATCCGCCAATTCAGTAAAGTGTGGATCTTACTAAATGTTTCCTTTTTCACCACCTCAGACCAGGCGAATTGCTAAAATGAAGCTAGATCTTCCTCACTCTGATGTCAGTTACATCATATCCTGTCTGCTAAAAATGCATTAATGATTAAAAAAATACTGGCAACTTTTTTCTTTTTTTAAGGGTGATTTGCCTGCAAAAGTCCTAACTTAAACTTTTTTTCCTTCACCTTTTTCCACAGACATTTGAGAACATGTGGAACATTCCTTTTACAGTGAGCTCTTGTGTAGGGCATAATGTTAACTCTTTTGTCTTTATTAAGGTTCCTTGGACATTTGTAATAGAAAGTGGTAACTATTTGCATCAACATCTCTAATAAAGACGTCCATACAAATTTAATGCACCCTCCCTATTCAATTGACCTAAGCCTAAGATAACTAGTGATTCTTCACTAGACACAAATAAACGCTAGCACATCTTCACTTTGAAATGCTCGCACTGGTGAAGTAACACTAGTGCAAAGTCACCAGCATCCGACACCCAGGACACAACTTTGAATATTAGTGAATTTGCACTTGGCAAAGTTGTGCAAGGTATGCAAAGTGAAAATTTGCTCGTTAGTGAATCTGCCCCATTGAGTTCCTCCTATGGGTGAAAAATGCCAGTGAGTGTTTTTTATTCTGTGTTTTGTAATTGAGCCCTATATAATCATAGCTGGTTACAAGAGTTGTTAGTAATGTAGGAATAGTATTACATAATCTAGATACACACATATTTATTTTACATGATGGTACCCTGCTTGGTTTATTATATTACGTAAACTTCAGTTGTACACACCAATCTCTGTTGAGCATAGCAAAGGGAAATAATTGATTTTCTGTTCATAAGTGGAAATAATAAAGGGCTACCCCAGGAATACTCTGCTGTTATAAATCAACTAGAAAACAAAATGTGTATATAGATCTGGTAAGCACTCCTAAAGTGATTTATTGCATATTTACCAGTTCTACCAATGTTTTGGCTACTAACAGGGAGGCCTTGGATAGGTAAATATGCCATTAATCATTTTAGGTTTGGAATCTCACAGTGATTACCAAGTTATTTACATATATTTATTTACCGGTATAAATACCCAAAGTATCGAGGGGAGTACAGGGGAAAGTGCAACACTCCGTGAGATTCTGTGCAAATGTTCTGGTCATGTATATGAGACTCAAGGAATGCAGTACTTTTTCACTTACTTAAAGAGGTTGTTCACCTTTGAGTTAACATTTAGTATGGCAGAGAGAGTGATAGTCAGAAACTATTTGCAGTTGGGTTTCATTTTTAATTTTTTGTGTTTTTTTTTAGTTATTTTGCTTTTTATTCAGCAGCTCTCCAGTTTGCATTTTCAGCAATCTATTTGCTCTACTATTTTACTGCTCTACAGGGAAACAAACAAAGAAAGTAAGGCAGGGGTTCCTGCTGTTCATAAGTATGATTGTTTCCCTGCACAGCAGTAAGGGACCGTCTGACAATTCCTATCCACAGAAGTAAATGAAGAGAGAATTTCACTTCATACAGTCAGGTTTCTTATAAAAATGCTACACATTGTTTAATTAAAGCATATTGGAGATTTCTTTTTCATTAAAGAAAGTAAAAATGGGGTTTTATTTTTTTTGCCTTTACATGCCCTGTAACTTAGTATCAGTACAGCTAGAGGACCTTGAGACATTAGTAAAGGGATTCTGTCATGATTTTTAGGATGTATTTTTTTATTTCTAAATTACATGGTTTACACTGCAAATAATTCACTCTACAATATAAAATGTCATTCCTGAACCAGGAAGTGTATTTTTTTTGGTGTAATATTGCTGTACGTAGCCATCTCAGGTCATTTTGCCTGGCCATATGCTTTCAGATCCAGCACTTAAGGATGGAACTGCTTTCTGGCAGGCTGTTTTTTCTCCTAGACAACATAACTGAATATCTCGCAGTGGGACAGGGATTTTATTATTGAGTGCTGTTCTTAGATCTACCAGGAAGCTGCTACAGATGCAGTCACTTGGATTTGTGAGTTAAATGGGTCATGACTCAGGGTTAATTGAAGAAACTGTGTTATCTAAAGTTATCTTAACTCATTTAATGCATTTAACCTTTTCATTAGCATACCAAAGCACCATTGTTTTCAATGGTGAACTCTTTAATTGGATGGGATCCCGTGACACAATATTCTGTGATAAGTGAGTTAAATGGGATAGATGAGTTAAGTTTTTCTGTGTCAAATGCACAATCCAAAGTGGCTTCATTTGTATCTTGTGTTAAGGAGCTGTTATCTGGTTACTGTCTATCCCCATGTCAGATTTCAAAATTAAACATAAAAAATCTGTTTGCTCTTTTAAGAAACAGATTTATGTGCAGAATGCTGCTGGAGCAGCACTGTTATCTGATACGTTTTTATTTTTTTAAAAACAAACAAACAATTTTTCCCATGACAGTATCCCTTAAAAGACAAACAGGAGAATTCAAAAAGCTTATTTTAACTGTATAACATATAACTTGAACAGCCTCAGTCATCATCCAAATAAACAGCAACCTCAATAGAAGTATGTATGTTACTCATGTCCAAAAGTAAAAACAGTGAATCACTTCTCCTACATTTCCTTTTTCATGGATATAACCAAAACATGCAGCATATGACAGACAGGCTTCCTGTGTTATGAGTGTTGGTTCTTCTTGCCTATTTCTAAGGCATTTTGTTGTTCTGTTATACTCTTACATCCCTAAGGCTAGGGCCAGACAATGTATTACCGCTGCCCTGTTGCACCCCTACCCTTTTGAACTGCATGTTGATTTAGGCGTCAAATTAAAAATCTTGAGTTTCAACTGTGAAACAATTTTTTCGGTGCAGACAGAGCAGGAGCAGAAGAGCAGCGGGACAGAGGAGTCTCCGCAGGCCGAGATCCACCATCGTCTGGCCCTGTCTAAAGAGACCACAAACTTCTTATCACCTCTGCTATTATCTAAGTCTAAAGGCTGTGTCCCAGTCCCAGGCATATGTGCAAAAACGGTGAATCCCATAATGCAGTTCCATTTTCCATCCTTCTCATGAGTCAAACACAGTTATGGCTGCCCCTTAAAACCTTTGTTTTTATTTGAACATTGTCATTTAAAGGTCTTCTATAGTCATAATGTTCATGTCTTCTTCTTCTTCTTTTGCCTCACAGTTAGATTCACAATGCTGAGACCAGGGGTTTAAAATAATTGCTTGTCTTCCATGCTACCTGGTCATGGACAGGGAATAAAATACCTAATATGATAACTCTGGTACCATTTAATTAGCAAATTTCATTGATTAGCATTTCTGTAAAATCCAGGTGTAAAGTATCCAAACTACAGTGATGTTTGTCATGAAATACAGTGGTGTGAAAAACTATTTGCCCCCTTCCTGATTTCTTATTCTTTTGCA
>CM044431.1:120848078-120895975 GCA_024363595.1 Xenopus borealis | reverse complement strand
GCAAAAGAATAAGAAATCAGGAAGGGGGCAAATAGTTTTTCACACCACTGTACATGTTTACTCTTCAAAAACAAATGGGCCAGCAAAAGCTATCTATAGTGCACCATGATCAGTCAATTTTATGCCATGAAACCCCAAATAGGTTTAGAGAATTAAACATAGCTCTCCTGGTACATAAGTGGAGTAATGACTTTGTAAATTGGTTTGACCTCCCATTTAACTTACTGAGTGTATTTGCCAATAAAAATGGTCCTCAAGTTATTGTATCTCTTTTATAAATTCCCTTTTCCTCGCCTGCCCATCATTTTTGCCAGACTGGATTCTATGAGCTCTCCTTTCATATTATGTAATAACCACAGATAAGCTTACACACTTACATGGCTACACCGTTTCCAATCCAAGAGGAGGTCAGGCACTTCTGTAACTCTTTTTCTATTATTAGCCTGCACATCTAGTATATGTTGGCTGGTGGTTTTCTCCTTCAGTTGAAAATCCAAATCAATGGAAACAGCAGGCTTGGTTGAAGAGCTTGCAAATATTCACTGATGGTGGGGGCACCCAAAGCAGTTGCTTCTATTCCACCCTGAATGTGCAAGTTTTGGATAAATGATCTTACATGTGTTAAATGCCTTCAAATTACTCTCTCCCTGAATATTCTGGTGTAACCCAAAATAAATACACAGGAAACCCATTATCCAGAAAGCTCCAAATTAAGGAAAGGCCGTCTCCCACAGACTCCATTGTATCCAAATAATCCAAATATTTTAAAATGATTTCTTTGATCCAGTACCTTGTACTTGATCCCAATTAATATATAATTAATCTTTATTGGAAGCAAAACCAGCCTATTGTGCTTGTTCAATGTTTACATGATTTTCTAGTAGACGTAAGGCATGAAGATCCAAATTACAGAAAGATCTGTTATCTGAAAAACCTCAGGTCCCAAACATTCTGGATAAGAGGTCCTTTGCTCACCTGGTAGAATACAACCACCCAAGCATAACTACCAGGGGTATGCATCCAGGCTGGGGCAACACTAGTTTTGCTGGCCCAGTCTGACACTGGAGAGAGAGACAGGGAGCAAGAAAGATAGACTCTTCAAGTTGCAAACTACTTAGCAGCAGTAACCCTAATCTGTAATTCTATAAATGGAAACAGGCTGATGTGACAGCTGAAGCAAGTGTGTATTGTGAGGCTCTGGTTTGGGGATATTTATAATCAGGACTGGACTGAGAATCAAAATAGGCCCTGGCATTTCAGGTACACAGAGGCCCAATCAGCCCACATAGAGGCCCAAACAGTCCCCACCAGCCCACTAAATACTGACTTTCTATGGGACCTTATAGCAGCCCATCTGGCATTTGCCCTAACCCACATATTGCCAGTCCGGGCCTGTTTATAATAATGTAATAGAAGTTGCAAAGTGTGCACCAGGTACATAGTAACCCACCAGCAGGTAAAGTTTTCGAATCTTCTGTTTGAGAGCAAACATCTGATTGGTCATTGTGGGGTACTAGAACTGGTGCACAATATGTGACTATAATTTCATAACAAAGGCCTAGCTACATGCATTATCCATGTCAACTGTGCAGTGACTCTTGTCGGCCAGTCATTGTCAATAATTGTACTGTTTTCTTTGCCATTTTGTAAATGAAAGGGATCATTCACCTTTAAGTTAATGTTTAGCGTATAATAAAATGTGCAAATTTTACTAATTGGTAGAGTCACCCATATCATCCATTCAGCATGTAGTATTCCTGGGTCGCCTGTTTAAAAGCATGCATATTATTTGTTTGCTGTATGATACTGCATGTAGGCAAAATGAGTGACTTTGTGTTATAGAGTGTTCTGTTGTTAGCAGCCTTTCACTTGGGCATCATTTTTAAATTATTTATTTATTTCACTTATTTGCCTTCCTCTTCTACCTCTTTCTAGCTTTTTAATGAGAATTACTGACGGTCGCTCTGTGAGGCTATATTTACTGTTACTTTGTATTCATTATTTTCCTGCTCAGGGCCCCTCCTATTCATATAGTAGTCTCTCATTAATGACTCTGCCTGGTTGCTTCAGTAAACCGGACCTGAGCAACCAGATAGCTGCAGACATTCCAAACTCGAGAACTGCCGAACAAACAGTTAAATCATTTCAAAACCATAAAAAATGAAGACCAGATGTACATTTTCTCAAAATGTTGCCATCTACGTCATACTACAAATGAAAAAGTGAACCCTTTAAGTTGATGTTATTCTCTAGGGAGATTTGGGGTACTGTGTGTGGGAGTCTGCAAGGCAAAGCCCAATGATGAAGTGTAAGTTTTAATGCTTTGGGGATACTACAGTTCAGGCAGAGACAGCTGCTTCCTGTCTGATTCATAGTGTCTTATCTCTATAGGATGTGTGGAATGAGATGATAGATGTGGCTCTACGTAACTACTGCTACACAAACAAGCTGACTCACACTGTGTCCTCCTTCCACTAGTATTACTGTGTTATATCTATGCATGTGGTCTCCCTTTCAGCAACTCTCTTCTAATGGCAAAGCATTCTATTGATTTCTGCTTCTGAGAAATTTGCATGTGCCTACTCCTCCCCAGCATTTGGGTATAATTCTTCTCCTTGCCCCTGTCTCCTTGTACAATTATAAGAAAAAATCGTAGCTCTACTAGCCTGGAGTTACTCTGTAAAGCACTGTGTAATATATTAGCTCAATATCAAACTTTAAAGTATGGGTATGAGACTTGTTATCCACAGGGCAACGGGTTTTCTGGGTAAGACATCTTGTCAGCTTTAAATAAACCCAATAGGCTGGTTTTGCTTCCAATAAGGAGTGATTATATTTGTAGGATCGAGTACAAGGTACTGTTTTATTATTACAAAGAAAACTTTCTGGATAATAATGGGTTTTCCAGATAACAGATCCCATACCTATAATATTGTCACCTCCCAATAGATACAGAATGAATGTATGGATGCGGTCAGGAGGTTATCCATACAAGATGGTGCCCCTTATGAATGTTTCTAAATATGTAGTCTCCCTCTGTAGTTCTGTCTTCCCCCCTCTTTCTCGCTTTTGTTCTTTCTCTATCTATAAATAATAATAGCATAATTCAAAATACACAGCACTCCATAATTCCATATAGTTTTGTCCAAAGATGTCAGTGATGCTATAAACAGGATATGACCCTGCATGACATCAGCGTGCGTCTGTCAGATTAAAAAAAACTGTCACATTCAGCTGATGGATATCTTAACATGACAGGCCTTCCATTGTGTTCACTTAGCTCTAACCCTTGACTGACTCTCAAACTTGTCAGTGTCAGTGGCTGATATAAAGCAGATAAAATACATGTGTATGAAGGATGTCCAGTATTTGTTTCTAAACTGTAGGTACATATCGCAAGCTTGGGGAAACAGGAAGTTTATGTTAGAACCTCTCTAGCTAAAACTTTTTATTTTCTAAAACATTCATTTGTGACTTTGGCAGAACATACTGCTTTTGTGTTTAAAAGTTTAGAAATAGTGATCTCACTAGATGCATTACTTGAGCAGACTTTTCAGAAAGATAACATCTCTATTTTATTTGACCATCTTTGGCTGCTTAAGCAATTTTCCTTCTAAGCCCTTGTTCAGACACACACTCAAGTTATAATACCAGAGCACACACACAAACAGTGGAGCACACAGAAATCTGGCATGGACACACATAGTTTAACAGTTTAAAGGGTGGCTATCTTTAAATTTGTTATAGAATGGTTAATTCTAAGCAATTTAATGCAATTGGTCTTTCAAATGGGGGTCACTGACCCCATCTAAAAAATACAAATACTCTATTATATAATACGGTTTCAATAATTTTTATTGGAGTTTTCAAAAGCATTTATACATAGATACAGGCATTAATGGTATATCAGTATATATCATTACTATTTTAAACCTGTTTCAAAAATGATTACTAACAATGAAATATAACAGTCAAACCTCAAATTTTGACATATCCCTTAAGGTCAAAGTAAGTACACTTTTAACGCTATATTCATTAAGGAGTTCTATGTTAAACACATTGATTTACCTAGAAACCAATCATTCAATCAATTCTTATCTTTTAAACTATAAAAACAAGTTTTGTGTATCATTTCAGGTATGACATTGTATTCCCAGCCATCAATCCAAGTATTACTGATTGAGCTGTATTTAGTTTTGTACTGTACAGCAACTTTCCTGTTATTACCACAGTGTAGTATCTAATTAGTAATTGAGTTTTTATAAGGATCTTCTCAATCTGGAAAATGGGGGATTAAAAACCACCCTACAAATATTTCAGGAAATTGAGTCATTGGTTATCATATACTACACTGTGTTTGATAAGATTGTCCATCAATACAAATCCTAAGGAGCATCCAATATATTTCCAGATAAGTGCAGATTTCAAACTCCAATTTACATAAATTTCAAAATTATCGTTTATTATAATTCTTAAACAATAAAACTAAATTAGTAAACTAACTATTCTATTTTACTCTACACTACATTACACTACATTATTGTCCCAACAAATACTCTATAATACATACATTAATTGTTATTGAAACTTTTCTTACTCATCTTTCTATTCAAGCCTTTCCTATTCATATTCCAGTCTCTCAACTACAAATAATAAAAAATGAAACCCAGTTGCAAATTGTCTCGGAACATCACTTTCAGCATCCTGCTAAAAGTTCATTTAAAGGTGAACAGTCCAGTTCATGGACCCCTGGAAAATGTGATAAAGTATGCATAACAAAATTAGCTTGCAAAACCTTCAACAAATAAGATTCATGTTGGTTGTGCTAGTCTTTAAATATCCCTAATGAAAGGGAAATTTGTATCACCATTTAGTGGAAATAAAATTCCTTTCTATTTTTAGTTTAACCAGAAATGGAAGACATTTCCATTTAATCAGCTGTAAGAGCTCTGCAACATATGTATTATTAATCTTTTAATTACTTAAATTTTTTTTAATTTTAACTTTGTAATATTACATATTCCTAGAAATAATATCTAAAAAAAAAAAAAAACCTACAGATGTGTAACCTGTTCTCTCGAATGATTGGGACCTGGGGTTTTCCAGATCCCTTATCTTTCCGTCAATTTGGATCATCATACCTTGTCTACAAAAAAACCCAATAGGATTATTTCACCTCAAATAAGAATTTATTATATCTTAGTTGGGATACTGTTATAAAATTAGGGAGAAAAAAAGGGAATCCTTTTTAAAAAAAATTGTTTTATTTGACTATAATAGAGTCTATGGGAAATGGTCTTCCCGTAAATTGAAGCTCTCTGATAATGGGCTGCTGGATAACACATTCCACAGCACTTGTATGCTTTGCCCTTCCACCAAACTTTGATTCAGATCAAGGGTGCAGGTAGAGGGGTGACATCAGGGATGTGAGGATGGGCTTACATCATGGGGACTTGCTGGTTAAAAACTGGAGAGTTGGCAACCCTTCTCTGAGCATGGGGCAGGGGTAAAGTTGAGGTGGCAGATTTATGCCTGCTGCCTCAGGCCACCGCCTGCGTATACAACACTGACTTTCAAAACACCTGGAAAATGTGTTGTGACATACATGCCTTTTGTCCTTTTTTAGTCCTGCCAACATTTAGCTTGACCCCACCTACGTTTCCGATGCTGGGCTAAAAACTAATATACCCCAATTTTAAAATATGAGAGTATTAGAAGTCAACATGGAGTTTTCCGAGCCTTAGAAAAGCAGTTGGCATGTATCTGTGATATGGTCACCAATCAGTTATTTCTAATACCCAATATCACATCTGGGTAACGTTTATGTTTTGTTGTGCATCCCTTTTCCTAAATTCCTTTGTGTGTAAATCTCTGCAATGAACAGCTCAAAAAGAAACTTTCAAATGAAGGGTGTGACGTTTTGGCTACAAATCAAGAGAGAATTTTCATAATGTACTGGATATTTTGAGTTTAAAGGGAAACTGTCATGGGAAAAGATGGGTTTTTTAAAAAATGCATCAGTTAATAGTGCTGCTCCAGTAGACTTCAGCACTGAAATCAATTTCTCAAAAGAGCAAACAGATTTTTTAATATTCAGTTTTGAAATCTGACATGGGGCTAGCCATTTTGTCAGTTTCCCAGCTGCCCCTGGTCATGTGACTTGTGCCAGCACTTCAGGAGAGAACTTCTTTCTGGCAGGCTGTTGTTTTTCCTTCTCAATGTAAATGAATAGCACGCAGTGGGAAATAGGTTTTGACTATTGAGTGCTGTTCTTAGATCTATCAGGCAGCTCTTATCTTGTGTTAGGGAGCTGTTATCTGGTTACCTTCCCATTGTTCTTTTGTTAGGCTGTTGGGTGGGGGAAAGGGAGGGGGTGATATCACTCCAACTTGCAGTACAGCAGTAAAGAGTGATTGAAGTTTATCAGAGCACAAGTCACACGACCAGGGGCAGCTGGGAAATTGACAAAATGTCTAGCACCATGTCAGATTTCAAAATGAAATATTATAAAATCTGTTTGCTCTTTTGAGAAATTGATTTCAGTGCAGAATTCTTCTGGAACAGCACTATTAACTGATGCATTTTTAAAAAAAAAGTTTTCCCATGACAGGATCCCTTTAACTCGAGCATAGTTCTTCCTTCATACCTACCTTATTCAATTGGAACATATCTGTAAACTGAAACAGCTTTAGATTCCAGGAAAAAGAATTATGTCACCAAAGGGATCTTCATATACCACTAAACCTCGTTGAGATGAAGAGTTATCCCTAATGGAGCAACAACCGGACTTCCTTTAGAGCTTCTTAGTCAGAACATCTTAGGTCACTGTACCACTGAAATCTGAGACACCTGAAAAACATTTGTTTTCCCCAGAAAAATGAGGCATGGACCAAATAACAGAGATTATAAAAAGTGGCAGTATCAATTTAAGGATGATATTTATTTATATTAAATATTTATTATTTATTAAGTCTCTCTTTTCCAAAATAACAACAATGATATATTATGCTTTCTACTGCAATTCATTTGGATTGGGCCACTGGTAGGGGTGTTTAAAGCGTAGATGTAAAAATTCTAGAATATTTTGAAGAAAACAAAATCAAGCTCAACAGCCATCAGGAGGATATATAACCATCTATTTATCTATCAATCTATATATCTTTATATCCATCTATCTCTATATTATTGCTTCAGCCAGCTGCATGTAGATTCAGGACAAATGACATACCCCATTGTATGACCTGGCTGTAGCCACAGAGAAATGTCATTAAAGCTCACCAAAATGTAATATAAAAATGATATAAGCCACAAATATTAAAATGAATTAAAAAAAACTCACAATTGTCATTTTTACTGAATTAAACCTAACTCTTCACTAAAAGAAAAGATGGTTAAGGAGAGAGAAGGGTTATCCTTTTTGAATCGACTACATTCTATTTTAAGGCATGCTTTGCACAAATGATTTTTGGATCAGACGAAAAAGATTTTGCCTCACTCCAAACCCTAATTTGTATATGAATGTTTGAAAAAATAGCATTTGTGAAAAAAAAATTTTTTCCAGTTACATTATCTAGTACAGTGATCCCCAACCAGTAGCTTGCGAGCAACATGTTGCTCTCCAACCCCTTGGATGTTGCTCTCATTGTCCTCATAGCAGGTGCTTATTTTTGAATTACAGGCTTGGAAGCAAGTTTTAATTGTATAAAAACGAAGTATACTGCCAAGCAGAATCTCCTGTAGGCTGCCAGTCCCAAAGGGGCTACCAAATAACCAATCACAGCCCTTATTTGGCAACCCCAGGGACTTTTTCATGCTTGTGTTGCTCCCCAACTCTTTTTACATTTGAATGTGGCTCACGGGTAAAAAAGGTTGGGGACCCCTGATCTAGTACATTGAAGTCACTTGACTTCATTTAATTTTGATGAAAACTAAGGATTAGGACAAAGCCAAATCCTGCAAAAAGTGTTGGTATTTTGATGAATCCCAAACCAAATCATGAACAGGGTGCATTCCTAATATTTGAACTATTGGGAAATAAAGCTCTAATTGCTCAGTACAGCAAAAACATTTAAAATACTTTAGTAAGGGTCTTTATTTGATGGGCATTTGGACCAAAAACATCTTCTCCTAGCACTGAACCTGATTTTAAGTTCAGTGTTACCATGTTTTTATTATCATTACAGGTATGGGATCCATTATCCAGACACACATTATCCATAATGCTCAGAATTACGGAATGACCATCTCCCATAGACTCCATTTTATCGAAACAATCAAAAATTTAAAAAATAATTGCCATTTCTCTGTAATAATAAACCAGTACCTTGTACTTGATCCAAACTAAGATATACTGTAAATAAAGGACAAGGAAAGTCTAAAATAGAATAAGGCTGGAAATGCTATATTTTGTATACTAAACATAAATATGAACTTACCGCACCACAAGCCTAATCAGACAAATGATTTATGCTTTCAAAGTTGGCCACAGGGGGCTGTCATCTTGCAACTTTATTAAACACCTTTGCAAGACCAAGACACTGCACATGCTCAGTGTCGTCTGGGCTGCTTAGGGATCGTCATAAATTATCAAAACAGCACAAGTCAAATAATATCTGCCAGAAGCTGATACAGCAAGACTGATTAATAATCAGAATATACAGACTGCACTGGGTCCTGTGTTGTCATGTAATCTGATGTGGATTTCATAGTTTTTATATTGTTTAATACAAACTTTCACCAACTCTGCAGAACCAGTGGCTGCAGCAAAAGATCCTCAAAATAGAATCCCAGTTTATCTGTTTAAAAATCTGGCTCCATGATCTTTGTCCCTTCAACTAGAGTTGGAAACAGTTAAGGGGATGTAAAGACAAAAATAAAATCGAATACATATCTCTCAAAGTTGCCGACTGCTCTACATGGAAATAAACAGCTTGAGTTCTGCATGGCTGGGAAGTAAGGCAGGGGCTCCCCCTGCTGTTCATGAATATGATTGTTTCCCTGCAAAGCAGTTAGGGACTGTCTGACAATTCCTATCCACAGAAGTAAATGAAGGGAGAATTTCACTGCATACAGTCAGGTTTCTTATGAAAAAACGGTAGACATTTTTTAGTATATTGGTGATAAGTTTCTTTTTCAGAAAGTAAAAAATTGGATTTTTTGTTTTTTGCTTTTCCTCCTCCTTTAATCCTTTTTGGAAACAAAACCAGCCTATTGTTTTTTTTTAATGTTTTTATGATTTTCTAGAAGACTTAAGGTATGAAGACCCAAATTATAGAAAGATCCGTTATCTGGAAAACCCCTGGTCCCGAGCATTCTGGATAACAGCTCCCATACCTGTATTAACATGTATTTATAAAGCACCAACATATTCCACATCACTGTACAATAAATACATTGAACCTACACAAATATATTAAGGAAACAAACAATTACTGACACAATAGTTAAAGAAGGCCCTACCCAATAATAATTAGACTATATGGACGATGGTAGAGAATACTCATGTACAGCACTGGCACTATGGAATGGTCAACCAAAAGAAGTAATACGACAATATGTAGGAGTGAAGTTTGAGATGAAAATCGTGATGGTGAGGTAACATTTATAGGCTGATCTTCCTCGGACCAGATGGGCCAGTAGGCTTTGTATACCATCACATTCTGTGTTGCTGTGGTAACAATTTTAAAAAGAAAAAAAGCCTTACACAGAAAAGCATAAATGGCATTCTCTGACAGGCGTGGGTGGTCTAAGTCATTCGGCTGCCTGAACATACTGGTCACACCCAACAACCCTTCTCACTGTATATTGCTTTCAGCATGTGCTGTGGGTTCTGACTGCTGACCACATAAGCGCCCAAGTTGGCTCTTTGCCAGGCCTACAGTTCATAAATCTTAATGTTACATTCCCTTTGTAAAAGGGCTTCTTAAAAAATGTCAGTTCTCTTTTTTTTGTTACAACCCTAAAGGTGGGCATGCATTATATTACAGGAGAATGTGTCACCTCAACCAAACCATAGGTCTTCAAGGGGTCTGTCCCAAGTGGAAAATTGGGGACAAAAGTAGAAAGATAATATATGGTTTCATGTCAAAGATATACTTTGGTCCTCTTCCATTATCTTCTTCAACTTGACACAGCCCTGTTATAAATAACTAGCAAGAATGGACCTGCTCAGAAAAAGCATTGGTTGGGACAGGCATCCATGATCAGCCAGCAAATAAGCATTTACTCTTCCTAATCCATTCAGGAGTTGAAACTTTCTAGTAGCTAAAGGAGTACAATATACAGGGGTGGAAACCACCCCATCATAGTTACTGGGCTTTAGATTGAGTAGTGAAATGGATAACATTTAGTAGAAGTTTATAGATGCACAGGTGTATCCCATTCTCAGCCTCCAAACTATAGGCCAGTTAGTCTGATGTCGGTAGTAGAAAAGCTTTTGGAAGGGTTAATACAGGATAAGATACTGGACTTCATAGCAAATAACAATACTATGAGTTTGTGCCAGCATGGTTTTATGCATAATAGATCTTGCCAGACTAACTTAATTTCTTTTTATGAGAAGGTAAGCAGGGACCTTGATTCTGGGATGGCAGTGGATGTGATTTACTTAGACTTTGCTAAAGCATTTGACACAGAGGTTTATTGGTTAAATTAAGGAATGTTGGCCTGGAACATAGTATTTGTACCTGGGCAGAGAACTGGATAAAAGATAGACTACAAAGAGTGGTGGCAAATGTAACAGTTTCTAATTGGACCAGTGTTCTTAGTGGGCTGGGTACTGGGTCCCTTGCTTTTCAACTTGTTTATTAATAACCTGGAGGTGGGCATTGAAAGTATGGTTTGTATTTTTGCACATGATACTAAATTGTGCAAATAGTCACTAAATGGCAGTGTGTTGGGAGTTTCCTTAAGTGAGAAGGATCTTGGGGTTTTTATAGATAACAAGTTGTCTAATTCTGGGCTACTAAAGCAAATAAAGTTCTGTCTTGCATAAAAAGGGCATAAACTCAAGGCATGAAAACATAATTATGCCTCTTTATGGATCCCTAGTAAGACCTCATTTGGAGTATGCAGTGCAGTTTTGGACTCTAGTCGCTTGGAGATTTATTTGAAGCAGGGTAGGTGGTTCTTCACAGTGAGGACAATGAAGTTGTGGAATGTACTGCCGGGTGATGTGATGGCTGATTCTGTTAATGATTTTAAGAGGGGCTTGGATGATTTCTTGGACTACTAAACTCTATAATTAGTATATGGCCATATATAATTTATGTGAAGGTATGGAGGGGGGTGTGTGTGTGTGTGTATGGATGCTGGGATTTCATATGGAGGGCTTGAACTTGATGGACTTTGTCTTTTTTTCAATTTAACTATGTAACTAGGATTTGCCATTTTGATTAATGTTGAGGACAGGGTTCTGTGCAAGCAGCTAAAGTTCATTCACTTCCATCTTATCAAAGCTATGCTGCACAGCAGGCCCGGACTGGCAATCTGTGGGTTAGGGCAAATGCCAGATGGGCTGCTATCAGGTGCCATAGAAAGTCAGTATTTAGTGGGCTGGTGGGGACTGTTTGGGCCTCTTTATGGGCTGATTGGGCCTCTGTGTACCTGAAATGCCAGGGCCTATTTTGATTCTCAGTCCAGTCCTGCTGCACAGATCTTGCTTTGTGCATGGGGATGAGGTAAAGGGCCTTCCTCAGACTGTAGCAAATATGAATACTATCTAGGACAATGATCCCAAACTAGTGGCTTGAGAACAACATGTTGCTCCCAGTGGCCTCCAAACAGGTGCTTATGTTTGAATTACAATAGTAGGGAGAACAAGGTGATCCAAAACACAATGTAAATATCTCACCAGATAGTTGATATGGTCCAGGTGCACCAGCCCCAGAACCCCAGCTTTAGGGAGCGGCAAACCAGCATAAATGACAAGACAAACATGGCTATCCAGCACTCAAAGTTAAAAATATACTTGCATCTCCATGGGCCCTTCGCTTTTTTTACCGACATGGGTACCAAATCATAAGCTTAATGATTAAGCACAATAATTAAGTACCCCTGTGGGCAGGCCTGGATTTGTGGAAAGGCCCCCTAGGCCCAGGCCTAGGGTGACAGAATTTTAGGGGGCGGCATGCTGCCCAACCACACCTACATTGGTTCAGAAACACTGGGGATACGCAGGAGATACTATAATTTTTTTTATTTCAATGCACCTATCCCCATTGCTCCAGACCTGATGATGAAAATTTGTGAGGGCAGTATGGGGGCGACGAATGGCAGTGGGCCTAGGGGCGCCCACTATGTAAATCCGGCCCTGCCTGTGGGTACGAAACATGTGGGGCCCATGGAGATGCACATATATTTTTAGCTTTGATTAATAAAGTCATTATTTAACTAATAGAGTTTGGCCCTGTGGATTCCTGTGAGTTTTGGATAGCCCAAAGTTTGTCTTGTCTTTTATGCTTATTTTTGAATTCCAGGTTTGGAGGCAAGTTTTGGTTGCATAAAAACCAGGTTTACCAACAAACAGAGCCTCCTGTAGACTGCCAGTCCACATAGGGGCTACCAAATAGGCAATCACAGCCATTAATCACAGGAACTTTTGTCATGCTTGTGTTGCTCCCCAACTCTTTTTACATTTGAAAGTGGCTCATGGTTTAAAAGCAGAGCCAGGTCAAGGCGGCCAGGCACTAGCTGAGCTCACGTTTGCGCTCATGCGCAAAAAGGAGCACGTTTGTGCTCAGAAGTGCATTAGACAAAATACCAGCAACAGTTGGGGAGAGCAGGGACCGGACAAAGGGGATAGGCAACAGAGAAATGTACGTGCCTGCCCCCCCCCCCAGCTTTGCGCCCTAGGCACATGCCTATTCTGCCTACCCCTAGTTCTGGCCCTGTCATTGTATGATGTAAGGTTTCATACCACTGGAGTCTAAACTATAAAAAGAAACTGCCCCAGATCATTATCTCTTGTTCTCATGGTAATCTGCCAAACCCAGAAAGTTTAGTGTCTTAAAAAAGGACCAAAGAGAGAGACAAACACAGACCATAGTCTTTGGCTAAAGCCACCATGTTTCTTGTACCAGCTACAGCTCTTCACTGCTCCCAGGGGTGCAACTTTAAGTCGGATAAAGCATATTAATATAAAAGATATTTACATTTCAAATATCCTTTGTTCTGACAAGGCATGAAAGCATTAAACTAACATTTATAAACTTCTAAAAAAAATGTATCCATTAAAATATCGCCGTTGTTAGATCCCCATTGTCTTTTCATTGGTCTGGCTCATCACCTTATTAAAAGTGATAAGATGAAGTCATTTTAATCACACATGGCAGCGACCCATGAAACAGACCAATTACTGCAAGTGACCCCTGTGCCTGTTGCACACATCATTATGTCAGCTTACCCCACGCAAGAAAAATCAAACGTGTTTCCTTTATTAGGTCACTTTACTAGTATGCACGATAAGATGCTTAAAACTTAACTACAAGATCCCTTTTCTTCTACAGGGAAGCCTAATAAGCTACATTAGTCATTTTTCCTATGTGAGGCAGAGAAACTTGACTATGTCACCATTATTAGGTCACTTTAACTCCTGCATGAGATTAACACTTTACTCATTAACAAAATAAAGAGGTTGCTTTGCCTCTGAACTGCAATGGGGGAATTTCTGTACAGAAACATTTTTAAATTCACAATGGAGCAGACCATCAGGGATAGTGCGGGTGTCATTCCAGACCAGGAGACTTTAATCTAAACCAGGCCAGTGTGTAAAGTCAATCTGCCTCATGGAGACCCTAACAAAGCCCTGTTTGTATGTACGAGGTCTCTGTGGACTCATTTTGTCTAACGCTCATTCTGTATACAAATCCAGCCTGTGTGTGTATGGAAAAAGATGATATGTGTGACCTAACCATCCCATGGTATCCCTTAAAACCTAATGCTTTATGGGGTGATTCACGGCCATGCAGGGCTGGGTGCACACTTAGGCAAGATCATTAGCACAGAGAGGCCTAGTAAATAAACGGGGTGTGGACACATCTGTAGGGACCAAGGGAAATGGAAATGCTTATTTTCATTTAAAGGCAGGCTTTTTTGACAGATCACATGTTGGTGGTATGTCCATAAGCATAACTGGTTAGCCATTTTAAGAGATAAGGGCTATTACCAAGGTCACTCTCAAATGAAACAAAACTTGTTAACAAGAAGTCACTATAAAAGGTTCGTCGCCTTAAGAGCAGTGGGTAATTTATAAAAAGTTATAGGCATGAGCTCTGAAAGAAAAAAAAAAAAGTTATCCATTTATAGGGCCTTATAGGTTAACAGTGCCATCTAGTGTTTAACATCACAGCATTGTGCAAAAAATATAGTGTGCCAGATAGCACTTTTTGGGTACCACTTTGTGTTTGCATGTTTTTCCTTCTTCTTTGAGCATGCAAACCCAGTATATGGAAACAGTGTTTACTTTGGTACTCTGTGTGAGGGTACTTTTGGGTTGTTTTGCATCTCATATTCTACTGCATAATGATTAGCTGTATTGGAGTGCCCTCTTAAAAAGCTAAATAACTCAAAAAATAAAGACCATTTACAATTTGTCTCAGAATACCACTCTGCATCATACTAAAATTTAACTTAAAGTAGAGTCCTGTGTGGGTCCATCTTTTGGAGCCCATACCCGACCCTTACCGGCAATCCACAACCCGCAGTTACCAGCTTGGACCCGCTACCCCACCCGCAAGTACCTTATCTGCAACCCGCTGACCATCAAGAATCAGGAAATGCTGTCATTGTAAACCGAAAGTGACATCATTGGAAGTAGGTGTGATCAGAAAAAAGGAGTAAAAATCACTACTGAGAAAACCTGTGGGCCAACCAGAAAAAAAGGCCGATCCATGTCTATAGCCACACCCACAGGCTTTCGCAGGTATCCTACGAGTACCCGACCTGCTGCAAGACTCTCAAGTTTAATTCCCTTAAGTTTCATTCTTGAAGCGTCATATGCTGGTCCTACCGTAGTCAAACTGACAAAATCAGTGGGCATTTTTATCTAAGGTTGAGACTGGAGATTTTTGTATGCCTAGCGTGAAATCCTTCCATTATTAGTGTTCAATATGGTACCTAACACCATTGAATAGACATTAAACACACACTAGGTTTACAACACTTGGTTTTATTCAATATAACTTTGATGCATTATCAGTATAAACAAAACAAAAAAAACATTTTGAAATCTGTTGCACTTTCATAAGAGAAATAAAGAAAAGTCCTTTATAATCCTTCTTTCTGTAGCTACAGGGGGTCAAATACTGTTATCTGGGTCCAGAATGAATTTCAGGGATGGGAAAGGCTTGAAAAGTTGAAAGAACAGTTCAATGGAAGTGCTTTCTTCTTAGAAACCACAAGTCATCACTTAGCTTTCATAGGCTGGGGGTTCCAGAATGAAAGATGATAAGATCATATTATATAATGCTGCTATGCCAAGAAAAAGGAACGGCAAAATCTTTGAACTTGGCTGCCTGGAAATTCATGTATTAAAGTCACTGGGCTCTCTATTTCATTCATTCAGTCTAGAGGGAACACTGGCTCCTGTAGAAATGATGTGTATGAGGAAATTTGATAGACTAGGGAGAATTAGAAGGCTTGATTATGTTATTGATTGGGGGTAAAATGTTTATAGGCCAAAGAGAATCAACCAAAACAAAATTATTAACTTGTATTTCTATAGCTCCAACATATTGCGTAGCGCTTTGCATTGTGGGTTTCTTTCTCAGGACAAACTACTGGCAGTGAATGTTCTAGTCCACTCAGATCTGCATTTCCAAAGTTAGAACACAGAAGTGAGTTTGACACCAGCAAAAGAACACGGTTTTGTTGTTTACTGTCCCCGTTCACTCATTAAAGTGACGGGCTGCTACAGCATATGTTGGTGGGGCAGATAACTTGGTCACAAAGAGTAAGATGGTTCACAATGAACATCACTTGAACATCAGACAGAATACACCAGTTATAGATTTGAAGTTTCCTGTTTGCAGCAGTCTCTGCCAATGAGTTGTTCATTTGAGTTGTGCCAATGCCGTTATTCATCGAGCAATTAATACAGTAGGCTATTGCTATGTAGTTACTACCGCATACAACTTTGTAATACGATTGCTTAAGCTGACTCTTGCAGTTCAGCAGAAATACCTGGGCATTGTAAAAATGCATAATAAAGTGCCATAAAGTCCCAATACTATTTGCATGACGAGAGAAACAAAACTATGTCATTAAGTGCAAAATTAAGATTTTGTTGCTTGGACTAAATTCATATACAGGTATGGCATCGGATGGTTTCCTGATAAGGGCTTTTGCCATAATTTGGACCTCCATAATTGAATTCTGCTAAAAAAAAAAGTTTTAAACTTAATAGTATTTTGGCCCCAATGAGGATTAATAAGATCTTAGTTGGGATTGAGTACAAGGTACTGTTTGATCATTATAGAGAAAAAAAGGAAATCATTTTGTAAAAAGGTGCATTTTTTAAGTAAAATGCACTCTATGGGAGATGGCCTTCCTGTAATTCAGAGCTTTCTGGATAACGGATCCTATACCTGTACATTGGCTTAAAAACAAGGATTTTCCAAGATGGGCACGAAATACTTATCCAACAATGAAGTCCTAACAAAAAGGTTACGGAATACTGGCGGAAAGGTGTTTCACCACAATTTGCCAGAGGGAGGATCCACAGCTCTCTATTCTGAATTTTTATGGGTATATTTATAGAAATAGGGTTTACAGTTGATAAATATGCCTCCAAAAATTCTTACACAAGTAAAGACAGCTGGGGTTTGCCTTCTGCAAACTGAGGTGAACTATAATTTTACCCTATTTATCAGTGTGTGAAACAAGAGCTCACTATGGTCTGCATGAAATGCTGCTGCTCTCTCCTCATGTGTATGGGATTTTAGGGGCTTATTCATCAGCCTTTTTAGAAACGTATGCCTCTTTAAAATAAATTCGGGGTTAGGCAAGATTTTACTCAGACTGTGCCAAGCTCTAGCTTTGCCCTTTATTATATATTCCCCTTTGTGTCACAGTTGCTGCAGAGGTGAAAGTCATAGGAAGGAACAAATCGAGTACGCCAAGGTTACTTTTCCCTAATTCAGAATTCCATAGAAAAGGTCTCAAAGCACCGGTTACTTGAAGATAAATACATTACATTTACAGGTCCGCTACTTAGAATTGAGAGATTCCATTTATATATACTCTACACCAAAGTGATCACGAATAAAAAAACAAAAAAAAAATAGTCCCCCTTAAAGGTACATACAACACAGCTACTACCAGCGTAGTGCAAGGATGATAAGAAAGCAGCACTGATATGAAGAGAAATAGGAGACTATGAAGGACTTTCTGTGACACCTAATAAATACATTCCATTAAAAAAAAACATTGTACAATCTTGCAATATAGCTGCTTCAAACCCATAAAAAGCAGCATTGTACTGAGGAGGGATACGATGCCCCAAGAAACTTGTTGTACCCTGATAAAGGAGGTGTAGCTGTAATAATTGCATATTTTGGTAGGCTTGATTTCGGATTATAGTACTAGAATTATTGCTGGCCATTACTATCAGCTTATTCTATATTCCTAAATTACACATGGGAGGAATCTCACTTTCTGACATAATCCTTAGACTGGTGATCCGGTACTTGCTACAACGGATGAAGAAAAACCTCCATACTTGTCATACAAATGACTTTTGTTTAAAATAACATTCCCAATGGCTGCTCATGCTTTAGGGGCTCAATTCTGGTATTTAAAGATGAAGGTTGAGACAGGATTGAAGCCTGGTTAAAGTGGACCTGTCATCCAGACACAAAAATCTGTATAATAAAAGTCCTTTTCAAATCAAACATGAAATCCAATTTAAAATTTTTATTAAAGCATTCATAGCTGTTTTAAGCTCATTTAAAAATTTCAGCTGTCAATCAAATATTGTCTGACACTCCTCTATGCCTTAGGTATAGAGACGGGGCAGATAATTACTTTCACTTTCCATTCAGCACTGCCTAGATGTCACTGCTCCCCACACATTCCCACAGTTCTCTTAACCATTTAATTGTGTAGCCAGGACATGGGGATAAACATCTGGTCCCCAATTCTGATGCACAAACAAGATTCTGAGATGATGCAAGGCTTGTCTTAATAACAGTGTCCACAAAATGGCTGCTGCCTGCTTGTTATAATTATGAATTCCCAGACTGAAGAAAACAAGATTAAAATAATTTATATAGTGTAATTTATGTTCATTTTTCTTGACTAATGTGATAAAATAGTGATTTTGAATATTTTTTTGGGGTGACAGGTCCACTTTAAGGTCATAATCTCTGGATAGCTTTATTTGCAAGTTTTGCTTTCATGGGACCTGTTCTTATACTGCTGCAGCTTTGTTTGTACCATTAAGAGACCATTTGTTTGTATAACCAAATACTCATTGGAGTAGAGATATACATTGAAAATGTAGATTTCAACAACTGTCTGATGGTGGTCCCTGTGTTGCACAAAAATGCCCCTTTAATAAATATTTCTAATAACCTCCAACAGGACCCTGCACAACACTATCTTTAATACCGGATATGCAGAACCTCAAATATAGAGCACTGTAAAGAGAGACTATTAACAGTAATGCATATGTTGCAGGAGATAGCAGGATCCTTGATTAAAATGACACAACATCATCCTCTGCTGTGTTCTCTTCAATCAAAGCAGGGTCTCCTAGGCCTATCACTTGCAATAATATTTCCAGACAAATATAAATATCCTAGAAGTGATTTTCACTTAGGAGTACAAACTGTGTTTATTTCATCATTTATTCAAAGCTCACAAGGCTTTTATGCAAAAGAAAATTTGCCTTACTAACATTTTAAGGTTAATTAGAATGTAATGAAAGTCAACTCTTTGGGCTAAGAGAAACCCAGAGAGTGTTTTCAAGTGTACCCAAAGATAATGAGGTTGAGCTGTGCTCTTAAATGGGCCTGTGCAGCTTTGATGATTGCTTAGAATCATTGTCCTGTCTACAAAGGTATCTTCTTCCATGCAGTTGTAAACTAGAGGAGATGGCAAACCTCTGCAACATAGAGTAGGTACTTGTCTCTGGTCAAGATGTATGCAATATTTTGCCACCATTATTGACGGTAGCTTTTTTGTACTTTGGTTTTAACCTATTGTGCAGCCATGTTAACCTTTGTTCAGTTGGCATAGAATCTTGGACTCAGCAACAATCCTATCTTCTATATTAGTTTGTTATACTGGTCTTCGGATGCCACTGCCTTTCCAGCATACATTTTACTGCTCCCTTAAAAAACTTCCAATTGCTGTAGTTTGGTGCTGGGATACTTTTTGTTACCATAACAATTCTAGAAGCAGCTGGAAAGTCATGTTAATGTCTATACCCAATTATGTTGAAGGAAGCTATTTAAATTATGACACAAAAAAAAATAATTATTCAAAATATTAATATACATCAAAAGTTGCCTATAGCTTATGTTGATCATTTTTCACTGATAAAGCTGCTTTTGTAAGTAATTGTTACTTGAAGTTCCTAAACCTGACTGTCCTTTCTCAAAATGTCAGATAAAGTTTCTAATGCTAACAGACTGCTGAAGCTCAAATATGGCAGCCCCCTCATAGAAGAACATGGGGGGGGGGGTCATATGGGTAATGCTAAAGCATCTGGAAGTACTTTTATGGCAAAATTATAGATAGCATGCACATACAAGATGTAAAAAAAAAAAAAAAAGGTTTAATTTCTGGTGTCAGTATCTCTTCTTTAACTTTGCCATATTCATTTTTAAGACCAAGACAATTCACTCAATTCACAGAGATACAGTTGGGATTTAAATGTGAGCAAACCCTCACCAAATAACATGTTCAGCTGATTTTGCAAGTAAAAAGAAGTTAACCAAAGCTCTTTAGGGAACAAATGTAAACCTTACTACTACGGAAAAAAATTAAAAGCAATTTAAAGTCGCTAACAGCACCAACATGCCAAAAACAGTGTGTGTTGGGTATTTCTCAAAACTTTTTTCTAAACGCACTACAATTTTTTTTTTAACTAAACAGAGTCTATGGGTGTTTTTTCAAGGTGAAACATTTCGCTCATTCCTATTTGTAAACATTTTTGGCTTGTCACTGGCTCTGACATATAATTTAGACTGAAGTCTCATTTGATGTAGTGGAACATTAGTTTCCAAGATTTGTTGATACCTGGAAGAATCTTGTTATGCTTGGGATTGTTGTGTTGTCTTCTGATGGGGGTACAGGGTGCCCAAACTACTATAAATGCTATTAATTTCATAAAAGATACCGTTTAGTAAAAACAGGACTTTTTTTTTTTTCTTTTTAAATAGACGCTGAAATGTGTTTGTGAATGTTCTCATTCATCTAAGTCATGGTATATCTACAATAAGAAGTCCAATCATCTGGGCTTGCTATATTTCCTTTAACAAGTTTCTCTATTCGTCAGAACAGCTTTGTCAATTCAGTTGGATGACTAGCGAGATATGTCCAAGGGAAAAAGAAAATACAGCAAGTCCAGATGAGTTGACTTATTAAAACTAACTATATAACTATAAATGCTGAAATAAACACAGTTTTCTGAGTTGGCAGCAGACTTTAGATCCTACTGTAAAAATGAACACTCATTTTTCTTGGGGATGCGATCAGTCACAAAAATCTTTGGAATGCCCTGCAAATCCAAACACAATGTTGGCTATTCCTAATACCAAGGAGGTATAATGTTATGGCTGAAGGTTGCTGGGATATACAAGTAAAATTCTGAAAGTGTACTGCCACTAGCCAGTCCCATTAAACAAACCATATTCTCAGATTAATTCTATTAATTTTCCTTTAATGCACACAATGCCTGTTTGTGCCGAGAAGCCCTAGATAGCTCAAATTAGCTTCCAATGTAGTCACATGTGGATATACTAACAAAGGAAATGACAGCAGTCTTATAAAGCTGCTCAAATATGCACCTTCTTTTAGTTATTGGGAAGGCACAAACAGCTTCTGCCCTGCCAGGCAGTACTCCTATTAGGGTTTCAGCAAAGGCAAAGAATACCTGAGAACACTGCTGGATTCTAATCAAGGTGAGCAGTCATACACTCACTTTGCACAGGAAAACACACTAAACTAGACTGGTAGGTATCCTTGTAACTGTAAATATTACTGTTGCACAGGGGGAAAAAATGCTCCATTTCAAAATATTTTTTGTAGCATTGGGTGCAAACTGCATGCCCCACTGCTGAGCAGTGCTGCTGTGTGATTATTACATCCAACTATTACAGTTCCCTGTCTGATGACAGAAGGGTTATGGAGATCAAGTGCCAAAACTGGTCAACAGGAATAAAAAGTGGTTCTCTTCTCTAAGAGGGACAGGTCTTCTGAGGTCTGTGATTTGTGTGTGCAAGCAAGAACGTGTTTTGGCAACCATTAACAGGTTGATGATATAGTAAAGCCTATTAAAGTCTCAAAATACATAGCATGTACATTTATTTGTCATATTTAGTATACATAAAGCAAACTTGTTTAAGTGCTCATGACCGTTATAAAATCTTAATGTCCCAATGGTACTGTGTAATCCAGGAGTGACAACCTGCGTCCACCCATACATGTCACTTCTGGGCTAATGCGAATATACCTATCCTGGATTGTTACACAGGAGAAGTGCATACTCTCACACAGGAGAAGTGCAAATCACTAGCATGTACGAGTACATACTACAGAGATTTGTACAAACTATGTTAGAAGCATAGCAATTGTGTCGTATATAGCAATCTGTGACATGGTAACTATCTCTCTGGCTGTATGGTGAGCCTCTAGCAATGTTTGAAAAAAAAAAAACAAAAAAACCCAAAACATGGCAAGATAAGCATTTACTGGGTCAGTGTTTCTTTAACACTGTCTTAAAATATAACTAATGGCATGTTATGTGGTTAAAAGTTTGACCAGCCCCTTTTTTGGCCTTTCCTTTGTATTTTTAAACTGCCATCAGATGGGTTTCCCTCCGGTAGTGCTGTCAATAATGTCCCTATAAATTTTTGTAAAATGCTTATATCCGAGTAAATTAATGGCACTGGGAATAATGTTCAGCATATTCTAGTTTATATCAGGCACGCCAAAACAAATAAAAAACCAACAAAAATTTAAAAACAGGAAACCCCAGCCCTATGAAATGTTATCGAGCAGCAAATATAGAAATGTGACTGTGTTTCAGAGTGTGCTAGGGAGAGGCAGCCCTGCGAGGGTACTGCACCCTATACCGGGTAACACTCATGCCATGAACTTCAGAGTTCTCACACACCGTCTTGCAAGGAACCATTTCTTCATCTTCTTCTCCTGTAAGCCAATCCTGTATGATTTCTGCAGCTCTTGGACTGACGTTTTCCTCAAGCCAGTGTCTGTGCCATGCAGAAAACTTCTCATGGTGTTTTTGGAAAACTTGTGGCTGGACCTGTAGGGGAAGCAAAAGGAGTTAAAAGACGAATTCTAGTTTTTTTAAACATCATTTTCACAAGTATTGAAAGTTAAAACATCAAGTAAACAATGATCTATATGACATCAAACTCCAAAACAGCTCCAAAATTGTATTCAGTTTTCCACAACTTCACAAAACTATTTTCAAAATCATTCTACAACTTCTGGTTTAGACACATTTTATCCTTCTCTCTATCTAAACAGGATTAGTTTAAGAGTGGCAACCCCACCCCCTCTATGGCTGTGTGAGGTTATCCATCAAAAATGTGCAGGGAAATAAAGGTTTAAATTGCTCTTTAAATCACATGCCAAGTCAGATGTCAACTGCCAGTTTATGCGGAGGAAGAGGGGTGGCTTAGTGTTGTCATAAGGTACAGGTCCACTAAAAATAATGAAACAGAATATTCTTAATTATAGTCAAGCATTTGTATCAAAGCTTTAAAAGCATCTGTGTTTTGTTTAATGGAAAACTATACCCTCAAAATGAATACTTGAGCAACATATATTATCAGATTAATTGACATATTAAAGAATCTTACCAAACTGGTATATATATTTAAGTAAGTATTGTCCTTTTACATCTCTTGTCTTGAACCACCATTTTGTGATGGTCTGTGTGCTGCCTCAGAGATCACCTGACCAGAAATATTTCAACTGTAACAGGAAGAAGTGTGGAAGCAAAAGACAAAACTCTGTCTGTTAATTGGCTCATGTGACCTAACTTTATAGTTTGTTTGGTATGTTTATGTGCACCGTTGAATCCTACGATCCCAGGAGGATGTCATTTTTTAAAATGGCTATTTTCTATTTATGATTACCCAATGGCACATGCTACTAAAAGTGTATTATTATGAAAATGGTTTATTTACATGAAGCAGGGTTTTACATACGAGTTTTTTATGCAATATCCTTTTATAGAGACCTACATTGTCCCGGGGGTATAGTTTTCCTTTAAAGGGGAACTATCGAGAAAATTAAACAATACAAGCTTTAGCATACTGAAATAAGAAACTTTTTAAATACTGTACAATCAATTAAAATGCTGTACTTTTCCTGAAATAATCAAGTTTATCTTCACTATTCCTCTCAGCATCTGTTTCTCTTCATTCTCTCTTCATGCAGGAGTTGGGTGTAACAGCTTATTGGCCTGTGTGTGGCTTCCCCAATTGATATCTGGTCAGATCACAATCAGGGAGGTTTAAAAATCCTGTCAGATTGAGGCTGCATCTGTCCGACCTCCCATTTTTACTGCATTGTGATCCGATCATGGGCCCTAGGGCCCACGATCAGATCAGCCCGATATCGACCACCTCAATGTGGGCATATTGTCAAATGAGCGGATCTCTCTGTGTATGGACAGCTTTAGAACCAATATATCTTATAGGGAGGGCTCGAAGATGTATTAGAGCTCACTATCCAGACAGCATGTCTCTCTACATGCAGTGTTTGTGCAAAAGGCAGTTATTTTTTTAGATTTTGTTTGTACTGGAATCAATTATTTGGGTGAGCTCTAATACATCTTCTAGGAAAGGAAGCCCCCCTACAAGATATATTGGATCTGTCAATGAATATCTCACAGCCAACGCCTGCAAGAAGGCAGAACAAGAATAAACAGATGCTGAGAGTGGAGATAATGAACATAAACTTAATTACTTCAGAAACAGAACAGAATTTTCAATTATATTTAGAAAGTTCCTTATTTCAGTATGATGGATCTTATATTAAATTAAAATTTTGCAATACTTCCACTTTACTATAACGATAAATCTAAATGGTGCTTTCAGAAGTCCACAACCACTATTGCTGTATTGGAAACCATAAAAAACTAATTAAATCTCAATAAGGAATTAAAGCCGATATGAAAGCGGGCTAAAAGACAGTCTATTCATCTTGAAGTGAAATGAAAAACTTCCTGCTCTGAAGAAGGAATATGAAACGTGGGACTACAACACTTTTAAGCATACCTCTCTGGCTCTGGAAAGTGTTCCACAGCGGTACATATAGTCTTCTGAATTAACAATGAACATCATCTTGTGGCTGTTGAGTCTGAAGCGGCAGTCCATGTTGCTTGCACTTTCTACCCCCATTAGCTTCTTCCATGAAGACTTCACTTCATCCTTCATAACTCGCATAGTCCTATATTGCCAGCTATGGAAACTTCTAATGTTCCTAAAAAGGTGATTGGGAAAAAATGACCGATTCAGGAGTTCATGAAAATCTATGCAAAGGAAACGGAAACTCAGTGTCCTAATTTAAATATGTGCTAATTTTGTGATTTAATACAATGGCAAGGAAGAGACACAAATATGTTCTCTTATCTTTGTGCAAATTTTGATGTCATTCTTTCACTTTGCTACCAGTTATCAGTGCTACTAGACTATCAAATGCATTCATATATACTATGTTCTTCCAAAGCATGAACATGTGTCCAGGTCAATGCAATGGTATCTTATTTGTAAAGGGTATACTACAAAAAAAAAAAAAGGGCTAAGGAAGGTAATAAGGATTGTAGTAGCTAAAAACCATAAATGTCAGCTTTGGCCAAGAGTAATACTGCAGTCTGAGTCAATAGCTATGGTAGAAGCCAGAGGAACACACAGAGATAGAGCTGCATTACACAAATTACAAGTAAGAAATATTAAGGTAGGGCGGCCCTTATAACACAAAAGAATAGTTTTCCCTTAAAGACGAACTTGTATTTTTGTTCTTTTGGATGTTCCCTCAGTGCCTATCTTTTTACTAAAGGCACTACAACTGTAGTTCTGTATTGCAAGTTCATGCACACATACTAGCACCACTTCTTGTATTCACACCTACCTCTGTAACAATACAGGTTTCAGAACAAAGCCTTCGCTCTGACTGCTATGGGCGCCATCTACATTAATAAACTGCTCCATATAGTTAGCTAGATGCTGTAAAAAATATATATACCAAGTTTAATATTCGGTATGGCATTGGATGGGTTGTACAGCAAGATAATAGCAGTTAATACTAACCTGAACCTCTGTGGGGTCTTCAGTCTGCACATCTTCAGTGTCTAACAGCTCGACAGTCATTGTTACCTGACCGTGGCGCTGCAAAAACATCATCTGAACAAAGAGTCAATTAATACAAAGTCAACTTTAAAATAATGAAAGCTAAAAACATCTATGTCTTCTTAAAGGGGAACTTCACACAAACATAAGCTTTTTGAATAGTAAACAATTTCAAGCGACTTTGCAATATAGATCAGTTAAAAAACATGCAGAGTTTTCATAATTTGGAACAGTTCCCTAAGCCTAGCCCCATGCTCTCTTTCTGATCTGTCTGACTACTGTTACTTTGCGTGAGCAGCTATCTGTCCTCAGCCTGCGTCCTACAAACCCCACAATTCCCTGCAAGTGACTTCAAGAAGGAAAGAAACATAACAGTGCAATGCATTGTGGGTTATGTAGATCCTACGTGCTGTGTGTAAGCTGTGAAAAAGTTGTTACAATTTGTAACATCAGTGTTTTAGTTCCTACTTCCCTGCCAGGATTTCAAATGATGCAGAAAGAGAAGAACTGTTAACCAGTGGGATTTCAGCATAGAAAATGGCATTTATATGGTTTGTGTGAAAGAGTGGAGGGGTTTGTGTGCGTGTATAATTTTGAGGGGTTGAACATGATGGACTTTGTCTTTTTTCAACCCAATTTAAATATGTAACTATTTATTCATACTTTTTGAAGAAACCAATAACTGTGATGGGTATTTTAGGGGTTTCCATGTTATGTGGGCCTTATCAAATTTTGGTTTGGAAAATATATATATATATATATATATATATATATATATATATATATATATATATATAATATAGCATTGCTGTAATGCAACCTACAAGAGAAAAAGCTGCAAATAATCGCCTAAACCAGCATCTAGGAACCCGGGGCTTGGAAGTCTGGCCACCACTGCAATTGTGTAGCTCTACCTTTTGCTAACAGGAAAGGGGGTGCAGGGCTGTTCAAGTTTCTGCAATTGTGGAGGAAGGAGGGGAGCTATGCAGGGAAACTATGATTGCAAAATGACAACAAGCCTCTACTTCTCAGTGTTATATGAAAGTGAACTTAGATAACAGATCATTTGTGCTTATGATACATATGAGGGGCCTATTATTTGAAATGGGATCTGGGGCTTACTGAAGAACAATTTTTTTCTGTAACTTGGATCTCCAAAACACAAGTCTGGCACCAACATTTACAGTATATAAACCCCAATGGATCATTTTACCACCAATATGGAGCTTATTTACCATAAAGTACAAGCTACTTATTTGTTAGAGAAAAAGGAAATCATTTTAAAGAACTAGAACTGATCCACAGATCTGTCAGAGCTAGAAGTAGTAGTGTTTGGGGCAGACAAATGGCATGATTCTTGAGGAGTCTCTCTGAAGACAAGGATAAAGCAAGACACAGACATTATCACGGACACTTGAGAGCTGTTTATGGGGGCACTTCATCAATCCATGCTGGCACCACAAGTCTCTGCCAGTAAAGGTGCTTTTATTATTGACGTAGACTGGATCAAATGCTTTCATACTCTTACATTAACCTATCTACATTAGATGAGCCTGGCCAAACATTAAACTACTTTCCCATGTTATTTTTATTATTTCTAAAGTTAGAATTAATAACTGAGGGATTATGGATAAATATATGCTTCATTACAGTGATGCAGCAAGAATTAAATGTGAAGCAAATTGTTGACCTTTGGCTTCTCAGTTTACAATAATCACTGCTGTTGTGGATACAAAATTTGTTTTTATTGTTTTCCTGGCCCTCTTTGGAATTTAGGACTGCTTTGAAGGTTTCCATGGTCCCCGCTCCTCCATACATTATACATATTACAACACACACATACCCAAACAATTACTCATTCAAAACATCTTTTAACCTCCCACAATGCATTAGGAAAAATGAAGATATATTATTTTCTTTTTTGCCAACAGATCTTGACCCTGACTAAGGGTGTAGAGATGAATATGATGTATGCCATTCTAAAAGTGCAATAGTAATTGTTTACATACAATTAGAGGCAAGCAAAACTGAAGTGGTGAGCTGGAAAAGATGGGAAATGAGAGCAAAGTAAAGGCATTTAATTTGTTCCTCCAGAATTGGAGCTAAGCATCTATAATATGGCAGAGATACCATATAGCTTTTATGCAGTTTGTTACAAGACCACATTTTGGGGTCTTTAACTTTATTTGTTGAACGTTTTCGTGAAATTAATGGTATAGAGCTGTATCCCATTTAAAAATAAAATGAAGGATTTGTTCTATAATAGACACTGTATCAATTATATAAAACTACATAAAATTGCCATAAGGTGACAATCAAGATTAAGACTCTTATTCTATCTGCATAACCAGAAATCATGGAATGGTTCTACTCTTGCATAATTACACAAGCTTTTTCAAACCACTGCCTGTCCTTTACTGAACAAACGTCATTATCCAGCGTACATATAACCTCCTTCTAAAGGGACTTTAACAGGCAGATCAGCTAAGCGAAGCTGTGGTCATGCGCGTCCTCATGCAGTCTGTAAATAATGGTCACCGTATCTTTGCCATCCTGCTTTTACTGTAGTTCATGAGTTGAAGAAAGAAATATCATACCTTGAAGCAATTCTCATCGGTCATACAGTGTTCAGCCTTCCACTGGTAACTGGCTTCCTTGGCAGCTCTGACACACTGAGATGCAAGGCTACCCCCAGCAGCTCCTCGCTTCTTTTCACTCAAGTACAGCTCTACTACTTTAAGGCAAATCTCATCACTTACTAGATGATGTAGCTGAAGGCACAAAAATGAACAAAATAGAACACCAACACCAGTATTTGAATTGTACCAGATGGCAGTATACTATAACAAGTCTTTGAGCCCCCCTCAAAAAAAATATTCAGGGCCCAACATGCAAAAAAAACCTACCTGTATTTCTTACAATATCATACTTCTACAAGGAATTTGACCAAACCATATAAATACTAGACAATGCTATTAGAAAGTTTTACCTGCCGTGTGATGTTCTGAATCAGCTTATCAATGGTGAAAACAATGTAAGCATGAATGGTGAACATTTCACGTAAAGTGTCTTCATAATGTGTAGGATCCAGATTTCCAATAAGAAGATTCCTCACCATGTCCAGGAAAGCAGGATAATATTCTTCTAACTCCACCTCACCTATCAGGAACACATAAATTGCCAGCTTACAATAGGGGGATGGCAGAAAGTGTTATTGCCCTGTTTATGGCTAGTGGTTTTTGGCGATAGGCAAACTCTAAGGAGATTTCCATAGAAGGCAACTGGAGGATTGATTGTGGCATTGCCTTGTGAGCTACTACTAAAATCCTTTGAGTTCAGAAAAGTGCTATACAAATACTTCTTTTACTATTTATTTTTAAACCTAAGCTAAAGCTATAACCGTATACTGTTAAGCTCCACTAAGTAAGGAATTGCCAAAGAAAATCTATGTAAATAGAATGATACATATAGCCATCGCAGGCATTTTTTCACCCAAAGCCTAACAGAGGTACTCAAGATAGTCACTGGCAGAATAATTTTAAAATTAGTCAAAAAAAAAAGTCTACCTTCCAAACAGGTTTATTTAAAAAAAACAAAAACCCTATTACAGTGGCTAGGCAACAACTGCCAAATGAATAATATAACATTGCAAAGTGATAACATTTATTCCTAGATGTAGCAACTTACCACTTATGTCACCCTTTGAAAAGTTTACTGGGGTAACCCTTTATTGCAGAAGAGAGCATTAAATCATGCAGTGGGCAACATATAGATTTTACAGGAATTTAGAACATTTAAACAAGCCTGAAGACATGTTAGGTTATCTCTATCTCTAGATGGACAGTAAGCAAATAGATTTATGTATGTTTTTTCTAATAATCAAGTAAATGGGTAATATATTTAAGAGAAAAAAAATAGCTTTTAAATAAAATACTTTTTAGCTTCTAACATAGTGGAAATCAAATTATGGTTTTTGTAATGAAGTCATTTTTGAATATCCCCAGGAACCAAAAATACTTACCATTTTTGCTAGACACAGAACATAAAGATTATAATGTGTCTAAAAAAAGTGTCACTTTACTTTTTGTAACCTGCTTTCAATTGTGTGAGCCTGAAGCACTGTTATCCACACAGCAATTCTTGCTCATTCTATACACATTGTAACTCTGAGTCAAGACAGCTTTGGGAATGAGATGAGTAGTTCAATGGGGATGGCATTCTGTATGCCCATAAAATATAGCAATATTTGCAAAACAAAGTAACATACTATTATTACGTTTTTTAAAGCACTAACATTAAACAGCACTGTAAAATAAATAGATATATACAATGCTAATTCAGATTTGAAAACAAAGCAACCAATAACTCATAAGTGATAGAGGGCCCTGCACAAAATATAAAGGGCATTTGGTCCTGGAGATGGCAATACTAAATTATCTCTGATGCTATTATTATTAACATGTTTTTCTATAGCGCCAACATATTGCGTAGCACTAGCTGCATCATAGCAGATGTACCGTAGTCCCATGTAGCAACTGAATAATAATAGGACAAAATCATATTACAGACATGTAGAAAACATTTCATTTATATTGCTTTGGTTGCAAAATTTTCTGTGGGGGCAATGCAGTTATGCCACATTTATATACAACCTGAGTGTAAATTAATTAGTGAGGTTTTCAACTGGTCTGGGTGCGGATAGAATACGAGGCATTGATGGAAGCCATTTGGAAATCCTGACCTAGATTAGGCCTGACCCAACTAGATGCTTGGGGAAGAGTCAGATATAGCTCACAAAATATTTGAATTGCTCTCCCAAAGTGATCAATTGACAAACTGACTTCATAACTTAAATATAGTCCATAAAAAGAAAGTAAAGCAGATAATCAGGAAGCTAAAATAAAAACAAATGATCTAAAACCTTCAAACACTCATATTTACATGAGCTTAAGTTATAAATTCCACCATTGTTAAAACAAGATTCTGATCTTTTTCTCTTCAGTCACTACTTGGGGGACACAGGGACAGTGGGGTATAACTGGTACATCCAAGAGGGCAGGACACAACAGTATAAAAAAAAACTAGCCCCTCCTCTACTGGCTTTACTCCCAGCAGGCGGAGTTTAGATCAGTTTGTTCCAAAGTAAACAGGAAAATATTAATAACGAATAAAGTAGTAATCTAACATGTTTAAAGGAGAAAAGGACGGCCTCAGTCCAGGGAGGGGGGGGAGCCCTGTGTCTCCCAAGTGACTGAAGAGAAAGATTTAACGGTGAGTACACAAAATCTTCTTTTCTCCAGGCCATCTTGGGGGACACAGGGATAGTGGGGACATACCAAAGCTGTCCCCAAGATTTCTCAAGGAGGGAGAATGAGGCCTAAGTGAAAGTAGCCACTGCGGCTTGAAGCACTTTTCTGCCAAAACGAGCGCCAGAAGCCGCAAAGGTGTCAAAATGATGACATTTCGAAAATGACTGGACAAATGTCCATGTTGCTCCCTTGCAAAGCTGTTCAGCAGATGTTTGATTCCTGAACGCCCAGGAAGTACTCATCCCCCTAGTAGAATGGGCTGTGAGTCTAGCTGGTAGCGTCTGACCACGTGCCACATATGCTCGCTGAATTGCTTGCTTGATCCAGTGAGAGATGGACTCCCTGGAGGGGGCCTGAGGGGATGACGAATAAAGAGTCAACCCTGCGAATGTCCTGGACTATTTGCAGGTAGAATTTTAGAGCTCTGACTGGATCTAGTGTGTGTAGAGCCTTCTCCTTAGGATTAGAAGGTGAACGGCAGAAAGTTGGTATCGTAATTTCTTGGTTCAGATGAAACTCCGATACTAACTAAGGTAAAAAGGATGGAATAGTGCGGAGGACCGTCCTATCCTGGTGAAAAACGAGAAAAGGTGGTTTGCAAGGTGAGCTGAGCTCTGATGCGCATCTTCCAGGTAAGTGGTACTGATCCTAGCGTTCAAATGAAGGTTCCTGAAGGGCTCGTAGAACTATGGTGAGGTCCCATACGGGAGCCGGCGGTCTTACTGGGGGAGCCACATGTAGGACCCCCTGCATAAAGGTCTTGACGTTGGGCAAAATGGCAAGTCGGGTCTAAAAAAGGACTGATAGAGTCGAAACTTGAGACTTAACGGAACCTAGGCATAGCCCCTTGTATAGGCCGTCCTGTAGTAACTCCAGAACGGCAGGGATCGAGAGTCATTTGAATGGTATCTTGCGACCTGAGCACCACTGATGGTAGGTGGACTAAACCCTATGGTAAGCCCTTGCTGAGACTGGCTTTCTGGCTGCGCGCATGGTGTTAGCTACTGCCACAGAAAAACCCCTTTGGGTTAGGACTTTGGTTTCAAGAGCCAAGCCGTCAATCTTAGATTTGTGGGGTTTAGATGTCGGATGGGCACTTGGGTTAGATTAGAAGATCCGGGATTTGACGTAGGGTCCAGGGCTTTGCCACAGACATGTTGATAAGGTCTGTGTACCAGGATCAGCGAGGCCAACATGGTGCTATTAGGATGAAAGTTATCTGCTCCCGTTGAAGTTTCCAGAGAGTACAGAGTATGAGCGGCAGGGGAGGAAAGGCGCAAGTCCTGGAATGTAAATTGCTGATAGATGGATGTGGTGACTCTCGGCCCACTTGAAGATTAGGCTGACTTTGTCTAGTGCTCCTCGTTCCTCCCTGGTGGTTGATGTAGGCCACTGCGATGGCGTTGTCTGACTGAATCTTTACCGCCTGACCCTGTAGGGTCTGCTGCCAATGGATTAGACCTTGGCGGATGGCTCGAATCTTGAGCAGGTTGATTTGTAGTCTTCTTTCCCGAGGATTCCACTAACCTTGAGCCAAGCAGCCCTCTATAACTGCTCCCCATCCGAACAGACTTGCATCCGTGAGGATGCGCCATTGTGGTTCCCCCAGGGGTCTGCCTGATGACAGGTGTGCTCTGTCCAACCACCAGAGTAGAGATGCTGTTGTTTTGGGGGAAATCCGCGCTCCTGAAGAAGGGATTGCCTTTTCCATGCCTTCAGAATATTCCATTACAGTTCTCGTAGATGGTATTGGGCGAATGGTACCGCCTCTATGGAGGACACCATGACTACTATCACCTTCATGCAGAACCTGACCGGGTGAAGAGGTCTCTGGAGAAGTGACCTTGCGAATGTTTGTAGATGACTGACCTCTTGAGGAAGGTATATCCTCTGAGTTTGCATATTACATTGCATGCTGAGGAAAATCATGGATTGACTGGGGATTAGAGATGATTTTTCTAGATTTAATACCCAAACTAGTTCTTGAAGCGTATCCAAGGATGTCTGGAGAGATCTCTGGGCTTCCGTGAAGGAGGGAGCCATGACTAGCAGGTGCCAACCCTGTCCCCTATCAGCTCCATGACCGACAGTTTGCGGATGCAGTCATGCCGAAGAGGTCTTGTCTCCAGGCTTGGAGGCATGCTTTTTGTTCTGCAACGCCTGTCTTTGCTTGCGACCTCAGTCAGTGGATGACTGACACGGTGGTGAAGATCTTGTATGTTTGGTATGGGAGCCACAAAAAAACTTGCCCCTGCGGAAGGAGGGTCGAGCCTTTGGCTGAGGTAACAGAGTGCTCTTGCTCCCTGTTGCTTGGCTGATAATTTTACCCAGGTCGGGCCCAAAAAGAAGTTTACCCTTAAAGAGGATGGAGGTTAGAGACTTCTTGGAGGAGAGGTCTCGGACCACAGCTTCGTCCATCGGACAGTGCCGATGATCTGCTAATGACTTGAGTTGCATCAAGTGAAGCCTCACACATGTAATAATTTGCTTCGGAAAGCTCCTGGCTGGCAGTGAGTAGGGATTCCTACCAGGACTGGGCTGCTCTGCTAACCCATGCCATGGCCAACACAGGCCATAAGGCAGTGCCCGAGGCTGAGAATATTGAGCGTAAAAGGCTCTCCAGCTTCCTATCCATGGAGCCCCTGAAGGAGGATGCGTCAGGGACGGGAAGGGCGGTGTTCTTAGAGAGTTGAGTAAGTAAGAGTAAGTTCCTTAGCAAATGGATAGAGCATTTGGAATCTTCTATTCGTCTGAAAAAGAAAGAGTGCCTTGCTATTACTTGCATTCCTCTAGGAGAAGCTGTTATGAGCCTCAGGGCTTGTTTCAGGAAAAAATGCCCTGCTGCGGCTTTGAGACTCAGGAGTCAGGAGGCTGGAACTGCTGCCTGGGTTGCTGTGAGCTCCGGTGTGCATGGGCAAAATGCTGGCCATGCTGAGGTAGCCCTGCTTTTTAATGCTGACAACCAGCTGTTAACTAGGCGCCAGCCCTCCCCCGTCGATGTCCTCTGACCGTGCCCTGTCCCCTTTGGAAGCTGCTGAAAAAACAGGAAGTAGGCTCTCCAGCTGCACACACTATATCTGCACGAGTGCCTCTCCCAGGGTGCTAAAGCGCAGCTCTCCTAAGCACCGAGGTGCAGCTTCCTAGTAAAAAAAAAATAGCCGGAGTTCAGTGTGCTGCCTGAGTTAATTCCTGTCCCGGCTATGTAAGGGTGGAGGAGGGAAGAGGGAGGCAACAGGAGATAGTGGCCCCTACAGGGAACCCTGCCCCCTACAGAAAAAGGTGGGGGAGGGTATAGGAGGAGAAGAGTGTTGCACAGGGAATACCTACTGTGTCCCAAAACGCTCTCCTCTGTCTTCCGGTCAACCTATAATAAAGGGGAGACTTAGATAAGACTGGGTGGTCTGGAATAACCAGGGACCCCAGAGACAGGTCCCATGAAGGGCAATGCCAGTGGGTGTCCTCTGCTCAGTGTAGAGGTCTTTGGCATTCCCTGGTGACAAGCAACTGACAAAAATGAAAATAAATAAGCGAGAATAAAATCCATGTCCTATCCTCCTGAGGACACAACTAAAACTGATCTGCCTGCTGGGGGTATCGCCAGTAGAGGAGGGGCTAGTTTTTTACTAATGTGGTGTCCTGCCCTCCTGGACATACCAGCTATAACCCACTGTCCCCGTGTCCCCCAAGATGACCTGGAGAAAAAAAAGATACCTAGTGTCAAATTATGTCATGTCAATTTTTACACATAGAATAACTGTAAGACTCTTACTAGGCTGCTTCAGCCGGAGCTCCATGGCTGGTCCATTTGACCTGTCTCTCCTACCATCAAATAATCGTTTTTCCTTTTCTTTCTCAGTTCGGAACTCCATCAGCTGATGCTGTGCCTGTCGATATACCTTCAGAAGCCGAGAGCACAGAGTATGGTGTAGCCGCAGAAAAAAATACCAGTTGTTGTTAGTGTAGAACAAACTGTAAACTTCATCTATGGTCTTTGGAGGAGGTTCATGGGGTATCTCCACAGGTGGTGGGGGCTCTGGGACTACTTCCGGGGTTACAGCTTTTCTTCGGCGTTCTGGCAGTTCAGTGACTGAAGACTCTGTGACAGTCTCAACTGGAGTCTCATTGGCAGAAGCAGAAGAAAATAAAGATTGGCAGGAAGGAGATGATGATGATGATGAGAAAAACAGCTCAGGAAGGAACTGGTGCAGAACCTGCCAAATAGTGTCTTTGTCTTCCTTCTGGATGGTTGGTTGACGACTCACATAGAATGTTATTAGCGCTGCAGCATCTTCCAGAATTTGCCAGTCCTCATAAGTGTAGATCAAATGGGGTCCGCTAGATGTTGTCGCCCTGCCATCTGGTTGCTGTTCCTGCCGCTAAGGAAGAAACAGAGATCCACATCAAGAAACTATGATACATAGAAGAAACTATTTAAGGGGTACACTTTTATGCACATATAAAGATTAAGGTAGGCAATCAAAGGCAATGTTTACCATTAGTACTGCTCCATAGGAATGAATACTACACTGTATTATACAGGAAAGTAACTACATGCAAAAGCAATCATTTTTCTGTAAAAAATTAGCTGCATTGGCAGGGACATCCCCCCCCTCCATCTGAGACAAACTGGAGAGGCCTCAGAATGCATTTTTCCTCTTCCTATAAACAAAAGTCTGAATGGTTGCGTGTCTTTTTCAACCAAAGTTACTACTATATTCTGGAATAAAATAGCACTTAAATATGGATATGAAAGTAGACAGGCCCCCAATCCATGGGGAAAGAACTGGTAATAGCGGAGTCTTTGGTCCGTATAAAATATATTAAAGTTTGGTCTGGGTAAACCAACAGGGTCATGGAACATAACTGAGCCAGGCAAGTGGACAAAGAAATGCAAGCAGACAGGGTACACCATTGTAAAGAGTTTTGAGTGTAAAGATTTTCTCTTCTTTTAGTATGCTTTGAGAGAGTTCTAAATATGTCCAAGTTAAAGGGCTAGTAACATCAAAAAATTAAATTGTTTTAAAGTAATAAAAATATAATGCAGTGTTGCCCTGCACTGGTACAACTGCAGTGTTTGCTTCAGAAGCACTACTATTGTTTATCTAAATAAGCTGTTGTGTAGCCATGGGGGCAACTAGTCAAAGGAGAAAAGACAAGTTACGCAGCAGATAAGCTCTGTAGAACATAAGGTTTTGTTATCCATTACTTATCCTGTAACATTTAGCCATTTTTCAATTTCCGCCACTGCTACTAAGCAGCTTGTTTATATGAACTATAGTAATCTTTCTGAAGCAAACAGATCAGTTTTAACAGTGCAGGGCAACAATACAGGATATTTTCTTTACTTTAAAGGGCAAGGAAAGTCTAAAATAGAATAAGGCTAGAAATGCTGTATTTTGTATACTAAACATGAACATGAACTTATTGCATTACAAGCCTAATCAAATTATTTATGCTTTCAAAGTTGGCCACAGGGGGCTGTCATCTTGTAACTTTGTTATACATCTTTGTCTGACACTGGCACTGCACATGCTCAGTATGGTCTGTGCTGCTTAGGGATTGTCCTAAATGATCAAAAAACAAAGCTGTTTGAGTTCTGCATGGCTGGTAAGTAAGACGGGAGCTCCCCCTGCTGTTCATAAGTATGACTGAAGTTAGGGACCGTCTGACAATTCCTATACTCAGCACTAAATGAAGGGAGAATTTCACTGAATACAGTCAGGTTTCTTATAAAAACGGTACACATTTTTAAATTAAAGGAATTGTTCAGTATAAAAGTAAAAACTGGGTAAACAGATAGGCTGTGCAAAATAAAACATGTTTTCAATATAGTTAGTTAGGCAAAAATGTAATGTATAAAGGCTGGAGTGACTGCAAGTCTAATCTAACAGAACAAAACACTACTTCTTGCTTTTTAGCTCTCTTTTGTTTACACTGACTGGTTACCCTGGTTACCAGGCAGTAACCAATCAATGACTTGAGGGAGGGAGGGCCACATGAGTCATAACTGTTGCTTTTGAATCTGAGCTGAATGCTGAGGATCAATGGCAAACTCACTGAACAGTTATGTCCCATGTGGCCCCCCCTCAAGTCCCTGACTTACTCAGATTTAGAGAGCTGAAAAGCAGGATGTTGTGTTGTATTCTGTTATGAGAGACATCCACTCACTCCAGCTTTTATACATTACATTTTTGTCTAACTAACTATATTAGAAATATTTTTTTATTTTGCACAGCCTATCTATTTACCCAGTTTTTATTTTTACCCTGAACTGTTCCTTTAAAGTATATTGGAGATAGATTTCTTTTTCATTAAAGAAAGTAAACATGGGATTTTATTTCTTTGCCTTTCCTTGCCCTTTAAAACACTTTCATTTTTTGGTGTTACTGTTCCTTTAAAGATTTAAACACTTCTTAGACCACAATTAGGGAGGATGAACCTACATTATTGTCACAAAATCTGTAAACTGGTGAACAGGAGTGAGGAAGTAGGGAATGATTGTCAATGTGCTAAAGTTTGAGAACTATGGTCATAATTTTTTTTAAAGAAAAAACAAACACGTTAGAAAGAAATCTGAAAGATACATGCCCAAGTTTGACCCCCTTATTCCTAACTAACTTTTTGCTGATTTAGAGGATGGAAAAACATACAAAGCGGTTTCCACTTTGCCACATGAAGGGAAAATTTCCTTCTGAACTTTAAAAACTATGTAAGTCTCTAGATCAAAACTGCCAACACTTTAAACTAACTATAACGGTTTTACAGAAAACACACTCTCCTGGAAAGCAAGTGGAGGATGCTTAATAATGATGAATTCTACTGATGCTGGGTCCAGCCAAACCTTTTCATACTGCCCATTTAGTTGAGGCTTTTTTATAGGAGGTCTATTCAAATTATAGTAAATGTAAAAATTAATCTGCTCATTATAATTTTTGTGTTGTGTGACTCACCTCATCATAGACGCTTTCTATCTCATTAAGCAAGCTTTTGGAGCGCAGGGCTTTGGTGTCATTCTGCTTAAAATTGACAGCCTGGTGGTCTAAAGACTTCAAGTATGCTCGCTCATACTGCTCTCGCCATATTTTGTTAAAGCCACGCTGTGCTTCCCTCCACTCCTCTTCTTTTGCTTTCAGTCTGCAGAACACGCAAGATTTATAAAGGCATGCATGAGATTTTGCAGAGTTAATATTCCTTAGTCTGTGCTAAAACACATCTAGTAAAGTTCAATAAAGCCACAGCCAAATGAAGATTGAACCTAAAACTTTCTTTTCAATACCTTATGCAATAGACCCAAATTCCTCACCTCTTTAATACTACAGGTACAGCAGTGACTGGATTTTTCTTTAGACTTTCAACAATATCTGGAGCTTTGTCCCCATATATTCTGTAGATTGCCCTGCGTTGTATAACCTCTGAAGTGCCTCCCAAGCGGTCATCTAGCCTGAACTTTTCCTGGTCTTCAGGTGACATGCGGGAGAGTTTCTTTTGGACACTTTCCAGCACACGAATGGTAGCCAAATTGGTTTCCAAAACTACATCCAACTATTAATGATAAAGAAAGAAGTCAATGAAAAAAGAAAGCTTTCCCAGCAACAATCATTTAATAGGTTGGTTTTACAAAAAATAGGTTGCACACAGAACTGACAAAAACATACCACTTAACAGTAGGAGAATCTTGTAAGTTAGGAACGTTAAAGGAATAGTTCAGTGTAGAAATGAAAACTGGATAAATAGATAGGCTGTGCAAAATAAAAAATGTTTCCAATATAGTTAGTCAGGGAACAATGCAAACTATAAAGGCTAGAGTGACTGGATGTCTAATATAATAGCCAGAATCCGACTTCCTGCTTTTCAGCTCTTGAAGTCAGCGACTTGAAGGGGGGCCACATGGGACATAGCTGCTCAGTGAGTTTGCAATTGATCCTCAGCATTCAGCTCAGATTCAAAAGCAACAATTATGGTCCGTGTGGCCCTCCCTCAAGTCTCTGATTGGTTACTGCCTGGTCACCAGGGTAACCAGTCCAAGAGAGCAGAAAAGCAGGAAGTTGCATTCTGGCTATTACATTAGACATCCAGCAACTCCAGCCTTAATACATTACATTTTTGCCTAACTAACTATATTAAAAACATTTTTTATTTTGCACTGCCTATCTATTTACCCAGTTTTTATTTTTATACTGAACAATTCCTTTAAGCAAACATCTCGGCAAGGTGGGAGTGGTACAAGTTATGTTAAGTATCCCAACATGAACGGGTATATTGAAAATTTCCATTAAAGGACCCATTACATTTTCAGAATTGTACAAAATTTAAGACATTTTGGTAAATGGATTTTAAAAATCTCCAAGGCTGGTAACATTTAGAAAAGTGCTTCAAACTATAGCATGTTGGCTCATCTATGGAATACATGTATCGTGAAGGCAAAAAAAGTCAGCAGGTGGAGACAGTGGGAATAAAAACAGAGAAAGCAGAGTGGGTAATGTAATGTAGCAATTGGAAGAGACATTTAAGAAACAGTGTAAGCTGGACCAGTCTACTTGAATATATACCGTAACTATGAGTTGGGGTTTGGGACTTACCTCAAACCTCTCATCTTCACAGCGGTGAAGCTGCTCCTCATATGGAGTCTTTTTGGAACTAACAAAAGTAGAATCTTCAGACCATGAGGGGAAGGACACCCAGGTGTCATTTAATACCTGCAGAAGAGGATGGACACTTTTTTTTAAGTTAGTGGCAGAATGTGGAGGCACATGCACAAAAAAATGGAAGGCAGAGCACTGCAAAAACTTTCATACACTTGGTGACCACAAACTGGAATAAAAGTTTTTGCAGTGATCTGCGGAGTTCCCATTCCAATTTTTGTTTACGGACACAGTGGCGTTGCAAGCACGGAGCAACTATATGGAAGCTGAACACAATATTTAACTTATATTGCACAGACCACCAACAACCCATTTGCCTTTGGACTGGAGATACATAAACCATATGAACATCTTCTATCCGAGATTATTATGGAGAAAAAAAAGCGAGTTTTGCAGCTATATGCCACAATTGCTCTAAGTTAATAATTTAAGAATATATGTGCAAGAAAAAAAAAAAGAATCATTACAATACCTTCCAAACCTGTGCGTGACAAGTGCATTTAGTATACAGCTTGCCAAGGACATTCTGGCACAAAGTCCTGTCACTATATGGTCTCTGACCAGGGAATAGGTGGTGCACATCATATATTTCTGATGGATGTGCAAGATTCTACACTTAAGGAAGGCCACTGTGTCAAGGTGTTAAGATATGTTTAGCACATCAGTCTACAGTAATAAATGGTCTGCCTGGCTCTAATCAGGTAGTGAGTGGCTTTGCTCATTTTTCTAATAGATACTACTGATATTAAATACTGCTGATATTAAATACTGCTATTTAGGCAGTACATTTAAAAGGATACAGAAAGACAAAAAAAGCATCTAAATCTCAGGAACAGCCTTTTTTTTTTTTTTAATAGGTCACTTAATAGTATTAAGTGTATTCAGACAATTGCTTTAGTGAATATTTTCCTTAAATGTGTAAGGGATCCTACTGGTGTCTTAAGCCTTTAAAAACTCTAAAAGGATATTTGAATTTTTACAGGTTAAGGAGATACTATGACTTGTAACACAGGTATGGTTCCACTGACAAAATGAATTACCTCCTTGCAAAGTGCAGTCCTCCCACTGCATTTTGGGTGAGGAAAAGATTTGGGAAGAGCACGGTAACTGGAGCCAATGCGCTTGCAGGATGCATAATCGATCTCTCGCCCAATGCCCTCATTAGAGCGATCGTTTGTTACTGGTGAAGCAAACGAAAGCTCTTTAACACCCAAGAAAGACTTGAACTGTGCAAAGAGTTCAGGAAACTTTCTGAAAAGCATACAAACACAGAAAAATGGTTTATTATACATGAAAAAAAAAGATTCAAGTTATTTTAGCATGAGTGGATTCATTTTAAAGACTCAACTGTTATTACCCCATATCTAAAATACTTTGTGCTGAATCACCTAGAGGCCTAAACAAACTAACTGTAAATAAAAACTGCTTGAATTTTTAAAACTTGGTCAAACTGGAGGAATTGAAAGGGAATAAATAACACATGGCCTTTATTAAACCCCATGGAGAGAAAACTCAATTAAAATTTGATTTGAATTTTCAGGTCTTGGCTATTCAATCGAATATTAGACATTCAAATTTTTCTTAAATAACCTCCCATTTGAGTTGTGAGTATATTTGAATTTATTAGAGTAAAAAAAAAAAAAATTCAGATAAATTAGAAATTTTACTTTTGTTAAATCTGCACAAAAGTGTAGGGTTCAGGCAGCGACACCCAAACAACAGACAAAGCAAAGTGAATTCCACTCATTTTTTTCTACACAGGGAACGAACAGCATTCAGTTTAAGTGCTGGGTCCTGGCTATCCAATCTAGACCATTTCAATCTCAATGTGACCAACTTGTGTGAGAACTCAAAAACCACCATTTTCAGTCTTATGTGTCTGGATCGCTCAAGTGACTGGCTTTACTTTGAAACTCTTTGTCCACACACTATTTTAATCTTTAATAACTGAACATTTTGCTTTAACATTAATAGGAGTGGTGAGAACACGGAGGACACTTTGATTAGGTTATGGATGAGGTTGAGCACTTGCAGCAACTGTTTGTAAACAGCTTTCAAATGTGAGCACATTGTCCAAGAACACGAATATGGAATGTGATCAATTGCAATTACGGTTTTCCGCTCACTCCATCCTTTCTAAATTACATGTTTTGGCTAACTAGATTAGAAACATTTTGCACAGCCAACCGATTTACCTAGTTTTTATTTGTACACTGAACTGTTCCTTTAATTACAATATTCTAGGCGCTACACCTAAAGAAAAAGTGCATTTTTTGCATACCCTAGAAATGGTGTGACCAGCTGCAGTAGCTCAGAACCAGAAACCAGTTCCTGGTTGAAAAGTGCGATACAACGGAGAAAGTTTTCATAGACTTCCTGGCTCTTAAGAACTCTGCGGACCTTATAACAAAATGCAGAATTTTCATTAGCATCAATAGAAATTTACCACAGAACACTGACAGCACATGCAACCCTCCGGTATCACAGTACCAGCTAAAAGGGCTGTAGTTAATTTAATATGGAGAATTTTTAATAAAATAAAAAGAAAACCATTTGCAAACAAAGTTACCACACTGATTTTCATAATAGATCTTGTACATTTAGATCACAGCATATATTGTCAAAAACCATAAATGTGGAACACTCTTGGTAATTTATTCGTGAGGAGGCGAGGAACACAAAGCTGATGCAAAAAAAGTAGTCATTTTTAAGCAAGGGAAAGGGACAATTTTAAATAACAAATGAGTTTATTGTATTCAAGTTACTGGAAATACAATACAAGAACCAACCTTATTGAAGAATGAGAACTCCTGCAGAGTGCCATACTTTCCTACACAAGCCATTGACTGGTCCTTGGACTTTCGCATCTTCATCTTCTTCTAAACATTAAAGCAAGATTAGTATAGCACTTTCAAATTTCTAATCTAAAGAGCTGAAATGATGAAAATGCATTACCTTGGAAGAAGGCATGGACCGCAATAGAAGAGGTCTAGACCTCTTACGGCTTTGTTCTAGGTTCCGCTGGTACTCAAGTTTCCTGGCACTAAGATCACAAGCTCCATTTCCTGTGAACTGTGAGACATAGGAATACCATTACCACTTCAGCTCATTTTACTTCTTTGGAAGCTTTTTTCTCGGGATACATAATGGCAGTTCCTCAACTGTTTAAACATTAACAGCCAGATAAGCAACAAACATACATATATATTAACCCCTCTCATACCAAGGATCTCTTTGCCTCTGGAAGGAACTGGCCAAATTCAGACAACAGATCTTCCTGTCCATGAAACAGACTTGCAACCTCTGTAAACACCTCCTCTTCTGACATACCTCGGAAAGGGCGACCTTTGGGATTCAGCTGATCCTTCTAATAGAAATGGAAAGTTTTTTTTTTAGACATCAGTACGAATATTTAGGTGGAAACGTACATCTCTTCGAGTCCTTTATGTATAATCATACATGAAGGTAAGCCATTGTATATTAACAAAAACATTCAGGCAACAAACAGCTGTCAACAAGAATAATTGCTTCTAAAGGTAAAGTAAAATACGTCTTCTAATCACCATACCAAGGTAAACAATTCTTAGTGTGTGAACACGGCCAGCCCTCATGGACAAATCTTATTTGAACAAACATGCCTCATAATATTTTCCATGTAAAGCAGTGGTGCTCAGTGATGACAGATGTACACTTTAGAAAGAATTCTTACACGTTAAGCTTTCTAGAAGTAGCTACAAAACAAGATGCATAAATAAATGGGAGCCTGAAATTCATATGATTTAATAATGAGGACACAGTCTGCACTGGCAAGAATACTGGCGATTCCTTGAAGAACCTTGAAAATCAGTGTGCTGTGTTTATTAGCTTTTCATGAAAAGCTAATAAACACAGCACACTGATTTTCAAGGTTCTCCAGGATCATCTTTGATTGCTGATTATTGAAATTAAGTGATCCGACAAGAGTCACTTTCCTGTTGATTGAGCCGAGCAAATTACACACAAAGTGAGGATATCACCGTACTACTTTTGATTATCTGATTCCTTGAAGTGCAGCCTTTTAGTGGTGTGTTTTGACAAGCGACCTTGGCAGTTTTAATTGCTTGTTAAAGGACCAGTAACATCAAAAAATTTAATTGTTTTAAAGTAATAAAAATATAATTCAGTGTTGTCCTGCACTGGTAAAACTGCAGTGTTTGCTTCAGAAGCACTGCTATTATTTATATAAATAAGCTGTTGTGTAGCCATGGGGGCAGCCATTCAAAGGAGAGAAGGCTCAAGTTACACAGCAGATAGCAGATAAGCTCTGTAGAACATAATGTTATCTGTTATCCATTACTTATTCTGTGCCATATAGCAGTTTTTCAATTTCCACCATTGCTACTTAACAGCTTGTTTATATGAACTATAGTAGTCTTTTGGAAGCATATAAAGTTTCATCCATTGACAGCACTCCAATTCTTTCATAAAACCGCCTTTATTTCTTGCAAACTTTTGCATGGCAGTACAGCAACATAATGCAACGTTTCGAGTGGCACCCCACTCTTTGTCATGCTTGACAAAGAGTGGGGTGCCACTCGAAACGTTGCATTATGTTGCTGTACTGCCATGCAAAGGTTTGCAAGAAATAAAGGCGGTTTTATGAAAGAATTGGAGTGCTGTCAATGGATGAAACTTTATATCTTATGAAGAAGCTAATGTGAACAAGCTTAATGACCTGCACCCTGATGATAAGTGGCTAAGAAAAGTAAGTGCTGTTCTGATTTGGTTTGTTGTCTTTTGGAAGCAAACAGATCAGTTTTAACAGCGCAGGGCAACACTACATGATATTCTCTTTACTTTAAAACACTTTCATTTTTTGGTGTTACTGGTCAGTGCCAGTCAGCACTGGCTGAGAATATATAAAAACCATTAAATACTCACCTGGTATGTGTGGAGGATTTCTAGGAATGACCTGTAGATTTCAGGCCGGTCCAAAAAACGAGTTTTGATTTTATTCACATAACTAATAGCATTGTGGAACTCCAGTGAGTCAGATTCTGGAGGGGGCTGGGGCTTCTCCTTTTCCTGCTGCCGGGGCTCCTCAGACACTTCACTGAGTACATTTTCAGGAACAGAGGGCACAATTAAACGACTGCTAGACAAAGAGCTAGTGGTTGCATCTGATGACACCTGCAAAACAGCACACATTCTATTTTTCTTTATCTCTTTCAAGTATTGCTTATGTTGTCTACCCAACCAACAATCACTTGCATCACTTACAGGGCTAGACATAGTTGTCTGAACAACCACTTTTCCATTTTTTGGAAGTTCTATTTTGTAGCCAAGTGGTAGAAAGGCATTAAATCCAAGCATCAGGTCTGGATGCTCATGGAACAGCTGAGAGACCCTGCGGATAACTCCAGGAGTGTCAATGCTGCAAAAGAGAGAAAGGGAATAGAGAAAAGTTCTCTACAAAAGCATACAAAATCTCTCCTGGTTTGCAAAATAACATACCTCTGAGATTTGAACTCTTTCATAATCTCCAAGAATCCACTATAAGTAGCTGGATCACTTCCAAAACGGATTTTTACTTGGTCCAAATAAGAAAGAGCATCTTCCACCTATTGAGTAAGAATATTTCACACTTTTAAATTATACTGGATAAAGGATTACTGATTTATGATTTATACATAGTTATAGCTCCCCTTAAGCAACTCTTCTCCAGTGAAAACATTCACAATTTTTCCAAACGTTCTTTACAACGGAGACTTTCTATAACCTTAGCTAGCTAGGAATATCTGATGTGCTGGTTTGGCAGAATTGCTGCAATTAAAATGAATATTCTATTGAAATACTTGTATTTGTTTGAGACGTTGCCAATTACAGTACCCTCAAAAATATTGAAAGATATCCAGAGCTTGCTTCATAAATTTATTTGGAGTAAAAAAAGCCATTGAATAACTACATCGGTATTGACCACATTGATCAAACGATATGGAGGGTTGGGGGTGCCTCATTTGCAAAAATACTACGAAGCAGCGCAACTGGTCCTACGACAAAGGTTTCAAAAGAAGGGACCTGCTCCCTACTACCCAATTGACCTTAAACATAAGAGGGGTTTGATTCCCCAATTACAGTATTCCCCAATTACAACCTAGCTCGAAGATCCAAATTTTATACTGGGAACGGAGCCCTCATTCTGTAAACGCTGGGGCCAAACCGGCCTATATACAATAGATGAATTAATTGATAAACTAACCATAGCTCCTCATACACTACAGAAACAAAGATTTGGCACCTCAAACCACGTTACATCAGTTTGAATATTTTCAACTTCTCCATTTTATGCATCCGTACTTGGTTGCTCCACAGTCTAATACAAAAACGGCTTTTGAAAACATGGCCAAGCAAGGAATACCGCAAAAAGGGCTTATTTCCAAAATATATAAATTCCTCAAGGAACCTTTGCCAGACAATCCGGGGAGACATGCTTACATGAATAAGTGGGACAACACACTTCAGTCTAATCTGTCTTCACCACAATGCTGGAGAAACTGTGGTGAACGGGGTACACGTTTACATATTTTCTGGGATTTCCCAAGTATACAACCACTGTAGCGTGAAGTTAAGATTGTCTAAGACCAGGTAATGACAACCCAAGTCCCCTTAGATATACCACCTTCCTTATGGGCAAGCCATTTTCCAAAATCTAGCCAAAAATTGGCCAACTATATCTACACGAATAGCCATAGCAGCCAAATGGAAGGCCAAAATCAAGCCAAGAATTGGCCAAGTATATCTACACGAATAGCTATAGCAGCCAAATGGAAGATCCTCAATAATCAATAGGGTTAATGCTAACCAAGTCTTTGAAGCAAACATAGCCTATATCCAGAATACCATTCCTCAACATCTAAATACCTGGTCTATTTGGGAACTAAGAGGGGCTGAACTGGTTCCACTAAGCGAGTAAGCCAGCACCTGCAGGGGGAATTGTTTTTTTTTTTAAACTACCAGAACCCCAAACCGGAATGCGGGCTCTATCAGCCCACACCTTCGGTTTGGGGAATTTTTTTCGGCCCATAGGTGCCCTTTAACTTGTGAAATCGTCAACTTGTGTAAAGAATCTTGATTGCAGCTGCCCTTCACTGGTCCACTCTGCTGGACTCTCCAATACAAAACAAATCTCTGTAGGGAAGCGCAAAAATGGATACTATGGTGCAGTACCCTTAAATTTGTTTATTAAAGTGCCAAGTGCATCACACTGTGCTGTGTTAATTACATAAAACTTGTTTAAAAAGTGCCATGTGCTGTAGACCCTTCAGGTAAGTTAGACCAAGGATGTTAAATCAAGATTATTAGCAGTTTTAATTGTACAACATTCTCTATTTCATGTTATTTTGTGAGTATACCCAGTTGCTGGGGCATATTAATTTTAAATAAATAAGTCTGCACTATCATATATTTCTTCTTTTTATGAATATTGCGTGAATACTCAAGGACATCTTGGGAGTCAGCACCAGTATTGCTTGATGTGTACATACTTTGAGAATCTGGTGAGTAGGCAATTTCACCAGAGGTGGGCTGATTTAACATCCTTGTGATGCACTTGGCACATTAATAAACAAATTTAAGTGTACTGCACCATAGTATCCATTTTTGCGCTTCCCAACAGAGATTTGAAATGTACAAAACACTTTCGCAATAACTGAAGAATTGCGATGAATATATACCGGAAAGCTGATTTTTTTAAATTAGGCCACAGGTTATATTTAGGTTCACAAATCCTAACACCTATAAACCAACAATCACTATTTTAATGGATTATCTGCCTGCCAGTAGAGGCAACCCACCCAAGTGTCAATTTAACGGAGAGCACAGGATAAAGAGATGTAGGTAATAAATGCAGGGACTGTGGTGGACTGCCACTCATCACTGAAGGGGAGATTTTTCAGTCATTCAACAGTACACAAATCAATTAGACCTTTAGAAACAGGTATTTCATATGAAAGTCGTTTGTTTTTAAGGGTTCAGGTTAGGTTCAGCCAGGCACTTGGATTCAGTCAAACCCAAATACTGCTGGAAAAGGATCTGATTCAGCTGAATCCTGAACTGAACCTTGGATTCAGTGCAACCCCAGAGGAAACTAACAACCATTTAGAATGAATGAATAAAAGCAGCGAGTCATGACTTTTGACTCAATACCATGTCTTGAAATATCAATAACGTAACATATGAACATACATATGTGATCAATATAAACAAGTTCTATACTTACATGCACTGGGAGTTTTTCTTGAGGTTTGCTCCAGTTTGGATTTGGCTTACAATTACCACCACCTCCACCACTCGCCATTTTGAAAAGATGTTTTTGGTACGGTAGTGAAATGGCTTATTCAGAAAAAGGTCTGATGAAAGGC
>CM044431.1:120805045-120821853 GCA_024363595.1 Xenopus borealis | reverse complement strand
GGCGACATATTAGCTATAGTTGCTATGTAATTGGTACCATTGCAAGAATAACATAATTTGTGCCAGTCAGTTTTTTGTATAGTATAAAGGAACATATTTGTTTTTATACATATTTCTCCTTAGGTTACTCCAGTAATAGCATGGACTTAATGGCTTGGCTAAGTGGAAAGTCAATAATTAACAATTGGAGGTAGTACACCTCAGATTCAGATACTCTATACATTGCAGAAGCTGTGCTGCTCCTTCCGATGTTGATGCAGAAGTGCCAAACAGTCGAAGTCCTGAAGCGGCAGAAAGACCCAAAGTCAAGAAGGAGCCGACACTGAAGTCCTGAAGCGGCGAAAATACCCGAAGTCATGAAAACAGCTATAATGGAAGTCCTGAAGCCACGAGTTCAATTCAATACGATGCCAGTGTGCTTTTTTAATCCCCTGGCCACCAGTGTTTTATGTTAATATAGGCCCCTGCCACCAATTAAAAATTTTTTTTTTATGGGGGCCCCAATTTTTTTTAACTTGTAAGGGCAGCGCTGGATTTACGTAGCGGGTGCCCCTAGGCCCACTGTCATTTTTCGCCCGGTCACCTCCCTTTATTAGCTAAATTACCTAAATTTTCATCATCAGGACAGAGTAATGGGAATGGAACACATGAAACTTAAATTTCTGAACCAATGTGGGTGTGGTTGGGCAGCATGCCTCCCTCTAAAATCCTGCCGCCCTAGGCCCTAGGTGGCCCTAGGTGGCCTCTCCACAAATCTGGGCTTGTGTAAGGGGGGCCCTGCCACCAATGATTTTTAAAAAAATATATTTTATGGGGCCCCAATGTTTTTCATTTGTAAGAGGGGCCCTGGCGTTAAGTTTAAAAAAAAAATTATTCTTTGGGGTCCCATTTTTTTAAGCACTGATCAACAATAGCTTTTTATAACTTGTGCATGCTGAAAATTTTGTTGTACATGGCCCCATGATTTCTAATGGCGGCCCTGTATGCGTGTGAATACATGGGCTGCTTTGATACTTTTGCCAGGGCTGCTTTTTCCTTCCAGTCCGGCCCTGAGTGACCCCCATTTGAAAGCTGGAAAGAGTCAGAAGAAGCCAATAATTAAAAGACTATAAAAAAATAATGAGGATCAACTGAAAAGTTGCTTAGAACTAGCCATTCTATAAAATACTAAAAGTTATTTTAATGGTGAACCACCTCACATTGGGATCAACCATCATTTTTACAGGCCAGGCTGGTAAAATACTGGCCAAGTCGGTAAAACACCAGCCAGGTGGCAACCCTAAAGGCCCCCATACGCAGGTCGATAACAGCTGCAAACAAGCTGAGTCGGCAGCTTATTAGCCCATGTGTGGGGCCATCCAACGGGCTTCCCCAATCGATATCTGCCAGATCTCGATGAGGCAGGTTAAAAAATCCCGTCGGTCGCATCTGTGCGCTGATGTGGTCCCGCGATCCAACCTAGGGTTGCCACCTTTCCCTGTGGCTGAAGCCGGACGGGGGGGGGGGGGGCCGTGATGCCAGTGGGCGGGCCGCGCCGTCGGTGGGCGGGGCCGTGAAATCACAGGGCGGAGCTATAATCCCTCCCGGTTTTCCTTATTTGGAAAACCGGGCAGGAAGCATTGACCCGGGCAGCCCTTCAAAATACCGGGCTGTCCGGGTCAAAACCGGACAGGTGGCAACTCTAATCCAACCGCCTATATCTTCTCCATTCTGATCAGATCGTCGGCCCCTAGGGCCCATGATCAGATAAGCCCGATATCGCCCACCTCAATGTGGGCATATCGGGGAGAGATCTGCTAGTTTGGCGACATCGCCAAACGAACAGATCTCCTTGTGTATGGCCAGCTTAACGATACGTTGCTGTACTGGGATTGTGCATGTCTGAAAGGTTTGTCCCTGTAAGGCTTCCATAGAGGGAGCATGTGACCAGCTAACCAGGAAGCTGGAGTGCCTGACTGTACAGAGGAATGTAGCAGTGAGAGAGAGACGGCTTGAACAGCCTGGATTGTATCTATGTGCCTGACTGCCTGTAGTTTGTGGATCTCTTGTAAGTAGTTACATGCAGAGTATAAAGACTGTCTGCATTTATTTACTGTCCCATAATTTATTTATTTCCTTGTTACTACTGCACAGAGCCTAGGGTACTTTAATGGCTGCTTTTCTTCTGCCAGTCCGTTAGCCTGGATTTAGTTGCACTTAATTGAGACAGAGATCAGTTCTACTCATACGCTATAAAATCGCCACAATGTTTTATACACCTTAGCTGGCCAGACGTGCCCCTAGATGACATAACACCCTCACATCTTGTCCCATTGCATTGATGTCTCTGCTTCCTCCAAGCTGTATCATTTACCTTCTCAGCAGAATGCCTGTGCTAGATCTCAATGTAAAGAACCAAATGTATGTACCAATTTTACACCTAACTTACAGTCATAGCCGCCCATGGGATGGAGTGTGTGTGTGTATGTCCCATCTCCCTGGATTTTAACCCTTAAGAAGGGGAACAGCAAGAATCTTATAATGTTTTTTTTTTAATGCATAAAGGATCACAGTATATGTTCCCTTTAGTTACACTACAACAGGGGTGTCCAACCTGTGGCCCAGGATGGACATGAATGCAGCCCAGCTTAGGTTCCCGAGGAAACTTCATGTTGCAAAGGTTATAGGAATAGGCAGGAGGGGGGGACTCTGCCCATTGCCCATTTCGTTATAATAATATAATTATAAGCCTTTAATATCCAGGTGTACCATATTCCAGTGTATAGCTCCAACTGGTATTGTAGTTCTTTTCTGTGCATTTTCTTTACTTTTACAAATGAAAAGTGTTTGTGTATTTCATGTGTGGCCCCAGACAACTTTTTTTTCTAATGTGGCCCAGGGAAGCCTAAAGGTTTGTCACCCCTGCACTACATGCTTTCTCCTACAGGCACCAGGCTGCCACATGGTGGCCTTTCCAATGGCATCACCCCAACCCCCTGGCTCAAATATTCAGTGTTAGTCAAATGGAGGCGAATCACTAATGCAGAAAGCATAATTAAACTGTCTGTAGTAGAAGAGCCAAATTGCAGGTTGAATACCAGGAAATTCAGCTTTTAAAGTTTCCAGAAGTGTATTTTTGCCACTCCTAGTAAAGTGAAGGGCATTGCCATCAATACAATCACTTTTGTTTGTCTGCTTTTTAGCTTTGTCCAAACTCTGCTGTCATTAGAACAACATCATCTCCGTTTGGAAAAAATCACAGCACAAAGCTGGATAACTCAACAGAAGAGACGTTCAGCATGGATACGTCGGAGCCCCTGGAGGAGGGGGAGCAAACACATGAACAGAGACCTCACACCCGTTCCAATCCAGAAGGGGCAGAAGACAGAGGTGCCGTCCACCAAGCAGGAGTTGGTAGTCGAAGTGAAGGAGAGGGTGAGGCGGCCCAGGTAGACGATCCATTGCCTTCCACCACCACTGTACCCACAAACAGTACCCCACCTCCAACCCTGGAATTTCAGCTCAAGACCCCCAGAGTAAACTGCCCAGAAAAAGTGGTAAGTGAATTCTTTCTGTTTCATATTAGTCCACCTAAGAAACAAGAATATGTTGGTGTTGGTAACCAAGCTGTTACTGTACCTACAGTACCTAATATTTAAATGTGCAGGTTAGACATCCCTGTAGTGTCAATCACTTTTGCATTCTGACATCTGCAGTGTGAACAAGCCGCTAAAGTAAATTCTGTACCACAATCTGAATCAACTTTTAAACCTTACTGAGATGCATGTACTGTGGATATTGGTTGTTTTAGGCATTGGGCAGATTTAAACAATTCATTTAATACATATGAATAAAGATCGGAACAATAGAAAGGTGGGCATGCTGTCTGTGGCCCCTTGTATGTGCTCCATTAGTATGGTTCATAGGCCAGTCGGTTGTGTGTGTACCAGATTGGCCAGTGTATGACCACTTTCAGAGGGTCCAGTTGTATATAGTTTGTTAGCTTTTCTTCAGGACCTCTACTATTTATCCTCCATTCTGAATTCTAAAATACCTCCTGTTTGCTAGGTTAAAGAAGTTCTAGCAGTCTTTATGGTGAACTACCTCTTTAAAGGGAAACAAGCACCCACATACTTTTTTATAGTAGCCCCCTTCCCAGTTCCCTTTGCTCAGCCATACCAGAAACAATCTGACTGCTTAACCTATATCTGTGGGTATGCCCAGACTGTCCATCTGTGGGTTCTAGCAAATGCCAGAGGGGCTGCTATAAGGTCCCACAGAAAGTCACTATTTAGTGGGCTGGTGGGGCTGTTTGGGCCTGAAATTCCAGGCCTATTTTGATTCTCAGTCCAGACCTGTCTGTGGGGCAACTGCAGGGGCACTGATGTGAATTTCTAAATCTGACTCACTAAAAATGAAGGGTACACGTGATATACAGATATGGGATCTGTTATGTAGAGTGCTTGGGGCCTAGGGCTTTCCGGATAATTGTTTTTACGTTATTGGATCTCCATGCAATAACACTACTAAAAAAGAATTAAAACAGTCATTAAACCCAATAGGATTGTTTTACCTCAAATAAGGATGAATTTTAAATAAATGTAAAAATGTGAGTTATTTGATTAAAATAGAGTCTTCGGGAGATAGCCTTGCTTTCATTTGGCGCTTTCTCGATAATGGATTTCTGGATAACAGATCCCATACCTGTATAAAACAGAAAAATATAACATAGACAATTAAGGGAATATAATATATAAAATCTTTTCTCTTTCAAGTCAAGGTTAAAGCCTTTGGTTTTCAATATTTTGACTCCTTCGTTATTCTAATTCAGATTATTTGCTTGGATTTATCAGAAGAAATGTCCACACAGAACTTGGAATCTTTCAATGGGTAAGTCTGTTCTTTAGAAACAGAAAGTTGCCGACAGGCGCATCCAACGCATGTGTAGGGCTCCTGAAAAAATCAGTTTGAAAAATTGCTCCAGTGAAAATCTCTCAAACATGAAAGTCTCATAACCCCTTAAAGAGGTGGTTGAGATCTCTCAAACGTGATAGACTGATAACCCCTTAAAGGGGTGGTTCACTTTAAGTTATCTTTTAGTATGTTTCAGAATGGCTAATTATAAGCAACATTTCAGTTTGCTTTAATTTTTTTTTTATAGTTTTTTTAATTATTTGCCTTCTGATTCTTTCCAGCTTTCAAATGGGGATCACTGACCCTAGGGCAGGATTTACATAGCGGGTGCCCCTAGGCCCGCTGTCCCCTCCCTTTTATTTGCTCAAATTTTCATCATCAGGACAGAGCAATGGGAATTAGCACACAGGAAACCAAAGTGGGTGTGGTTGGGCAGCATACCACCCCCTAAAATCCTGCCGCCCTAGGCCCGGGCCTAGATGGCCTCTCCGCAAATCCAGGCCTGACTGACCCCATCTAAAAAACAAATCCTCTGTAAATCTACAAAGGTATTGTTATTGCTCTTTCTATTCAGTCCCTCTCCTATTCGTAATCCAGTCTCTTATTCAAATCAGTGCATGGTTGCTTGGGACATTTGTACCCCAGTAACCAGATTGCTGAAATTGCAAACTGGAGAGCTCTTTTAAAAAAAGAAAACAAATAATAATAAATGAAAACCCTTTGCAAATTATCTCAGTATATCACCTGGTTCATGTTTCTTTAATATGCCTATATGACTATATCTCTAAACAATGTATCCAGATTATAGCTTTCCTAGCGTTAACTGTAAAATCGACATGCTGCGTGTCTTATTAGCAACAAAGTCGATTACATCCTGACAAATGGAGCCAGTTTCTATGCAATAATTTGATTTGCCTATTGGCTAATTAGTAATCAGTCCTGCATTATTTTTATGTTTTGACAGTTGTAGGGATCTGATAATCCCTCACTGCATTTACATGTAACTACGGTTTTTAATTAGGGATATCTATGCCAGAAAGTATCATGCAAATGAGGTGTAGTTCATTAATCTCTTATAAGTAACAGTAACATCAAAAAAAGAAATTGAAACAGGAAGATAAGCAGGGGTCAAATTGTATTCATGGCTTTTCCTAGACCTGGAGAATGAAAACCTTTCATAAATAAAGCAGGACATTTATTGCCAAGAAATAGTTTAATTGTAGGTGCTTGATCAAAAGATACAGACTTTAAATGTAAATAAAATATTTTCACTTTTTAATGTTCGTAATTCTTTAAGTGGAATAACTCTAGATATGGATAGCAAAGGGATTTCAGAACAACATCTTAAATGATGATCTGCTGCAGTTGTAGTTCTTGTAGTATGTTGGTGCATGGATACAATATGGTCACTGGTTTTACACTGGAATGAATCTGGGGGATAAACTCCTTTTTCTGTTGACAGTAATTATGTTTTCACTTAACAGTAATTATTTGTTTTTATTGACTTCCAGGTCTAAAGCAAATGCCCTGAATTCTTCCCAAAAAATGATTGAGATGTTTGTCCGAACCAAGCACAAGATTGACAAGAGACATGAGTTTGCCCTTGTGGTTGCAAACAATGAGGCCATGTGGGTAAGTAGAGGGAAGAGCAGCATATTCTAATATTCTAGAGTTGATGGACTGACCACATGAGGCTGACTGCAGTAGCAACGAACAGATATCCCTTATTCAAGTTTTTTTGGACTATAAAATACGAATTTTTCTGGATTTATTCAAAATCAGAAAATCCGGCATCTCAGACCAGGTTTTTTCTTAAATCAATGGGAGAAGTCTCAAAGATATTCTGATCTGTGCTCCGTTTCGTGCAAAAATCCAAAGATTTCATTTTCTTTTTTAATTTTTTTAAAGTTTTTATTTTTGAGTTTTTACAAGGGAAGGGAAAAGGGGAAATACAAACATCAACTTGGTTCACAGATATCAGTTTGCAAAGATTTCATTTTCATTTCATTTTCGGGCAAAAATCAGAAAAAAGAGTTTTCTGGAGGAAACTCCAAAAAAGTTGTATGATTCGTACAATTTTCACGTTTTTCCTGCACTGGAATTTTCCGGAAAAATGTATTGATAAATAAGGGGAAATAACTTGCAGGAACTTGGTCAGAGAATATTTCAGAAAATAATGAGATAAATTAGGATTTTGATAAAAATGTAGCTAAACTTATGTAGCTAAGTTTGAAAAAGATACTTATTTTTCTAAAAATAAAATACCAGCTGATACTAATTTTCTGTTGACGGAAAGATAGCAAGAGGATTGGATATGTGTGCTGTAGGTTTTTTGTTTCGGAAGATAGGATAAAGGTTTCTGATGCATTTTATGCCCAAATCTAGCTTTTCTCAACACTTACTGAACTGTGCTTTGTCCACACTCTTGTCTTGAGTCTTCTCCCAAGTTTTAAGTAAGGGCATGATGTAATTAACTGGCCAGCAATGTCTGCTATACTATGTAATATTCTATTCTCCATGAGATTGGAGAAATTTCTGGGCAATGAGAGAGGTTCATGCATAATTATATCATGCACTTACTAGCTACATAGTAGACAATAAGGTGGATGAAAATATTATTTAAGGGGGCTCGAGATTTGCCCAGCCAAACCTTGCAAACATTGGCCTTATTTGCTTAAAGGAGGAAAGTCTTTGTGAACTTGGGGGTGCCAAATGTTAAGACTCCCCCAAGTGATAGTATTGACTTACCTGAAACCTTGGGCCGGTGCTCCTATCAGCAGAAAACTGCACTGACCAGGGGTGACACAAGTGAACCCCACGGAGCAATCCACTTCCGGCTTTTTCTTTCTTCAAATTTCCTGGGGCAGACGAATGCGCAGTTGAACGAAATAGTCGACTTTTTAGTTAAAGGCCAGCTTTTTGTTCTACTGCACATGTGCAGCATCACAGAGAAAGATGGAAAAGGCGTCTGTGGTGCTCACTGGTATAACTCTGGGCCGGTGCAGTTTTCTGCCGATAGGAGCACTGGCCGGGGGTTTCAGGTAAGTCCATACTATCACTTGGAGTGCCTAGACAGTAAAACACATGCCAGGGCCAGTATTACAAATTTACCGGGAATTTAGCTGCCGGTAAATTTGTAATACCCTAAACAAGACCCCTTGACCTGCCCCCAATCCCCCAAGAACGTAACTTTTCTTCCACCGTCTTGCGATCTCTGCGACCCGCCCCTTTTACGCCATTGCCCCGTCCCTTTTGTTCCTGCCCCCACCTGCTGGTAAAAGTTTTAATAAAAGGTGGAAACCCTACTAACATTTGGCACCCCCAAGTGCAGGAAGACTTTCCTTCTTCTTTAAAATAGGTTTAAATGGAAGCATGTTGCAGCTATAATCCCAGGAAAAAGTACATGTTTTGTCTGCATGCCATCCATATTGTCTAGATCTTTCTTTCAGCTGTCTGGATTTACTTCAGACCCTCGAGAAGTTTGCAGCTGCCTGTATGACCTGGAGACTAATGTCTGTGAATCCTTCAGTATCCTTATTGCTTAGAATATTAATACTCTTTATCAAAATCTGCATGTAGTTGTCATGTCTGTATTTTTTTTGTGATTTCACTAGTCAGCAGCAAGTAGTTAGCATAACAGATTTCCAACTTCTGAAGTAGCCACTTATTGGTATATGTAGATAATTAAAATTGGAACAGCACTACTGTATCTTCTGGGCATTACAGCAATGTTTAGCCACTCCTTGGCAATTTATCAAGCTTCATAAAGTGCCAAGGAGTGCCTGAAACATTGCTGTATTGCCCAGAAGATAATGCAATAAAGGCATTTTTAACCTGAAGCAATTGGGTAGTGCTGTACCAATTTGAATTGTGATTTCACTGGTCACATCATATTTGAAAAAGACCTTGCATATCTAATAGAATAATTAAGCTCATAAAGCCCATTGCTATATTTTTGTGGCTCAACGTAGCATTTCGACATCCTTTTAAAGGCACATTCTTTCAATATTGAACTTTCAGACTATTACTTAACTGATGATGCGCACACAGACCAAAAGATTACAAATATGATGTCTTTTCATAACATTGGATGGCTGACAAGCTATTGTACAACTATCAGAACAGACAAGACAGAATCGTCACATGTACTGGCAGCACAGCATTCTTATAGTCATTATGGTGAGTTAATGAAACTTGTGAGACTCGCGGCACAATATGTGAGGAAGTCTGCATTTTTTTCACTTGAATAGTTCTGACCTCAGCTTCCAGTTGAATCCTGCCATCTTCTTGTAACCAACCATATTTGTCCTCTAGCATTGTTGTTTACTACATATAAACATGGAGTCTCTGTTTCCCTTAACCATAGTTTTCAGATTTAGAAGGTCTTTTCAACCTCATGTAAGTAACTAAAACTGTATTGTGACACTGCATTCAATTCTGGCCAGCGTTCCAGCGTTTGGGGGGGGGAAGGGGGGGGTGAACAGTGTGCATAGTGGAACACAGATATGATGCAGTGAAGTGATGCATTCTGGGACTTATAGTCCCTCTGCTTTCCGGATATTATTCAATACACACTATGAAATGCAGAGGGACTTCAAGTCCTAGAATCCAACACTGTAAGTCTAAATGTAATGACAAACAGAACACTTAACCACATGCAGGAAGTCTCCTTTCCCATGAGGATTACATGAAGCTATTAAAATGAATGCACAGTGGAAGGTATTTTTGGGCACTGTATAGTCTATGGGAATGGAGATTTCCTTCAGGCAATAAAACACCCTGTCTGTCATTGCCTGGGTGGGGAACGTGTCCTAGTGGGCACACAGACTATCATGGTTCCTTTCAGCAGGTAGAATCAGATATTTTAAAAAAGACGTTTATATTTATTTACCTTCAATCGAATGAGCTCTTGTCAAAAAATGGGGGTAGAGTTTCTCTTTGAACCACAGAGCAAAATGGCCAAGAAAGTATATTTTGCACTGAATATATATTGGGTGTTACTGTCCCTTCTGCTCTTTACTTCATAATTCTCTTTTTTCCCAATGGTAAAGACAACAGAGAACAGAATTTCCAGTCACAGATAATATACAGACCATTCCTCCTCCCTATGTGGTGAGAATTATCCTGATTTACAGCCGCCCAGCCTCTCAGCCTGCCCTTACCCTTACAGACAACATGAAGGTAAATAGAAAACAACACCTCACTCCAAGAGAAGAGTATGAAAGTAATGAGCAATAACGATGAGAATCCAGTATGGAAAAGAGAGGAGATTCTACTTTAATAAAAGAATGTGCATTTGTTCTTCTCTTGAAATGTTTATCTCTGTTTTATACTGGATTCCAATCAAAGTCAGAAAGAGGTAGCACTTTTGTGGACCATTTCATGAGCATTAAGTGTTAGTTCAGGTATTTTAGGCTCATAAACATCAGCTCTTGTGGACTACCTAGCTTGCAAAAGCTTTTGTGGAATTCTGGGAGTTCCCAACAGCTGCTGATCTGCATCAGTCCTCCTGCTAACTAGAAGACTCTCTATCAGTGCTTTGCAATAAAAAATGAGGCTCCTTAGAATAATGTTCATATAGGCCTGGATTACATTTCTTTTGGTTGCCTGTATGATCACCAGCTATATTTCCTTTGTCAGAAAATGCTGCTGTGCCCCTATTTCTTCTTTGACGTTATTTATATCCACAATGGATCTGAGGAGGAGGAGCTACTGTGGAAGGTAACATGAGATAAAAGGTTTTTGAATTCATCTTTTAATAGAAAGTCTGGAAAAGATGCCATAAACACTATTTAGTGAGCTGTGTGGGCCTCCAGGTACTTGGAATGCCAGGGTCTATTTTGAATCCCAGTCCAGACTTGGCCACAATCACAGAAAAGGGGAGGTCTATCATAATAACGGAGATTTTCCTTTTCTGGCCATCCTCCGTCAACGTGACCAGACAACCCTAATTGGTATTTCTCTAGTCAGAAGGACTGACAAATTTTCAGAAAGGCTAGAAATTATACATTATTCACAAGTCCTTGCCCCAGCGGAGTTTCTAAATTAAGGTTCCTATGACATTCATACACACTAGGGTCAAATTTATTAGGAGTCCGTCAACCTTCCTGTATTGTTTGTGTAGTGTGGGAGGAAACGGATGAAACCCACACAGACATAGGGAGAACATACAAAATCACTGCAGATATACAGTATATAATATATATAATATTTATTTTTCGACACTATGAATACAGAACAGTAAGGGCTAAACTACCCAAACAATGCTCTTAAAAAGGCTGGAAAAGAAACAGACATCAAAATGATGCTATATTTTATTCCAAGGTAGTTGTAGAATTAATAACGGATTGGCCAACCTGTGCTTGAGAAGGGAACAAAATATCCGGAGAAAGGGGAAGGGGTGCTGCCTTACAAATAGTTTGTGTCAGTCCTGTTTCTGTGTCCCTACAAGCTGAAATACTTCACATAGAAGTAGACTTTATTTCCTCACTCAGTTATGACCTGTTCTACAACAAGCTATTGTGGCTTTTACAGTCCAGGAACTTATAGTAGATTTGGAACCCAGTTTTCATGGTTTCTCCTTTTCAGCTTAAGTGCAAAACTTCCAATACATAATCTTTTTTTTTTTTTTATTACGCTACAATAAATTGTATTCTATGTCAGGCAAAGCACTGATATCGATTATATATTTTTTTCTTTTGCAGGATATTTTTGTTTTTTTCAACAGCCTGGATTCCAAAGGGACCAGCTATAAATATGAAGTGTCCATAACAGGTCCAGCTCTGGAACTCCATAACTGTATGGCCCGACTCCTTGCTCACCCACTGCAGAGACCATTTCAGAGCCATGCAGCTTACAGCCTATTGGAAGAGGAGGAGGAGAGTCCCGAGAGTGAAGTAACTGTTTAAAGGAAACATTATCTGTTCACAAAAAAGGAGCTCAATATTAAATCCTTCATGTGTATATAGTAGTTGTAGTAGTGTGCTTACCATTTGTTAAATAAAAGGAAAGTTGAAAATGATTTGCATAGTATTCCTTTGCCCCCCACAAGTTAGAAGGGTGCATATATATATATATATATATATATATATATATATATATATAAATCTGGCTGTCTGTATTATCCAGGCCTGCAAATTCTCAATCATACTTACCAACATGCTTACCAATTGGCATGAACAACGGCTTTATGAAATATAGTGTGTCAGACAGTGACTTCCTTCATTCCCTTCAATATCCCTCTGGCTTATGATACACTGGATTTTTGTGAATAGTTCATCCCAAGAGCTGTAACTATGCCCTGTACAAACCATTATTATTATATCTTCTCTCTGACTCTCCTATGCTGCTGTAGGACACCAGCCCTCTTCCAGCCAGCTATCAAACTGGAGCCCTACCCATTCTTGGACACTCCTAGGTCACGTTATTACTATGCGTGACTTCAATTATCCAGACACTGAATGGGGTATAGTGATCATAACATGGTCTTCTTTGAGATTCTGTTGCAGAGACAACTCTATAATGACTGGCCAGTTAGTGTGATGTCAGTGGTAGGAAGCTTTTAGATGGGGTATTAAATGATAAGATACTTGACTTTTTTGCAAATAATAGTATGGGGGGGGGGGAAATTCACAAAAGTGGTGACAGCAAGGCAAAATACAAGTGAAGATAAAATTTACGGATTTCCCACCATATTCACAAACTTTTATCTCCACTACTGTAAATTAGTTTGTTTACAGATTTTGTCTTTCGCGTGACATTTTTCTGAATTTGTCTTTAGTTTTTCCTAATTGTTAGTCAGCTCTCAGGTGCTCTCAGCTGTACATTTGCCTCGCACTAATCATTATGCCCTTCATAGAAGAGATTCCCTAACACTTTGAAAGTCCAATATGGCAAAACACTTGCTTTATTACATATCCATTCACATTATTTCGCTTACTTAGGAACATATGCAATAGCCCAAGACCCCAGTTTAGCTTTTACGGTATGTATGGGCTGATTAGCAAGATGGATGCTGAGAACAGAGATGACACAGCTAAAATTGGGACCAACACTCTGTAGCTCTGGACATGATATGGGTGGGCTTGTACTGGTACAAAAACTATAATTTGCCAGGGTGACTTTCCTTCACATTTAAAATATATATATATATATATATATATATATATATATATACTCAAAATACCCTTATACAACTAAGTACCCAAGATGCAAGGTCATATCCCTGCTGGCATTTGGTTAGACTACACAAGGGCTATCAGAGGCAATAAAGTATATGGACGATGGACTGTCAGAAACCATTAAAGTCTGTAAAACCTTCATAGAATAGCCCATAATTCGATTTTAATTGAAAAAATTCGAACTTCGAAGTACTGTCTCTTTAAAAAACTTTGAATTCGACACTTCCCCACCTTAAAGCTACCGAATTGCCATTTTAGCCAATGTTGGGACCTCTTAGAGCCAGTTTTAAATTTGATGGAAAACAGACCTGTTTGGTCTATTTCCAATTGAAAATGCCCCCCCCCCCAAAAAAATGTGATGGTCGAATTTCGAATTTTTTTCTATTCGAAATTTGACCATCAGTAAATCTGCCCCTTAATGTTTCTGTTTGACAAATTCGAATAGAAACTAATGTATCGGTGGCTTTACCACTATATCGCATTTCAGAACCATCTCCCACAACTTGACAATAAAAAGGCACACGCACATATGTAAGTTTAACAAAATGTTTTATTTATATTAAATATATTTATTTTAAAACCTGTATTTTGAAACCTATGTTTGTTACTTTTTTGACATTGCAAATCTATAAGCACTATATATAAAACAATATGGTGATAATATTTGCTTCCATTTTTGTCTATAATAAATTCCTTAACTAATAACACATTATAATAAGTCGTTTTTTTTTTTGTAGAATGAAAAGATAAATATAAATGTATCCGTTATGAAATAATAAATGTAATTCCTTTACTAATAATAACTAATAATACATTAATAAGTAGTTTTTTTGTAGAATGAAAGGATACATATAAATGTAACCGTATAAGAAATAATACATTTGCAATTAGTAATTTTAATTTAAAGAAGATTCACATTTTTGTTTATTGTTCCATTCTTGAAGTGGGACTGAGCTGTTTGTTAATCTGTGGCACCATGTCTATAAAATGGAATAAAAAAAGGTGACATCCATGGTCACCCACCTAATCAGAGGGTCAAGCCCTTGACTCCACCCACATCTAGCATCCCGTTGGATTTGTTGTTTCCTATGCCCCATGCCAAACTGACACAGGGTGGTGGAAGGGAGATTAGGTGCATGACCCACTGAGGCCACGGATAGGAGGGCTTCCAAGAGAGCCAAATCCCTTTTTAAATAGGGTTCCTATGGTACCTAACTTTTTATATATTCACCTGCAATTGTACTTCTTGTGTGTCTTCTGTATTTGAGTTGCATTGGTGCCACAGTCTACTGATTATACTCTATTGTAGATGTTTAATAAAGAATTGTGCAGTGTGTTTTAACCTTTGCAATAGCCCTTTCTGTTGATCCAGAGGAAGTTGAAAAACCCCCAGCAAGATAATGGCCAATTGCATCTTACTGTGGGGAAAAAATTCCTTCCTGACCCCAAATATGGCGATCGGACAAGTCCCTGGATCAACTGCTAAAATATAATATTATAACAATACCTGTATAATTAAACACACATTTACTATTCTTATTTATAATAATAATAACTATGAATTAATATACAACCATATTATTTCTATATGCCTTAAATTACTAAACTATCCAATAATAATTATTTATATACACCTATATAATAATGATATAATAACTTAAGTATACAATAGTAAATTATAATGATTATATAATATATTGCTTCATTAATGGTTCAAGATATTAAACTATTAATATATAACTACAGAGTAATAATTAAATAAATAATACTATATTACCAATAATAACAATAGTATATAACTTTATCTGACCCCAAATATGGTATTGGAACAAGTCCCTAGATTAATCTCTATAATAATAATAATACTATAAGAACACCTGTACAATTAAACACAGGTTTACTATACTACATAATAAAAATAAGTGTATCATTTTAATAACTATAGCAATAATAATAATGACCATAATACTACTATAACTAGCTATTACTAATGGTACTATATAATAATATATAACCATATAATAACTATAATTTATGACTCAAAATATTAAATTATTGAATATATTAATATCTAAACTATATTTAACTAATAATAATATCACTATAGAGTAATTATAAGTAACTGTATGATAAAATAATAATAATACCTACAGTAATTGGGGAGGGCATAGGAGGTGCTACAAAAAGAAGAAGCGTGGGAAATACTTATTCTTTTTTCCAGGCCTTCTTCATTCTGATCTTTAGAGGCATCTAGAAATAATGAGAACATCATTACTTTAAAGGGGAATTCAACCCCCAGTGAGTTTTTAGCAAAGCAAAATGGATCAGATTCAACCATCACTATTTATTACCTTTGGTTGCTCAACCCTCTGCTGGCACAATGAGCAAACTGATGGACTGTCTGGGACCTTAAAGTAGAAATAGCCAGGTGGTTTTCTGTGCCATTTCCAAGCCAATCCATGGTGTGGCTGTCGTTCTCTTCTCCAGGCCCAGTGGGTTGGGTTATCAGTCATTGCCTATGGAAAAAAGTATATTATCTATCCACATACAGTATATATATATTTATACACAGTACAATACAAAGGGAAGATAAAACCAATAGTACAAACACCTCCTCACAGGATTCTCTGCTAACCCAGGCTTGGAAGTTCATCTTGGCCCACAGCTCAGTGCGCAGACTCCTGAACATGGCCGATTTTTCTCGCCAATTTTTCCCAAGGGCCCAGGTGTAAATCAGCCTCCGAAATTCTGTTTCATCCTCCATTTCATTTGCAAGAAGCCTAAAATCCAAGTCAACATTTGTAAGTAACACTTAGGTTGTTGGGTTAAATTCTAAGACCATTTTCAATTGGTTTTCTTTTTTTATTATTTGTGTTTTTTTAGTTATTTAACCTTCTATTCGGCTACTCTCCAATACACAATTTCAGCAATCTAGTTGCTAGGGTTCAAATTACTGTAGCAACCATGCATTGATTTTAACAAGAGACTGGCATATGAACAGGAGAGGTCTTAATAAAAAGATGAGCAATAAAAAGTAGCAACTACGATAAATGTGTAGCTTTACAGAGCATTTGTTTTAGATGGGGTTAGTGACACCCCCTCCTCATTGGAATGCTGGACAGTCAGAAGAAAAAAAGCAAATCATTGAAAAAGTTAAAAAATTTTTTTTAATAATGACCAATTGAAAAGTTGCTTAGAATTAGCCATTCTATAACATACTAAAAGTTAACCTAAAGGTGAACCACCCCTTTAGTAAATGATGCTATGTTTTCTACTGGTCTAATCACCAATAACCTGAGGCATTTACTTGTTACCTGTTTAAAAGCAAACTTTTTATTGGTTGCTATGGGTTACTGCACCTGGGCAAATTGTGTTCCTTTACACTAGTATCATTAAGGGCTCTTACAGATGAGCGTTTGAAGCTGTATTCCCCTGCGTTCCGGTTTTATGCGTTCAGCCGCAGGGGAGCACAGGAGTAGACGCACGCAGTTTTTTTCAGTGGGGCTGTACTCACACAGGCGCATGTACGCAGGTTGAGACACAACATGCAGCGTTTTTCATGCTTTTTGCACCTACATGCGCCTGTGTGAGTACAGCCCCAAAAAAAAACTGAATGTGTATACTCCTGTGCAGCTTCAAACTCAACTCTGTAAGAGCCCTAAAAAGTAGTTTTAGCACCCATTATTTAATAATTAACAGATTGTGCTGTTTGTCCCCCAGTTCTTGGTAAGCCCA
>CM044431.1:120726624-120792184 GCA_024363595.1 Xenopus borealis | reverse complement strand
CACACACACCACACATTTATAGAGATTTTATGTTACTATGAAAGCCAATTAACTGTCTGTACAGTGATCTTCATTATATTAAAATAAATACAATTGCCTCTTAAGAAATATTTGTTGAATTACAAAAAACAAAAAAGGAACAAAAATATCAACTACTCCTTTCAAATTGTTTTGTCTCTACACATGTAGTGTTTTATATATGTGTGTGTATATCTTTTTGTAAGCATTTTTTTTACTTTTTTTTTTTATAATTCGCCTGTAACATAGGAATTGCCTAATGGTCAGACACTAGAATATATAGAATAGAAAATTTAGATCAAGAGGTATCCAGCATGATTCCATCCGCCTCCAGCAAGCTGTGAAAGGGACAGGAAGGTGTGCAATTTGAAAACCTCAAGGGGTGCAGGTTGGATACCTCTTGTTACAGGCACTGCGGAACTGGGTATGTGAAGTGATTATTTGGGATGGGTTTGTAGGGATAACAAAAAAGAGCAAAAATGGAACTGTTTGTTAATTCAATGGGTTAACATTAAGATAAAATGATTTCAGTCATTCTTGACTAAATAAAAAAAATGGAAATCATGTCATTTGGCGCCATTCTCAATGTACTGTTGGCTAATGCACTGTAAAAAGTTTGGAAACTGAATAGGGGTTTGTCACATTTGGCAGCACAAATATCCCTGCTCCTGTTATCTGGGTTTCTCTTGCAGAAGCTACATTTAGAGCCATACAATTTTAACCTTTGCACCAAAAAGAATAAAAAAACAAGGTTTCAGCTAGCCCCTCGGGCAGCGATGGAATCATATTATCTTTCAAGTCTTTCATATTGCCGAGAGAACTTGCAGCAGGCAGACTGCCTTAAATTGAATTGCACACGTTGTAAAAACGACAAATGGTTTAAAACAAGAAATTATACTATGAGGAAGCCTGAAATAGCAGCCCATAAGCACCTTTTTATTACCCTTGTTCTTTTTGCCACAGGTTAAGGCTTCAGTCATCAGGAATGATCCATGGTGTAGACTGTTCATCGTAGCGGATTCCCCATCAGCCCTACAACATGGGCATTTCCTATGTGGCCAGTATTATCTCAATATACACCCATATTCTACATAAACCAAATAAATAGGGGTTCTACTGAAGAAGTACAACAGTCTACTGGGAAAAAGTTTTGCTTCTACCATTACTACTTCCCTCAATCTTCCACTGAATCGTGACGGATACAATTAGAAGATATAATTATAAGTAGTCTCTCCCTTTCTCCAAGTTTCTGCCTGTTGGGAGGGTTGTTCATACACACTTTTTGGTACAACACATGAACATTTAAAACCAAGTATATTATATTGGACATACATTGTACTTGTACTGTATCACACTTATTTTGGATTGTTTTTACATCCATAAGTGCAATTACTTTAATATGGTAAAATGAATGTAATTTATTGCCGGTGTCATTTTATGTATTGTGGAGGGATGTGATGTGCTGATGTTACTTTGGGGGTTGCCCTTGCACATAGCATTGTAGCAATGGAAGTGTTTGTACATGCACCTTGATAAAGGTCCCAAGACAGGGTCGTAACTACAGAGAAAGCAGACCCTGCGGCTGGGGGGCAGGAGGTATAGAGGGCACCAAGAGGCCCTAATTCATATACAATATTAATAAATATTGGAAAAACAGGTCAACCTGAAGACATTTTGGGGGAGTAAAAAATTATTTGCTGTGGGGCACAGTAATATCTAGTTGTGCCACAGACCCAATCAGGACCAAAACATTGCTTTACATGCAGCAAGTACAGATTTCAATATGCTCTATATATATATAGAACGGTTTTTGTTTTTTTTTGAATGAGAACGCTATTTATTTGGCTTGTATTTAACACAGGTGTATACTGACCTTCATGATACCAACATCAAGATGTAGGATCTACATTTAAGGAATAAAAAGGTGCTCCTTAATTAATTTCAGCATAAGATGTGCGTGCCAAGCAGTATAAAATAGCAGGGGATATTCTAGAAAGCAAATATGCTACAGAAAAGGTTTATGAAGAAGTAACATTGAATGTTGTATGGAATTCTGTGGTGTTATAGGCATGGGTTAAAATGACATTATAGAAAGAGTTATTAAGGCTAGTATGTGGGATATAAAGATGGCTTTTAAAAAGCAATAGAGACTTACTTAAAGAATGAGAACAGCTCTACTAAAAAAGTGAATGGCAGTGAGGTTATTCATTTCTGGGCATCTAGATGTTAGGGGAAAAAGACAAACAAATAAATACAAACACACAGATATATATATATAGATTTATAAATATAGATCGTTTCGGACATACCAGGCTGCAGTCCTGATTCCTTTCACAGTTAAATGTCTGTGTGCATACAAAATGATGCACCTCAGGCAAAATTACAGAGACAAAATGATTTTGGGGGTGGGGTGAGCTCCTTAGAAGCCTCCCAAAATGGGTATTAAAGGGGTTGGGAGTTATCATAAACTACACATTAATTCTACCCATTACATTTCTACTATAAACTGACCAGTTCAGCCAGGCAATCCAATGCTTTAATTATGCGAATCTCAGTTTAAAAACAAATTGCCTAGTAAAAAGTCCCGGTTTATCAAAATGGGTTAAAGTGGATTTGATAGTCTGGCACAAGGAGAAAAAGTTACTGTAGGTTTTCAAAATGTGGCACATTGTAGTTATGTTCCAGAGTTTACATACTGAGCTTGTTGCCCTCCAGCTGTTACAGAAACTCCCAGTTACCTTTATCTATCAGACAGATGGATAAGGATGCTGGGAAACAGAGCACAAAAAAAAACAGATGGAGGGTTACATCGATAAAGCCCTGAATTATAAAGAACACTAAGACAAAATTATTTAGAGTTGGTCAAAAGTTCTATGAAACAATACATTTCTGTGCTTTTGTATAGTCACATCTATATAAAAGCATTGGCGCAAACTTTCCTTCCTTCTTCTACTTTGATCATGAAGAGTATGACAAGAAAGCAAAATAACTTATGCTGATAGTTACAGAACTATAACTGCCAGCATGTACCCAATAAGAGTCTAATCTGACTGATACCAGTTATGCAGCAGATCGACAGCAAGCAAAGCAAGGCCCAACATACTTTTTTTCCCCTTGAATGGCTTTACCAAGATTCTAAGATATTGGTAATGGTGGTGGTGGTGGGTTGGGGGTTTAACCTAACAGAGCTGTAGACTTTTCATAAGAGGAATTCTGACCAATACTATATCTTAAGACAAAACCTAAAACAGTAAAAAACTAAACATACATACACACATATATTTATATATATAGCAAAGAAGCAACTGCTATATATTTAGTTGTAATATTATGCGCACCAGGCAGGAATCCTAATCTCAGAAACAAGCTTTTGTGTTAACCACAGAAGCTACTAGCAACAGGCTAACACTATTTCTGCCAGAGAAACTTGCAGCATGGTCTTTCTGTTTCAGAAGGATTTAGCTTACATACATAAAACTCTACATATTGCAGAGGTCCATTGTTTGGTGGGGTTTTGTAAAGATGACCAACTAACTGCACGATGACTCTTAATGCAGTTTACCTAAATCAAGCCCGTGACTCCATATGGAAGGAAAACAAGTTAAAATAATACACAATTATCTTGAGATTGTATAGGTGGGAGGAAAAAGGATGTTAGAAATTCCTCCATTTTTGGTCTGATCAATAACATACCTGACAAACAAACATATAACCGACCCCAAATGCTTGTTGGCCTTTAGGACAGCTAGTTTTCATGTCCTTTATGGCATCCATGCCTCAAGAAAGTTGGAATGCCACACCCATCAGCAGAGTGGAAGGGGGGTCAAAACCAGAAGCCCGGTTTTTGCACTAAAAAGTATAGCAGAGGCTTCTTTACTGTTGGTAAAGCTTATCAGCAGGTTATGTTAATGAAGATGTGAATGGGGCAGAAAGGGCTTCTGATTATCACCGAGTTAACATATTCCCCCTGTGAGGTATATCTGGCTTGTCCTAGATTCCCAGACTCTCATATTACACAAGTCTAGTTTCCATCCATTCTCAGAGAAAGCAGCAGGATTAAAATACTCCGAAGTCAATGAACATCCAAACTTCACTTTGGCTTGGCTAACCCATAGGAGGAGACCAAGATCCATCAAAAGATAATCTGCCACAGATTAAAAATATCATGTTGAACCAGCAGGGACGTTTGCTTCTCTTTTGGTGCGTGCACATGTGCTTTAAGGTAAATTGGATATGGATACAATTCCTCTTCATCCTCTCATATCCATGCCACACTCAGAATCTGCTGGTTAACAGCCATTGAAAATAAATAGGCATTCTAGTGTATAATGGAGACCATCCTCGTGTTTGTCCGTTCACAGTTTTGCCCTATATTCAGCCTGTCAAAACTGTCAGAAAAGAAAACAAACTTGACAATAAATTCATGAACCCAGTTAGACAATGAGACATTCAAAACCTGAAGAGGGTGTTGTTGGTTTGATGTTCTAGCCATGGGCGTTGTTCTGTCCTGAGATTTGACGGAGGGTTAAGATGCTTATTTAGAGCATTATATGTTAGGATGGGCTGGACCGTGGCAAAGACAGTATCCGTCCATTTTTTCTGCCACCATTCATGTGGGTGTAGGGAACGTGTTCTTCATATATGTTCCCCCGACTTGACAGATCCCTTAATGAACAGGAAGAAGGGTCCAGGGGTGTGCTCTCCATATTCTCAAAATCAATCTCCAAATCATCTGTTTCAGGTGGCTTGTTTTCATCACTATAGTAGAAGGAGACATCATGAAAACTAGGACGCAGGTCATCTTTTAGCATGTCGATAATCTCCAAGAAGGTAGGGCGCATCTTGGGGTTATACTGCCAGCACATTTGCATCAGACTATGCCTGCAAAACACAAATCAGTGCAGTCATGTTCAATCTAGACCAAGCAAAAGTAAGCTAAAAGTAATGAAGACATATTTATATATGTAGAACAATAGAAAAAGAATAAGGTAAAGGAGTGTGAAGAGAAAGAAAATTTGCAGAGAATCCGATTCACTGCATGATGCAAAATAGCTTTTACTTATAAAGAGGGTTATACACGCTTCTAAGTACTTTGCAATTTACTATATTTTAAGTGTTTAAGAGTGTTTTCTGTTAATGCTTACAGCCCGAAGATCTTACTCAGATACCTTGTGAAAAGCAGTTGTTTTTTAAGGTGATGGTATTTACACAGTGAAATATGCAGAGAAGAAATGCATCTATTTACACAAATATCCTTCTTTTTATTGCCAATTAATTTGTTAATGGAAGATAAATTCATAGGATGTAATTTGCTTTTAACACTTTCATTTAAATGTATATACTTCTATAAAGTACTGGTTACTGGACCCAGAAACAAAATGTTTTAACTTATATAATATATATAATAATTTGTTTTGCACAGATCTAGTGAAATTGCTCTTCTGTTAGGATTAACTTGCGGCTTCTATACCAACTAGTGTCCAGCAGTCCCTAAATCTTTCTTTATCATTTCTCCCCTACAAAGTACATAAATGTTGAGTACAGTCTTCTCAGTATTTTCTAAATATCCTAAGCATTTAGTAAACAGTTAAATGGTGCTAACAGAATTGTATCAACAGTCTTGAAAAGCAAGTCCATAGAGTTAACTGGAAGAGAAGCAAATTAGGTATTTTTTAGTTGTAATATTGGTCCGACATCTCAGCCATTTCAGATCATTGTGCCTGATTTCAGAAAAAGACAGCACTTCATGATCGTATTGCTTTCAAATAATGTGACTGGAGAAGTCATAATGGGGCTTGGGTGTTATACTATTAAGGGTAGGGGCAGACAGGGAGATTCAGGGAGATTTAGTCGCCTGGCGTTTTTTGCAGGCGACAATCTCCCCGAATTACCTTCTCCCTGTCTGCCGATCGTAAAAGCACAAAGCGCCAGTGCAGACGCGGCGCGGCGATTTCCGGAATCGCCCGAAGATACCTCGCGAGGAAACTTCGGGCGATTCCGGAAATCGCCGCGCCGCGTCTGCACAGGCGCTGGCGCTTTGTGCTTTTACGATCGGCAGACAGGGAGAAGGTAATTCGGGGAGATTGTCGCCTGCAAAAAACGCCAGGCGACTAAATCTCCCCGAATCTCCCTGTCTGCCCCTACCCTAAGTGCAACTACTTTACTCTTTTTTTGTTTTACTCTTATGTACAAGGTGGGGAATGGCAGCATTTCTAGAAATGCAGGTTTTAGGGAGTTGTTATCTTGTTGACTTCCCATTGTCCTGCAGATGGGTGATATCACCCCAACTTGCAGTGCTACAGTAAAGAATGACTGAAGTTTATCAGAGCAAAAGTCACATGGCTGAGAGCACCCAGGAAATTAACATGCTAAGCTCCACGTCAAATTTCAAAATTAAAGTTAAAAAATATATGTTTGCTCTTTTCAAAAACTGGATTGTGCTGGAGGAATGCTATTAATTGAAGTATTTTGTAAAAAAAAAAACATGTTTTTCCCATGACAGAATCCCTTTGAATTATGTTTTATAATGTTATCATTAATACGTACAGCCTTGGGGGGCAATTCTCTGGATGGTCAAGTGAACCTCCATCCATGACAAATTTTAGGACCTGCTCATTAGAAAGTCCCTGATAGGGCTGTTCCGCCAAACTTGTTATCTCCCATAACACAACTCCAAAGGACCTAAAATGAGAGAGAGAGAGAGAGAGAGAGAGAGGGGTCAGAAATGCAAATTTAAGAAATAACTAATGTACACCAGAAAATAAATTAGATGCAACTACTGTTAAATATATACTGATATGCAAAACGCTTAGAAACGGGTTGATCAAAAAATAGGAAAGAGTTAAAAAAATGGTGTTGCATATTTTTTTTTTTTTATCTTCACAGATTTTAATGGATTATTCTGAGAACATACCAGACATCTGAGAAAGCCGTGAAAACCCCATCTTTTAGTGATTCCGGGGACATCCACCTAACAGGCAGGAGTCCTTTCCCCCCTTTTCGGTAATAATCTGTCTCATAGATATCTCGTGTCATTCCAAAATCTGAAAGTAAGTAAATGGAATTATGAACCTGGAAATTAAAAGTACCAGACCTGTTTTCAGATTAAACCTCCAGGGCTAGGGCTTGAGCATTCTCAGTTTGCTTCTCTCTCGCTCTCCCCCTCTCTCCTCTCCTCCCTGCTGTAATCTGAGCCCAGAGTTATGATGGAGCAAGGAGACTCAGGCAGGAAGTGATGTCACACCAAGCTAATATGGCAACTGCTATCCTAAACAAACAGAGAGCTTCTAGAGCTGTTTACTCAGGTATGATAAATCATTCTGCATATATATATATATATATATATATATATATATATATATATATATATATATATATATATATATATAGACATAGCTTGCACCATAAATAATGTAAATAAATTGCTTTGGTAGCTTTCCTTCTCCTTTCATCTGCACAAAATTGTAGATTTTAATTCTGATCCAATGGTTTTCAGTGACTAGGCAGAACAAAGCACACTAGTAGTTTTGTATAAAAACATTGGGGCCCTAGAGCCATGAACCCCCTCCACGCACCAGTTCTTGTTTTAATCCAATTTTGCTATTCTAAAAAATGTTTGGGTTTTTATTTCATAAAGCATTCATTTTACTTACCACCAATTTTCACAGTATAATCGTCAGCAACCATGCAGTTCCTAGCAGCTAGATCCCTGTGCACAAACTTTTTAGCATTAAGATATGCCATGCCATCTGAAATCTCTGCTGCCATCTGGATCATTTCTTTAAGGGTGGGAGCAAGACGTCCTGCTTTATTCTGAAGATTTTGGAGTGAGAGGAGAACTGCTAGTTAGTATTAGTACCTACAGTACTTTGTATTTTAATATATGTCCACTAGTTTTTCCCCAATGACTGCCAATGTCCCAAGGCCACACATAATAAAATAGTGATAAGGACCAGTTGCATGGTCTGTCTGTATGCCTGCGTCTCTTCATGTATATCTTTTAATCCCTTTAATGTGCATTTCATTTTTACACCACCACAATCAATTATAATTTTTAGTATAGCCTGCTCACCTCTGCATCAGGTCGCAGTGAGCGCAGGTAACTCTTGAGATCCCCATGCGCCATTAACTCCATGATGACGAGTGTTGGCTGACCCTTGGACACCACACCAAGCAGACGGACCTGCAAAGAGGCACAACAGTAAAGTCTTCACAGTGGTATCTAATGCTATGAAAAGGATAACTGGGTTTATACAAGTGTCTTTCCTTATACTTTCCTTATACTTTCATCATTTATAACCAATTGGGGTATATTTATCAAGCTGTGTAAAAACAGCAAATTCACCACATATTGCAATCGAGAGTAAAATCCAGTATATTTATAGAGCTGTGTATTTCAGGCAAAAGCAAAGTCCAGTGTAAAATACTAGCATAAAAATGCTTGCTTTAAAAACACTGTATAAAAACCAGTATCCCTACTGCAGGTGCTCACAATGTAATTTTAATGCTGTCTGAATTTTTCCAATTGATTTGAATGGGTAATGGCAGGTCTGAGGTGGTATACTGCTATATATTAAATATTTTAAATACAAAAACTGACATCTGTACTTTTAATGATTTCTTACCACATGGTGACAGTTGAATGTCTTCATGACAGAAGCCTCATTTAGGAATTCTATCCTCTCTCTTAGGCTTGCAGATTCATTCACAGTTTTCACGGCTACATGAATTTCCGGCTCCCCCTTGATTATGTCTTTGGCAATTCCCTCATACACCATTCCAAATGAGCCCTGGCCCAATTCTCGAAGCAAGTTGATTTTATCACGTGGTACCTCCCATTCATCAGGGATGTAGACTGTAGTAAGAGTTCTCAGTGAGTTTACATAAACTGATGTATTTAAAGTATTATTTACATGCTCAAGCCCCACAACAGTACATACATTCCAATATTGTTAACGCAGAAAATATTCTCTGTGTTATAACTCAATCAGTTCAAAGCTCTGTGCACTTCACTAATATACAGTAGTTGTAACAGTACAAATAGCAACCCCAGTGCATACTGGAGGGAAGCAGATGGAAAGGAAGGTAAGCCTGCTTAGGGTTCTAGATCGATGCACCCTTTCATTATATGTGCACAAAACAGAAATCAATTATTATTTTTAAGTTACATAATCCCATTTGGTTTGTAATGCTTACGGTCATTATCATGGCAAAGTCAACTGACTGCATGTATACATGCTATGGGTACAACCATTTTGGGAGAAGGAGGCTCAATAATATAGGACCTTGTCTGTCCTATCAGAGGGTTGGAACTAGCAGTAGGCAGTAGAGGCATGTGCCAAGGGCGCAACAGTGGTGGTGAGTGGGGATCAGCACTAGCTGCCGAGCTGTCTACTGCTAGTTCTAGACTACTCCATACCAGGCCCTGGATTAGAGGAAGGAGCATTCTGGTCCACAGCCCCAGAAATGTTTGCAGCACAATGGCTCGTCACTACCTGCCTCCTCACTTTGTGTGCATAGGAAGATAGCGATAGAATCCAGAGAGTTTGGCCCAGTGCTGCTAAATGCATCAGATCAGGTGTAGAGATTGTCAACATTTCTTTGGGTGCCAAAACATCTTGGCCTAGCTCTGCTTTTACAGTTGTTATGACATATATACATTTTCAAATCTTTAGTTGCTCATTTATCAGACTGCACATTTTCAGACAGTAATTTTGCCACTTCTGCAAGATGATTTTTCCCATTTCAAACATCAAAGTCTTATTAGAAACAAAATATTTGGCTATTGTTATAAGAAATTTGACTCTCCATAAACTTGTTTTTCAAGATTTGTACCAGCAGATTGTTTTCATGTTTCTTTGGTGTTGACAGGGTCTTGACTTGTTATGCTAACAAAAAAAGCAAAATATGTGTACTCACCTTCACTTGCACTCAGATATTCAGGGTTAGAGGAGGTGTACAGTGGTCCAGCTGGGCCTTCTGCATCTCTGTAGGACAAATACAAACACATTATTGACAGATAAGTACTTGTCTCATGCAAATATTTTTCAATGGCAAACTTGTTAAAATTAATAACGAACATCATAAAGTCCACTTGGATTTACAAAATTCAGTCTGATCTCTCACGTGAGCAAAGTATTCTAATTTAATTGAATTCTCCATCTCCATTCTTTTTACATCAGCACTGTCTTTATGAAACTAAAAAAAAAATTTATGCTGATATCTGGTTCTTTCATACAGCTACGCACAAGTGCAAATTAAAAATAAGCATACGTTTGAGTCTTGAAATACGGTCTCCTTTCTGCATTACATAGCTCCACTACCAAGCAAAGCCCATTGTTCTCAACAGGTCATCTTATAACTGATAAAGGTCCATGTTTGCTTTGATAGTTAAGCACAAAACAACTGTGTTTAAAGGGGTTTTAGTACATAATGAAAGAAAGTTAATTAATCAATCATTCCCAGTGTTTTTAGGAAATGTAATTGATACTTAAATCAGTGTTTGATTGTTGGTTTCTATTTTGTGCCCTGATGGCTCTGATTTTCAAAACAGTGTAGCAAAATTCAGCTGATGAAGAGACCTGTGAGGGCCCACGAAAGGTAGGGTGGGAACTGGCATCCTCTATGTAGCAAACATGTCTTTTTTTAGGAGTCAGAACTCACAGTGCAAAACGTACAACTTAAAACCATTAACAGGGATACTGTCATGGGAAAACATGTTTTTTTTTCAAAACGCATCAGTTAATAGTGCTGCTTTAGCTGACTTCTGCACTGAAATCGCAAAAGTGGAAACAGATTTTTTTATATCCAGTTTTGAAATCTGAAATGGGGCTAGACATTTGGGAGCTGTTATCTGGTTACCTTCCCATTGTTCTGTTGTAAGGCTGCTGGGGGGGAAAAGGGAGGGGGTGATATCACTCCAACTTGCAGTACAGCAGAAAAGAGTGATTGAGGTTTATCAGAGCACAAGTCACATGACTTGGGGCAGCTGGGAAATTGAAAATATGTCTAGCCCCATGTCAGATTTCAAAATGAAATATAAAAAAATCTCTTTGCTCTTTTGAGAAATGGATTTCAATGCAGAATTCTGCTGGAGCAGCAATGATAACTGATGCATTTTGAAAAAAACATTTTTTCCCATGACAGTATCCCTTTAATATGTTTTGTTCTTTTAAAAAAAGAATACTTTAAATGAAAATACTTTTGAAAAAAAAAATCATTTAAAACCTAAAAACTATGATTGCTACGGGGAAGATAACAGTACTGCAATGTAAACTGAACATACACAATTATTTTCAGTACAGAAGGTAACTTACTTTTTCTTCTGAACAACGCAGTACACCAGGACAAAAAGGAGAAGAATGACTGCAATAACTGGACCAGTGACGATTTTTATTATGCTGCTGTGAGCTAAGAAAGACATAGAATATCAAAGATGTATTACTATTCATCATAAAGTACAATCAAATAAAACACTAATTATATACAGTGGAGTCAACACCATACAGAAGACTCTAAAGGTGTGGAAGGCTGGCAGACAACAGGGCCCAGACCCCTGTTTCTTATAAACTAATGTAACTAAAGGGCTGCATAACTAGCTGGCACAATTTGAATAAATGATGATGATAATGTTGTTCCATGTGGACAGCTTTAATGCAATAATGTAACGTTATGAATGAAAAGGAAGCTTGTGCTCAAAGAGTTAAAAAAAAAAAAAAAACATTTTAGGTACCACAAGTTCAAAGATACAAGTAAACATACAAGTAGCACGTGCTTTAAATATAGCTATAACTATTTAGCTTTAGTTTTATTTTCAAAGTGTCAATATATTGACCAAATTTTTATTCCAAGAACAAAAGTATGCCCATGTTAGAAAGATGCTCACATGAAAGATTATTGCAAGTATTGTTATATTTGCATGATAATTTGGCCATGGGAGGGCACCTTTTCATTACAGTTTTTCTGTTAATTCAGTCATGCTACTGCACCATTTTGCAGGTATGATTGTGACTAATAAAATCTGAAAAATATTTTTTTCTCTACCCTTTTAAGCGCAAAATAATACTATAGAATATCAAGGGAAATAAAACTAGAATAAACTGGTAACAAACATAAGCAAATTGTCAGCAAACATGAAAACTGATTTTACTTACGGTGGTCTGGCACTTGGAAGTAGGCCTGTTCTGTCCATGATCCATTGCCTGCCAGTGAGGTTGCACGTATCTTAACACTGTAATTCCCTGGAGTTAGTACCCTGAGTTTTGCCCCTTTGTCTGTGTTATACAGCTTCTGTGACACACAGGTGATCACTTCCTGCAATGGAGAATGCAAAAGAAATTGCAGTCTGACTGCTGCAAGAAAATAAATCATTCTACAATTATTTTTATGTCTGGCAAGAGGCACAGAAATCTTACCTCTGTGCTTCCGACTCTGGAGTAATGCACTTCATACAAGACTATCAGCCCATTTGGATCTTTTGGTTCTTGCCATTTTAAGTGGATTATATTAGGCTCAACATACTCATAGGTGATGGGACCCACAACTTTGTCAGCCGTGGCTGTAGAAAGAAACATATCTATAATAGTTCCGACACATCTCTATCTACTTACATACATTTATATACAGAGGCAGAAACTGGATGATGGCATAATTGCCCTCCCTTTTTTTTGTATGAGAACATAAATTAAGCACAGTTCATTGATCTCACCACAGCATGTGAGATTAGGTGAGAAAGGACTTATTTACAAAATGTATGCAGTTTTAGAAACTGCAAAAGTAGATAAAATTGTAAAGTGAACACATACCCTCTGGCATAGTCCTTGCATTAACATATGCTGCCACACTGCATCCCATGGAGAGTTCGTGATTGCATGCATGGATTTCAATACGGTAACCAGTGAAATGCTTTAAGCCAGAGATCAATAGAGACTCCTTGAACCAAACTTTCTGTGAGTATATCTTCGGCTCTGGTTCATCAGGAACACGGGTGGAGGAGACATTGAAGAGAGGAGGGGCTGTCACTGAGTCTGGCAGAGTTCCATTAGCTACACCAAAGAGGTCACGCCGTTTCCTAACAGGTCTGCAAAACACATAGTGACCCAAGTTACAAATGCACAGAGGGACACAAGACACATAAAAGTAAAATAACTGGTCTTGGTTTCCTATACCTTACATTTCTGTCTTAAATGGTACCCATCTGAGCCTGATGAGGCTCCTTCTTGAAGAGTATCATTTTAGGCCTTATTACTATGCTCCTTTGCTGGTGGCTATCATCTCTAACTGTTTCTTAAATATACACCATTTGTTTTTCTCACCTAGGAATAAATACTTCATTGTGTAGATAATTTTCAAATGTTTTTCTGAATGCTGACTCATCCTGTTCTTTCTGGATCTGGAAATCAGTTTTGGGACAGGGACAGCACTTGTTGACTGAAGTTGATTCGGTCTGATTTTCATTTCCATTGTCATCACTCTCCGTGGGTGGAGTCCATGTTCTGGAGGGTAACTTAAGGCCTACAGAAAGAGATAAAGGAATTAGCCACTTAAGCTGGCCATAGACGCAACGACTTGGTTGTACGAATCGAGGATTCGTAACGACTATCGTACGACTTTCGGATCGTGTGTGGAGTGCTCCGACATTTGTCGTGCCATGCCGATCGGTCGTTTGGTCGATCGGCCAGGTTAGAAAATTTTTGTCGGCTGGCGATAATATCTTTGCGTCTATTGCAGATCGTACGATTTTCAGTGGGAGACCGTCACTAGGTTTTTAATCGTACAACTTTAGTGCGATCCTTGTCAGGGGCAGAACGTCAGCTGTCTGTGCTTTTTACTACTTATAGTTGATCTGAAGGTTAGTGACAGGTCGGGAGCAGGTCGGGAGATGCAAAGATCTGATCGTGGAATCATCTTACGATCGGATCTTTGCGTCTATGGCCAGCTTTAGGCAATCCATGAGCAGAATGTGTAACCAGAGATCTTTGCTACAACTCTATTAAAAGACAGACCCACACTGCAGAGTTGTGGCTCAATTGGTGGATCATTTATTGTACTTGTAAGCCATTCCCACTAAACATCCTTACAGTTCTGATGATTATACTAGTATCAACCCATTCAGTTATTGCTGAGTTTATGCATCCTCAGCAGAAAGCATATTGCTGTCAATAGTAAAATGTTCACTACTACAACTACTAAAGGATAATATATTTGCATTGGTGCACATGATTTACCTTTATTGCAGTAGTCCACTTCATAAAGATCACTGTCCTCAGGCTGCTCTTGCCAATACACAAGGTAGTGGGTGACATTTCCATTGGGCTCAGAAGGTGGTTTCCATTTCAGAATAATCTGAGAGGTTGAGTTGGACACAGAGAAAGGATCCAGAGGGACTGAGGGGACTGTGTAAGAAAATATTATAAGTTATGACAGATATACATAAACATTACACAAACACTAGTATCCTATTCTGTGCCTCGTATAAAATTCCCATGAATTTATCTTTATGTTTCTCTTATAATACTCACTGGTTTCATTAGTACGAATGTAGATAATTTTGCTTTTTGCACCATAAGTTCTCCCTTCATCTGATCCAGACACCAGTGTTTTAACAAATACTGCATACTGAGTCCATGGTTTCAGGCTACGAAGCAAACATCCTGGAGACAGAGTCTTGCCATCAGCACTTCGTTCTGGGGCATCCATATCTACCACTGTCCAACTATTGGAACCACAAGCATCCTGACCATCAAATTCTGTCACATTCTGGTAGGGGCTAAATAAGGAAATAAACATTTTAGTGTGTAGGCTTGGACATAATCCTGAGAAGTAAACAAATAGCCCATAATGACTAATATTAATAATAAGCATTAGAAAGATACAAGTTGTAAAATCACATGAAATTTTTGCATCTACACCAAGGTAGGCGAGCACTTCCCAATATGTCCTGGGGACAAGACAGATTTTTATTAGGCCATTACCCCACTTTGGTCACAACATTTGATATCATAAACAGTATTTCTTTTTTCAAGGTAACCCTTCACAAACCAAACTTAGAGCTGTATAAATGCATTACCAACTTAATTTTAATGTCTGCAGGACACATAGCATATATTTTTAATAGCAAATGTAATTTCCATGGAAAGCAGTACTCATCTGTGTTTATATTCTCTGCACTCCTGAAACAAGCCAACAGAGTAAAGCTGATTCATATTTAGTGGAACCTTGGAGCAGATATCAATTGAGAAGCTTTGAAAATCCCATTACATGAGAACAGGATTAGCACATTGGTGGCCATAGTTGCTTTGGCTTTCTGAAGTTGCCTAAAGTTTCCCTGCAAGGCAACTTCAGCAGACTTCGGAAAGCCAAATTGTCGCGTATGCTTTACCACCGGCGATTTACTTTATTGCTGGTGGAAAAATATATGGAGGAGATTAGTAGCCCGCAGAAGAGATTTGTCATGGGTGACTAATATCCTTATCTACCATTGCCCATTAAATCTAATAATGTATAAAATGTATTTGTGAAATGTGTTTAATATTTATACCCAAAACCTGCTAAAAAGTTGATATCCGAGGGGCACAATTGGGGTGTACCAACGACAATGACATTTGCTGATTGATATAACTTGGGGCTGGATATTAGATTTTGAATTGAGGTCACAAAGGGGATATTTTAGTTGAGATAATGAAACCTATCTTGCAGGATTCAAAATGGGATGAGGTCCATTTGCTAGTAAAACAGTAGCTCTAGTTTTAATAAAATAAAAAGACTTTATTAGGACATACAAAAAGCCTAACACGTTTTGTGTCTGAATGGGCACTTACTTATAGACTTACTCATAGAAGAGATTTGTCGTGGGCGACTAATCACCAGGTCTACCATTGCCCTTTAAGTCTAATAATGTATAAAATTATTTGTGATAAGCTAAAAAATGTATATCTGAGGGGCAGAATTAGGGTGTACCAACGACATTGATATTTGGTGGTTGATATAACTTGGGGCTGGATATTAGATTTTGAATTAAGGTCACAAAGGGGATATTTTAATTTAGATAATGAAACCTGTCTTACTGTTTAAAATCATGTTATATAATAACACTGATGAGTGTTTTGTGGGTATTATTAACCCAGGTTTATTTATTTTAAAGAGTTAAGATTTGGAACCTCACTTACATAAGCAGTAAAAGGCATCATAAAAGTAACACAGGTTGGTATAAATCAGCAGCTATTTCCCTTTTTTATACTTTAGAAAGCTGTATGTATACTTACGCTTCCTTATAATGCACCATGAAGCCCAAGAGGTCTCTGTAATCAGGGGGCCAATATGGATCCCACTTTAACAGCACCATATCATGTGAGGTCTTTATAAAATTAAAGGTCAGCAAATTGTCCTCACCTGTAAGGTAATATTTTAAATGATCAAAGGTCACAATCAATCATATGCCCTTATTCATTCATCAATAATACATCCTTGTTAATTTATCTCCCTGTAGCAGCAATGACCACGTTAGATAGTATATGGGCCAAAGGCAGGCAACAAGGACATGACTAGCTGTGTCTCCTGATGCTGCACTCTAAACATCTGGAGTTAGGAGCAAAGAGCAATTTACCCCAGGGGAGCAGTACTTCTTACACTCTAGGACCCAGGATACAGTAAATTACCCCTCATGTCATGTCTTGTGACACTAACCCCCATATGTAATAAAAATCACAAAGTTTACTGTAGGTGGTTAGAATCCCAGCAAACTTTTTGCCTCTTATTACATAAACCCAATTGTTTCATAAGCTGCAACACAGACATATACGTGTACATCTGGTCTACCATCTAGTAGGCTTAATTTCATGATTAGAATTGATAGGGTTCTACATAATCCCATAAATCCATCCAGCAGTGCCCCTTTTATAAAAGCAATCGACGTGTAAGTGAATTATACCATTTACATGTATTAGATCTGTTATCCAGAAAGCAATGAAATACAGTAAAGGTGGACATACACAGGCTGATAAAAGCTGCCGAGTCGACAGCTTACTGGCCCGTGTATTGGTCTTCATTGTGTTTTTTATATAATTTTTAATAATTTGCCTTCTTCTTCTGACTCTTTCCAGTTTTCAAAGAGGAGTCACTGATTAATGAACTGTAAGGCTACAAATGTATTGTTATTGCTACTTTTTATTGCTCATCTTCTTATTCAGGCCTCTCCTATTCCTATTCCAGCCTCTTATTCAAATCAGAGCCTGTCTGGTTGCTAGGGTAATTTGAACCCTAGCAACCAGAATGCTGAAACTGCAAACTATAGAGCTGCTGAATAAAAAGCTAAATAGCTCAAAAACCACTTATAATAAACAATGAAAAACAATTGCAAATTCTCTCAGAATATCATTCTCTACATCATACTAAAAGTCTGCTCAAAGATGAACAACCCCCTTAACAACCCTACATCAACTGTGACCTATCTGGCTAAAATCTGTTGAAAGAGAATTTTAGCTTTGTTGGCTGGAAAATTTGAGTGGCTGATCACATCACTTGAGGATTGTGGACATCAGTCAGTCAATAGGCATAGGCTTCTAGAGATCTTGACATTTGGTCAACTGCAGATTTTTTCTGTAGTGCAATATTACTAGAGTGGACCGGGATAAGATCAATAGCTACCCTACAGAATAAATTTAAAAAAACAGCTGGCATGACTATTAAGAGGAAGAATTTCTTGAAGTGAAGAGTTATTGAGCAGAATACAAAAAGGGTTTGAGGGAATATGGTTGCACCCTTGTGTCCCAATATTTTTCTTTAAAGTCTGTGTTTGTTAATTATATTTATAAAGCAACTTGCTCAGAAATTATGTCTCTAAAAGCAATAGACAATGGTGTAAGTGATGATGGGAGTAGGACACAATGAACTAATTGGATGCTGTTATAACCTTACAACCTGTACTGCTACAGAATGTCAGATGCTTTGAAACATCTATAAGGAAAGCACTCACAGGATGCCTGGTCTCCATTGGTCTTTGTGGCAATGTCATTTTTATCTTGTCGGCCCTTTGTTCCTGTAACCTCCTCCATTTGGTGAATTTGAGATAGACAAAGTCGTGGATTGTGATGAAAGAAGAGCTTGCCATGTATGATGGTCAGGTTGTGCTTTTGCCAATCCCACAGCTGGCGTAGGCTGGGATTATCCAACGCATAGAAGGAATAGTTGCTGAAAAATAAAATAATTCTATATGTCAGCAAACAGTTCAATTTCCAGTGCATATTTCTGTTATACAGAACAGGTACCAACATAAAAATATGAATTCATTATGAAATGCTTGAGGCCCAGCAAGAAGCGTTATTAAATACGAGGCATTTCCATGTTATGTACAATATGTACTATATACTATAACGTTATGGTATTGTTTCTTACTACGCATAAGGGTCATTAAGACTGATAGCAAACAGGGAAATTAGTAGTTGCTTCCTCTACACGGCTAGAAACAAGAGACATATTTTTATATGTTGTAAGTACTTTATTGTGAGAGTCCAATAATAAATCTTTACAAACTTGTAAAACATTGTCTAAACACCCTTCCAATCCACTCACCCTGCTTCCAATACTTCTCCTCTGATTAAACGCAGCTTGCGGAAGAATGTCAAAGACACCAATGCATATGATCTTCTAATCTTAAGATATCCAGAAATCTCTTCAATGAGTCCCAGGTTGGCTTCTAATTCTGTTGCAATATTATCTGGCAAAAGAAAACAGAATGTTAATGAACATCTTAAGAAAATTAAAACTGAGCTCTATGAGAATAAGGGGAGGGGAAGTTTACCTTTACATATACTTTAATATGTTATACAATGACATGCACACATTTTCAGTTGGTCCTTGTTTATTTTTTTATTAGGGATGCAAGGAATCCACTATTTTCGATTCGGCTGAACCCCCAAACGCATTGCCAAAGATTCGGCCGAATACTGAACTGAATCCAACCCCTAATTTGCATTTGCAAATCAGTGAGAGGAAGGGCAAAAGCCAATAATTTTTTTTTTTTTTAACTTCCCTGTTTTGTGACGAAAAAGTCACATGATTTTAAGGATTCAGATTCGGTTCGGCCAGGCACAAGGATACGGCCGAATCCAAATCCTGCTGAAAATGGCCGAATACCAAACCGAATCCTGAATTCGGTGCATCCTTATTTTTGAATAATTAGACTTCACATTCTGATTCTTTCCAGTATATAAATTAGATCTGGTTGTAGAGTCAAAGTTCATATACAGACTCTCTCTCTTTCTCTGTCAACACTGCTGTTACAAGGGTAATTAATCCTTACTGTAAGCAACTTTTCAATTTATTTTGTGGTTTTTGGTTGCCCTTTCTATTCTGGCTTTTTCCCTAAATGGCTATTTATTTATTTATTATTTTTTGGTTATTTTTCTTTTTTGGCACACTACTATTTATTTTCAGTTGTAATCTCTGCTCCCAGATAGCAGATTCAAACCCGCAGAAAAATTGCAATTATTTAAAGACCAATTGTGATAAGTTTTATCTGGCCATAAACTGCCAGATCCCCTCATTTGGTGACCTTGAAATCTGCCCTGATTTGGCCATCCACACAGAGATCTGAACATTGGCCCACCATATACTGGGATCTGCAGGGCCCATCAGACAGGGACTGCATTACTGCACTGATGTAATCCTTGTCCAATGGGATTTTCAAAGCTTCCTGAATGATATCAGATAATGGTCGTGCAGGTCCGTTGGAGGGCCCCATAAACGGGCCAATAAGTTGCCGACTCTGGAAGGACTGAGCTTTTACAGTTATATGCAAGGATCTCAAAGTCAATGACAGATGTGGAGATTAGTCTCCCACAATAAATCCCCTCTTTTGCAGGCAACCTCCAAATGCTTTCTTACCAGAAATAATATAAATCACCAGTGGGAAAACATATGCAGTACTTGGTTTTTCCAAAGCCTCCCAAAGTTTCCTTGACTATATGAATATTATATGAATATATTCATTTATTGTCCACACAGTTATATGAATAGCATTTTTATTATATTTCACATTTTCCAGTCCACAAATAGGTAATATGTAAGATCAGGCCAAAGAAACAGTCACATATTAAGTAACATAAATGTAGGAAGAAGGATGTTGTGAGCATTCAAAAATGTATTTAAAAAAAAAAAGTAATCAAATAGGCCTAATATATTTAGTTAAATAGGAGTGCATAAAACAAATTAAAAACAGCAATATATTTTCATTTATATTTTTTTTAAAAAACCCTTCCTTGTAAAATTTAGGGACAGTGTCATAAATACTTTTTGAAAATGCAAGTGCAAAGTACAATTTTAGACCTAAATAGTTACGTTTTGGCAGTGAACTTGCAGATTCACTGGCACTTACCTTCAGCAACAATAAAGTTGAGCATACATACAGAGATCTGCTTGTTTGGCAAACTCATTAAACAAGCGGGTCACTTCCCGATATGCCCACCTTGAAGTGGGTGATATTGGGCTGATACAACGTTGACCATAGGGGTGGTCAGATGAAGGACTGCATCAACAAACTGATGTGGTCCTCTGGATTTTTAACCCTGCCAGATATCGATTGGGAAAGCCAGTCAGAGGGCCCCATAACTGGGCAATAAGCTGCTGACAATATGTTGGCAGCTTATATCTGCCTATGGGGGGCTTTACATGTATATTTTGTCAAAACGGACAACATTTTTTCGAGTTGGGCCATTAAAATGACATCTGTGTCCGATTCTTTAGGCTCAAGTCTGCCATGTGTACTGATGCAGCCTGCAGGGGGAACATTGCAACATTAGTTGCACTTGAGCACTATTCATCTGAAGTGCTGTGAGTGTGTACCTTTAATAAATATTGATTCCTGCCACAACTATCAGTAATCAAGCGTGTATGTGATTCTGTACAAAACACAATCTAACGCTAGTTATACTCACTGCCTCCACGGAGGTTGATGATAAGACTACCATTGATTACTGTGCATCCTCTTAACTCTTGAGCAGATGTCACAGAGTCAATAGTCTTGACATAATGGAAGATGGTGCAAACTTTGGGGCAAGGCCCTGCGCATGGTGTACAAGTACGTCTGTAGAGAGATTAAGAAATCAGAAATATCATACTTCCAGAAAATAACCATGGTGTGTTTTTATTATTAGCCTGAAATTTCAGTTTTCAATGCACCTTAAGATGCAGTTCAGCAGCCACAGATGTTTATCTCAAATGTACAAAGGAGATGTTTGAATAACAATCATGGTATCTCCAGGGGCAACAGTATTTAACACCGATCAGTATAATTAATTAAAATCCAACTAAACATTCCCACAATGACACTTCTTGGTATTATAAACTCACAGGATGCTCTACACAAACTTTTATGGAAACAGACCCACACTAAACTACACTGCAATATTACAAAAAGAAAATATCAGAAGTAGAAAATATTGGAGCTATCAGAACCATTCCAAAATGTTATACTGTCATACAAATCTTGTGCACCTCTAAGCATTTTGATGGTAATAATCGACACACTGGAACAAAGAAGTCACTACTTACGTAGTTGAGTTGGCAATATATCCTGATGGGCAATCTGGCATGCACTCTCCCTTGTGGATGACGTATGGAGGACAGGAGTTATCCGGTGACTTTTTACACCTGCTGTTCAATTCTTGACAGGTATTGAAGTCAATGCACCGCCAACCCTGGAACTGGTAAGACCCTTTGGGACATGCACTGACACACACACCCTCATTCTGGAAATGCCGGCAGGCGGTACACTCGGAGGGATCATTAGGCTTGCGGCAGCTTCCTAGGCACTCTGGGTGGCAGCACTGTCCATCTGGCAAACAACCACTCCCCTTGCAACTTGAAGGGCAAACTATGAACAGAACAGAGAAAGTTTGTAAGAAAGTGAGTGTATAGAAACAGTACTTTCAGTTTGTAGAAATAGTCATTTATCTTAGAATGAGGTCAGCAGTAGTGGTCCCTTTTCAGATGCTGTTGTTAGCTGTTTAGAAAGCGACAAAACAATCGTTCTGTATGCACACATTACTACAGTACAAAAGTGTATATGTTTCCAAATATACAAAAATGAAGGATGCAAAGAGTGAATTGAAAGTAAAGACTCCTTCCAGGAACCCCACATGTTCCACAGACTTTTCTGTATAGACCTTATACACAAGGGTGTGAGAGATAACCAGGCCACTATGTGAAAAAAGTTGTCTTGTTAATGGACTGTGCAACCTACAGTCCAATAAGATGCCGTAGTACAATTGGCAACAGCACACGGATAGCTGCATGCTATTAAGGGATGCTGGTAGTTGTAATTCAACAACACACAGGGTACTGGACCACAGTATACTATTTCCCAACCTCTGTAAAAATATACAGTCAATTCCAGTTGTTGATGTGTGTGCTTGATGCAATATTCTTGCACCAGTGACCCCTACAATAATTCTGAACAGTACAAGGATGTCAATGGTTATTTAAAAAAATATCTGGTAACACTGAGAAGCAGTGGGTTTTTAAATGAGAAATCCCGATTCGGGTGAACCCAGAACTGGTCATTCTGAAAATGGCATGTATCAGGTGAGAAGGCAGCTTGGCTCACTGAAGGATATGTTAGTAACAGGTTTCCAATGCGTCACAGGTGCAGCTTCAGTAGGAACATGGGTTGTTATTCTTAGGCATATTTATCAGGGCACGTAAAGATGCTGCAGCATATATAGGTAGTACTATCTGGCAGCTACTTGCAGGCACAAACACACACTCTAGTCCACAAAACACACACTGATATATATACAAATACTCAATGATTACAAAACCACATACTATTCACTTCCAGTTCCAAGCTTATTCCAATCCATGACTTTACTGTTGCCCAAGCGCCGCCCTCACCCTTAACCAATCCCATGGCAGCTGGAAACAGACCAACCTGGGATCTGCCCTCCTCCCCCCTCATCCCAGCTCTCCTCAGCTGCTCCCCCTCCACCAAATACTGGATGAGAGTTAACAGAAAAGAAACTACGCGATTAACCCCTTCAATGCCAGAGCAAGGTTTAAATAGTATCAGCTCATCCAATGAAGGTAAAGATTCCTTCATCATATTCATCATAGTATTAACACTTCTACATTAAATGAAAGAGAGTGAGAGAGAGATATTCATCCTGCTGCGGAACACACACAGCAACACATATTTGCACAAAGTTCAGGCAAAGTGACTACGGATATCACATACATAGTAAGACAATCTCTCAACGCCGGTCCTGTTTTCTTAGATTGAGAAACAAGAATTAAAGCTGTTTTGGAACGGACTGAGAAAGTAGCAACATCCCCTAGAGCTCCAGCTGCTGCGAGTCTATAAACTACACATCCCAGCATCCTCTTCATGCCACCATATGAATGAAAATGGCAAGATTTCTATATATTAAAGTGACAATGCTGCAAAATGACATCTTAGTTTAGATCAGCTGTCCTAACAAACCAAATTATTTGGCAATATCTCTATGGTCAGACTCCAATAAAAATCTTAATGAACCCTGGATAAAGCTGGCCACATGCCCACTATCGACAGGGCTATATTGGGGTAATCCGAACAATCAGCCCTAGGGCCGAGCAATCGTATTAAAACAAGGGCAATGGGCTAAGATCATAATAAAAATCAAACCTTCCTGATCGATATGCCGTTGGAAGCCCCCATACATGGGCAGCTGCCAAATTAGTCTAACGAACCGATAGCAGCTTTATCTGCCCGTGTATGGCCACCTTAAGTCTAGGTAGAAATTTCATTATGGAAGTGGAACCTTGCATGATGATTAAATAATAAAATCTTAAAATATTAATGATTGTTAATTGTTTAAAGTGTCACATTCGAGACTGTGCCCCGAAGCCTGAGCCACTGTGACCTGTGTGGTAAATACATATATGTCTGCATCTAACTACAACTCTGGTAGCCACAAATCATCTTATAAATAAGGAACACCTGGGATTCAGAAGTCAGAGGACCCCCCCCCCAAATTCAGCTGGAGGGTTATCACAATGAAATCTGCCAAAACTGCAAATGTAGGTTACAGTGATAAACATTTAACGGTTACCCAGACCTCACAGTATATAACTGAACTTTTTTTTTGCCGCAGCTTAAAGCAGTTATTCCTTCAAAACATTACAAAAAATAAATTGTGAAACCCCCTTTTTCCCAGTAACCTGATCCAGGGCCTCTAGACAGGCTGGTAATTCCAGCCATGCTGCATACCAAAGGCAGGAGCCTCAAAATGGGAGCCCTTATGGAAACAGTCACGCAAAAATAAGGAGGTATTTAATAAACATACAGACACAAAATATTTTGACCAACTTATGAGACATGGTAGAACACCAAAATTCGCAGGCAGCATCTGTTAATGCTTACCGTGCCTTCACAGAGTGCCGCATGTGGATTATTGCATGGTCTGATTTTTGACATTCTTTAACTTATGCTTTACTTTCCTGTTATGCGTCAACTAGTACGTGAAATACCCTTAAAGGATCCTAAAAATTCACGTTGAGCTCATCAAATGCAAATATTGTGTTTGTATACCTTTTTTTAAATGCAACCAAGTGGGTTTTTGTGAGGCCAACCTGCTCTCTATTATATTCTAATATATAATAGATTGCATTATGACTGTACAAGCAGGCAGAATATATAATTGAATCAACTGGCTTATGCATTTAGGTGTGCTCAAATCTGTGCATAAAAAAACACCCATGTGTAAGAGCCCTAGCTGCGAGAAGGGCGTAGGAAAGCCTAAATCTATAACAAGCATGCAACTTCACTCAAGTTCTATGAGGATATACCTGGAAACAAATATAATTAAATGTATTTCACAAAACTACTGAGTGATTGTGTTTTTACACAGGGATACCAACTAGCCCTCCAGCCAGAACTTCTAGAATCCTCATTTCTCAAGAAGTAGTCCATACCCTGACCATGACTTTTAAAGATCAAGGTCCTGCTAGCGAAAATGACAGAGTATACCTACGTAATTAATCAGAGGATCAATTAAAAATACAAAACTAGAGAGGGGATACAAAATAAGGAATACCGCTCCCACTATTATTCTCCTCATAAAATACAGTTTAATAGCATTCAAAGTGGATATTTGGAGGTTCAAGTAGATTGCCTTGTAAAATCCTTGCTTTTCTGTATTTTTCACTTGTTTAAAAAGATGTTAAATCAGGATCTCGGACTTGGATTAACTGTATTATTACAGGAATCCTAAACCTAATGAATGGATGCAATGGATGTAAACATGGCTGTAGAAAATAAGGTTTTAGCAAATGACAATGAAGCAATAATCAACATGGGGAATGGTAGTATTGGTGGTGTAACAGGAACTGGTGAAGCACTGATAGAAGGTGGATAAAGATGTACACAAAGCTACCTGAAGTAGAAGAAACCAGATTGTAGCTAGTGTGGCTCACAGTCAGAGCAATTGTAAAATCAAAGGTACACACTGCAAGGTGCAGTATTCGGGAAGGAAGGAGGGGTCATTGGGATTAGTAATCTCTGCTGCTGACATTCCATGCTTACAACCAACATGTTCTGTTTAAAGGTCATTAACCCACTCACTGGCAGAAAGCATAACAACAAAAACTAACAGTTTTTCTTTCCTGTCATTGGGTTCTTTGGACACTGAAATGATCTCTTACTTGATTACTTTATTTTTACATGATCTTCACCCTGTCTGTAACACGCTGTATCATCACCCTGTTTCGCCTCCCTATTCATCCTGCCCATGGCACATGCACAGAGGCGGTTTCCAGTCTCTTGATCTAACAGCAAGCTGACCCTCATGACATCACCACAAACCTATATCAGGAGCCAGAGGGAAGGGGTGGGAGAGAGGAAGACAAGGCAGCAAAGCAGGGCCTCAAAATTCCTGAGGCCAAATAGCTTGGTGGTTAACTGCTTCACCTCCTGTTCAGCTGAAGTCTAGCACTGCACGAACCAACGGTCTGCTATGTTTTCTTGGACTACCAAGGATTAATGTTTTCTTTTTGAAAAAAAAAAAAAAGGAATTTATATTATATATATAAAGTATATATTTTTATAAGTATTATCAGAGTCTAAAAGTTCAGACTGCATGTTTAAAGGCAGACAGGCTTACTGTCTAATATGTTAGTCCCCACGTCTATGTGGGTTTCCTCCCATACTCTAGAAACATACTGGCAGGTACACTGAATGCTAATAAACCCAAACATAGAGTGCAAGAACTGATTATAATAAAGCACAAACTATGCACAATATGTTTGCTTCATTAAATCAGTGATTTCTTCAGCTGACCTCAACCCTTTGTCTTAATTTCTTTTACATTACCACATATACACTAAGTTAAAGTGGTAACAAACATGGTGGAATAACCTAAATGTGAAGGTAATGAATTGGTTGTATTGGGAACAATAACTTTAGTACACATCTAAGGTCTTAACTGCAGGTGGAATCCAGGTTCTAATGGAAGGTGGCGGGCGTGGGAAGAGACTTAGAGGGTGGAGCACACCTACCCATTAAGTCGTAAATTGTGAGTCACGCCTGCATTTTTATCTTCTTAACTGCCCGAGGACTGGGGGGGTTGATGGTGGTTAGAGGAAAAGGCAGGGGAAGTTAGGCAACACATTCCTCAATCATAGATTAAAGCAGTGATCCCAACCAGTAGCTAGTGAGCAACATGTTACTCTTCAACCCCTTAGATGGTTGCTCTCAGTTTCCTCAAAGCAGGTGCTTATTTTTAAATTCCATGCGTGGAAAAAAGGTTTAAATGCTTACAAACTAAGTATACTGCCAAGCAGAGCCTCCTGTAGGCTGCCAGTCCCCATAGGGGCTACCAAATAGCCAATCACAGCCCTTATTTGGTGCCCCAAGGGACATGTTCATGCTTGTGTTGCTCCCCAACTCTTTTTACATTTGAAAGTGGCTCACGGGTAAAAAAGGTTGGGGATCCCTGGATTAAAGGCTAATGCCACACAGGGGGCAGAGGAATCAGTCCCAATACATACATTAGCTTTATTATTTGCCTTCACCTGGAACCATTGCTTTGGCCCCAGGTGCAAATTGATCCAGCACGCATAGCACGTGCGTCTGCACTCGGCCAAATCAATGGTTATGGGTGCAAGCAAAGAAGAAATCAGTCAGTGTTGGGGGTGATTCTCGGCCTGTGCTTTTCCGCAAACCAAGATGAGTCCCTGTGTGGAATCAATAATTTCAACCCACTTCACATCACATACAATGGATGTAAGACAATACACACCAAAAGGTGCAAATTAGAAAAATGCAATAACCTGTTTAAAAACAGATGGAGTTCTTTTTTTGTTTAAAGAAAGTGGCTAGTGCAAAATTTTACACTATAGTCACATTGGGCTTATTCTCGGCCTGCGAATAAATGCATCAGCCTCTACACTTGAATAAGTGGTTCTCTGTGTCTGCACAAAGAGCCAAAGCATCAGCCCAGGTGCAGACAACACAGAGCAAATTCACCACCGAAATCCACTTCATGTGCTTTCATCTGGGCTGACACATTGGTTCATGCTGATTCAAGAATAGGGGCTTATTCTCTGTTTGTTTTTACCAAATCACCAACTGAAGGCCCACCAGGCAGATGTGTTAAATAATCAGCCTTCTGCATGGAAAATGTTAGAACACACCTACAATACAACAAGAGAAACAAGAAGAGCTGGAAAAAATATCAAAAGCATGGTGGATACATATAATAGTCTTCTAGAAGAGGAGCTAAGGAATGTAGGGATACTTTTTCAATGACAGGGAAAAGTGCAAGAGTGTGTCCCATAGTGCTTACTCAGCACTTCTTCCCCCAGTCTGGTTGAGGGGTGCACCTCACCCCAAATAAAAATCAGGTGCAAGGAGCAGACAGCAGGGTGAATGGGAACAGGCCAGCCCTGTCCTTATGAATATAACATATAAAACAAGCAGAGCTCAACCCATCGGGAAAGCCATGTCTCGGTGCATCAAACGGGAGAGCAGAGACCTTCAGTGAAGGCTAGGGTTGCCATCTGCCCAGTTTAGAAGGGTTATTTTGAAGGGTTGCTCGGGTAAAAACTGCCTGCCCAGTTTTCTAAATTAGGAAAACCGAACAGGATTTACTATGATGGACGCGGCAGCCGGCCAATCGCTTAGTCATAGCCTCTGCCCTGAAGTCATGACTCTGCCCTGAAGTCATGACTCTGCCCTGCCACATCACGCCCCCTGCCCGGATTCCACAGGGTGAAAAGGTGGCAACCCTAGTGAAGGTGCAAAGTGCAACAAAAATGGCTGGATTTTTTTTTGCACTTTGACAATGCCTGTTAAGTAAATGTCCCCTTATTACTTTCAGTGAATTAAAAAATACTTGGCATAGACAAAGGGTTATTCTGAGCATGTAGTGTATAGTATACCTAGAGTCAGGATAGTTAAGCCAGTTAAAGTCCTATCACAGGATTTATAGACGGGAAAATGTTCACAGTTATGGCATGTAATTCCAAAAAAAGGTTTAAGTCAAAATGGGAGAAGTTAGCCCAAGACTCAAGGCTCATATAGTTAAACTGAGAGCCATTTCATGATGGATCTTCCCTTCATTTGACATTCAAACTTTTTTCAGTTTTACGCTTAAAGGAGTGGATACACACGTCAGACCTGTGGAAGTATGGGCTTTTTCGCTTTACACACGCACACACAGACGTCAAACGCATGGAAGTATGGGTTTCTGTCCTTTCGTAATCAGCATTTTTATTTATTATGCTTTATTTACACAGCACTGACACATTTATGCGGTGCTTTACAAAGATCATTCTTTGCGATTTCACAAAACCTACTGTTCTCACTGGCAGACTTGAGATGTGAATATTCCTTATGAAACAGCAAATATAGTGAAATCCAGATATCGGTTAGTTGACCTGGAAGCATTAATAGGCTTTTAATGAGCAGTTAGATATTTCTCTCAGCTTAAAATTTACCTTACCATCTCCAAATTAATTTGTTCTTCCTCTACATTCAGGTCAATTATGTTAATATTGGTCACATATATTAATCAATCACTGGTCTGCTGAGACTTAACATGGCCATGTTCCCAAATCTCAAATAGTACTGCTGGATTCTCCTTCTCAACAGGAGAAAATAAACATACCCCACTTTTATAAGAAAATATCTCTATACATAAACATACATGTGTACACATATTCACACACACAAAAAAGCAATATAGTTCAAATACTGCATGACCTTTAAGGACTGAGATGTTAAATTCATTAAGATTTAGAACTTTCTTTCTTACTTATCCTATATTTCATAAGATGCCTTTTCAGCGACAGACATCCTTCAAGTACATGCATTTCGATCTAGATGTTAACATTTACATTATTTTAAATTGAAAAGGGGATCTTACTACACACTGCTCTTTATTTAATACATACTAATCAGTAAGATACACTCCAAAAACAAGAGGTCTGTAGAAAACCACAACCAATGACTTTCCATCTGCTTCAGTTAGGTGTCTCCTGAATTTATCTTCATCCTGACAATGTGAATAACTTTCCCAAAGATGTGTGGCCTAAACAGGAAGTCATTAATAGTACACCACTAAAGTTAAACAGGAAATTGACCTTATCCACACCTCATGGATTCAGAAACATACTTTTTATTTTAAGACTGCTATTTCCTGGAACACAATTCCTACAATAACTACTTCCCTTACTGCCCTTTGACATAAGGATACAATGCCTATGTAACCTACTTGTATACAAGAGAATTGTTTGGAAAGTAGGCAAAACATTCTATAGAGAGAGAGAGAGAGAGAAAGTTTTGAAAACAAATAGCATGATAAAACATGCTGAATTGCAAAACCAATATCAAGACACAAGCTGCTAATGCAATAATAGGATTTCAGAAGCTGAACTCTCATGGTAACAAGGAGACTTAGGGACATGAAGTCCTTAACACATTATAACATTTTTAATTTATGTCTTAATTGGCTTTATGGTACTATTATTATTCTGCTCTAGGTGTATATTGGACATATCAAACTAAACATGTCATGTATAATTTGGCCATAGGAAAGACTGAGCATTTAAAGTACCACTTTACTTTAAATAAATCTGGAGAAATTTACTAGAGATGGAACTGGGGAATCCAGAAGGCAAAGGAGATAAATGTATTTGACTGGTTTGACCAATCACTGAGCTACAATGCAATCTGCATTCGGGGCAGAAAATTATTTTAAGAAATGGAAAATAAATAAATTCTAAAGGTGGCCCTGAAATGTGGGGTTTAACGCAAAAGATCTACTTTTATGCATTTCTCTGGCAGTACAACACTTGTGATTGTAACTTCATGCTGATCAGATTTGTTAACTCCACACAAACTTAGTAACATAATAGTAAACATAATTTCAAGCAACTTTGCAATAAAACATTAATCAAAAAATATGCAGACTTTTCACGATTTTTAATGGTTTGGAACAGTTCTCTAAGCCCAGCCCCCTGCTCTCTTGCTGATTTGTCGGACTACCTTGCTGAGCTGGCTGACTACTGTTAATTTGTAACAGCAGCACCTGTCCTTAGCCTGCATCCTCCAAACCCCACAATGTGATGTTCAATAAGGAATGGATTGACGTTCAATAAGGAACGGAACATCACAGTGCAATGCATTGTGGGATATGTAGTTCCTGCATGCTGTGTGTAAGCTGTGGAGAAATTGTTATAATTTGTAACATCAGTGATTAGTCCCTCCTTCCCTGCCAGGATTTCAAATTATGCAGAAAAAAAACTGTTAAACAGCTGGATTTCCGCATAGAAAATAGCATTTGTTCATATTTTATAGAACTACACAAGTGTTTTTCGTCAGATTAACGCCGAGCAACAAAACACAGGAGACAAATTGGATGGAGATGCAGGTGTCAAACTTCTAATTGGACTGAATGAAAAGTCGCAAGTAAGAACTACATTAGATCCGACGTGATATGGCTGTCAGATGTGGATGCAGTAAGCAGTGTTTACATCCGACAGTCGGACCATGTAGTTGGTACCTGCGACTTTTCGTTCAAACCAATTATTATTCGACGCGTGCGATTTGTTGCCTGCGTTTTATTGTTAGTTGTCGATCTGACGAGAAACGCTTGTGTAGTTCTGCCATACACTTTAAAGAGTAAAAGGTTTTGTTTTAATTTTAAACCCTTAATGCAATCCTGCGCTTATTGCTTACCTTTTTGACAGTGGTCCTGTGTCCAGCAGCGCTCAACAAATGCTCCATTGACTAGTGTCTGTTTGCATTTACTCTTGCCTTTTACTGTGCCAGGACAGACATCTCCACACTCCTCTTTATTGTCTCTGTTGAGTTCAATGTAATTATCCTCCACAGAGTCAAGAATGATGGACCAATCAATTGTAGATAGATAACAAAGTTCATTATTTTTCTCAATTCGAACAGAGCCTCTAGTAATGTTCATTAGGTTGTAGAGCCCAATCTCCTTTAGGTGGACCATCTCAAAGATGACTAGGGCATAGTTGAAAAATAGACGAGTACCACGGATAACTGTAAGGTTGGGGAAAAGGTCCTTTAGACTTTCCAAGCCGTAGACCCGAAAAAGCAGGAGGTAATCTGTGATCGTGGTGAGCTTGGGAAATCTCAACCCTCGGAAGTTTTCTGGTTTGCTGGTGAACATAAGCAAGATCTGAAGGTGACCCTCAATTACTGTACAGTTCTCAAGCATACTGAACTGACTTATATTATTTCGGATATCCATACTGTAGCAAACTGGTCAGGAGAAAAAAAAAAAAAAGATATATATTAAAGCTTAAAAGTTTGTGACTGTAACATTTAAATATCATGCAACTGCCATTGATTCACTTTCCTTAAATATAAAATTAATTTGCTGTGGGACCCAGTATCATCTACTTATTCACCGCACCCAAGCAAATTTCTAAGATAGGAAATACATATATAACATACATAAATAAATATATAACAGTGATATAACATTATGGCACAGTGTGTTTCATCTTCAATAGTTTATGGGTAAACAGCAACTAAATGAAACACATATCTTTAAACAACAACATGGCTCCAAAAGCTAGCCTAAAGGAACTAAGTTGGGCAGCACTCCAATAGGAAGCAGATAGAATGCCTTTATTCACAGAATATGAAACGGAGTTATGTTTCAAGCTAACAAGGCTCTTCTTGCCCTGATAATTCAGATTCCAAAGGCTAGTTTAGTCATTTGATTTCTTTTTTCATTGGATTAACCATTAGAATTAGCAGTCACACTATACAGCATCGGTTCGGAAACCAATGCAGTGGCCCAAAGCAGTGACTGAGGAGTACCTTTATGCCCTACCAATCATTGTGTCATAGATGTATAATTCAGCATGGCCTCAGACCAAATGACTGAAAATGTGTATGCTGTTTCTAGTCTTAAGGATAATTAGGCCAAGATAATACAAGTTGATCAGCATGCTTCCAGTGAACACACATGGCACACCATTTGGGATGCTTATAGCCTTTTCTGGAAAAAAAAATACCTGCCTATATTTGTAATCTTTCTTTTCTATTAATAAGATTGGTATGGAGCTTAATTTTTACAGGCCAGATGGCAACCCTACTTACACCTCCTCTGTTAGGCAGCCTGAACCAGAAATGGGGCCTCTGAACTTATGTCTCCAGAGGTGTCCTGCAGCGTTCCTCTATGGAGGCAGCCAAAGAGACAGATGTCAACTTAGACACCTGCCAAGGAACACTGCATATGGCAATATACACAGCCCTTATGCTTTATGCTGGCTGTAAAACAGGCTGGCAATTGCCTGGATTAGCGGTGCCACCAACTGCTGTGAGCTTTCCTGAGTTGGAACAATGTTACTGCAGGATCCTGGCTCTCTTGCATGGCTGCGGTACTGAAACCATATAACCATGTAGAATGCTTTGATACAGCGAGACATGAATACTTTTCCTGCACCATCATTTAAAAATTGGACACCTCTCCAAAGCTAAAACTAAAAAACAACAACAACCTGTAGCTTTACTAAATGCCATCATGCGAAGGTACTTGGTACAGAATAAAGAATCGTACAATTGATCAGCATTGGTTTGTAAAATAAAGTCTGACCAAACTAGAATCTGGAATTTGAACCTATTTATTCTAAAAAAAAAAAATGATTTAATCGGAACGGAGGAACTTATAAAATTGAGAGAAAATTCAAATCATACCATTTTTTCAGAGGTTTTTCCCAGATCGTGCAATTTTTTTTCAGGCTTTTTGCCAGAAAAGCCAGAAACAGTCAAGTCGAGTTTTTATTTCTATTAAAAATCCAGATTTTATAGTAAAAAAAAATACTTTTTTTCATATTTTTAGCATTCAGAATTTAATAAATAAAGACATATTTTGCACCCCGTCATTTCTTGGCAAAGTCAGGTCCCCCCAAGCTTTCATGACCAACTTTGGACTCCAAGCATTTCATGACAGACACTGTGATGTTCAAATCTCCGTAACAAGCACTCTGGAAGGGGCAAACCCATTATCCAGAAAGCTCAGAATTACGGAAAGGCCATCTCCCATAGATTCCATTTTATCCAAATAATCCAAAGTTTTAAAAATGATTTCCTTTTTCCTCTGTAATAATAAAACAGTAACTCGCACTTCATCCAAACGAAGATACAATACTTATTGGAAGCAAAACCAGCCTATTGGGTTTATTTCATGTTTACATTATTTTCTAGTAGGCTTAAGGTATGAACATCCCAACTATAGAAAGATCTGTTATCCAGAAAACCCCAGGTCCCAAGCGTTCTGGATAACAGGTCCCATACGTGTAGTCATGTTCCACATATTAACATCTTATCAATTATACGGTTCCTTTTACTATTTTCCACACAGTTCATGAAAGCACATCATCCTTCAACTCCGAATTATCATATGCCAAAGTGCATCTTACAAGGGGTCTTCTGGCAGGGGCAGTGTTAACTTGAGTGGTTCACAAGATCTTTTCCAAGAATAAAGGAACAGACAACTAGAACAGAAAAATCTTGGGTTTCCTTCCCACAGCTGGGGGAATGTCTGTTATTCAGAGATGTGCCACGTATCCTCAGCAGTATTTCTGGGTTTGTTACCTCTGCATTTCTGTTTATGTGAAAAGCCCCCACAGTAGCCGAGATGCGTAGGACAATTTCTGCCTGCAAGCAAGCAGCTAACGAAAAGATTCCTCACAAAACCTTTTACAATTTAATATAACCTCTTCTATATAATCTAATAGCTCATCAAACTGAGCCTAAAGCTGGCCAAAGACGAAGAGATCCAATCGTACGAATCCCAGATTCGTACAATTTTCGGATTGTGTGTGGAGTGTCCCCACATTTGTCTTGCCATGCCAATTGGTTGTTCAGTCGATCGGACAGGTTAAAAAAGATTTCTATCGGCGGCTGCTTTGTTTAAGCACACCACACAGCAAGTGTACCCTCAACTACATATCTCTGCATTCCCTACAAAGGTCAAAACAACACAAAAGCACACTTCAAAGCCGATATAAAACTGAAAGTGGACTCCACATTTAGGGCTAGTCCACACGGCAAGATTCAGGGAGATTTGTCGCCTGGCTACTAATTGCCACTTCTTTGAGGCAACTGAAAATTGCCTTGTGAGGCAATGTCGAGTGACTTAGGAAAACGCAGCACCGTGTGTGAAATAGGCACAGGCGATTTTGCATTTCAGCAGGTGGGAGACACTGGCAACAATTCAGGGACATTAGTCGTCCCAAAAAATCTCCCTGAATCTTGCCGTGTGGACTAGCCCTTAGGGTAAGGCCAGACGGGGAGTTTTCGGGGAGATCTGTCACCTGGCGACTTATCGCCGCAACGAACCTCCCCAAATAGCTTGTCTAGCGGGTGCGCAGCGCTAACAAGCTATTCGGGGAGATTAGTTGCCTCAAATACGTGGTGTTTTGTCGCCAGGCGACTAATCTCTACGAATCTGCTCGTCTGGATGAGCCCTTACAAGATGGCAAAGAAAGCAATTTTCTTCTGAAAACAGTGTTGCTTGGCTTTTTCCATATAGTTTGCCAAATTAATGTGGACAAGATTTTGGTAAAGCAATGTCATACCAGGGGTGTAGGTGTTATAGATATCCATTGGAGGGTCACATCTATCCCACATACCCTTCTAATTGTCAACTTAGATAGAAGATAATGGTTCAGATTAAAGCGTAAGCTTTCATAGTGAAACACAAGGGTTGGGCTGATAAATTGGACTTCTGACTAAAGGACTACTATTACTCTGATGGCAAAGATAATCAGAATGTCTTGTGAACACCTGCCCCATTGCCTATGTCAGTCCGTCATGCATTCTGTTAAGCAAGAAGCCTGAACTGTAGAGCGTGCAGTCAATAACTGCAAGAGTCAACAAGAACAGGGAATTTGACCTCAGACACATCTTACAAACAAAAGAAAACAAATCACAGTCTTTGGAATGTGCAGGAAAGAAACTTGCTTGTGGCACTGCCCTAAGCCATAATCCAAAAGGAATTCAACAATTGCTTTTGCTAGTCTTGATAAAGAATGGGATGAATTACATATATTGTAACCAACAAGGAAGTGGACAGATAAAATTACTCACAAGACTTCCATGTGATCAACAGACGCAATGACAAAACAGTATGAATTTAGACACTGATTGTTTGTGAAAAGGCTTGAACTGCGGATAAATGACTGCAGAGCTTGGACGCACCAACAGGGGATACCAGCCAACTTTTCCATTCTGTTGGCAAAGTAATTTGCATGTAACAGGGAAGCCGTTTTTGACTTAGATTAGAATGCACGGTAGCCAATGGAGTCAGCAATGGTTTTGTCCCTTAGCTTAAACATTATGACAGCATGATGGTTACCATAAGATTGAATAATAATTTGCTGTGCAACAAACACTGCAAAGACTGTGACATTAACGGACCAAAATTCGTAAAACGGTACTGACCTACAAGATTCCTTTATTGAGTCAAAGCATTTCCATGCAACCTGAACCTCAAATAGAACGGTATTAGGGCTAAGCCACATGGGAAGATTCAGGGAGATTAGTCGTCAGGCCAAAGAAGCGGCGATTAGTTACCTGGCGACTAATCTCCCTGAATCTTCCCATGTGGCCTAGCCCTTAAGGACTCATCCAGACGCGAAGATTCAGGGAGATTTGTCGCCTGGCGACTAAGTAACTCTTCTTTGGGGCGACAAATCTCCCTGAATGGCTTCCTGGTATCTCGTACTCACTAGCACTAAAGTTGCCTGCGCCTATTCACACGTGTGACTCGTGAGGCAACTTCGAGCAACCTTGAAAAACGCGTAGCCGCATGTGAATAGGCGCAGGGGACTTTAGCGCTAGCGGTTACAAGATACCAGGAAGCCATTCAGGGAGATTTGTCGCCCCAAAGAAGAGGCGCTTAGTCGCCAGGCGACAAATCTCCCCGAATCTTCGCGTCTGGATGAGCCCTAAGGCAACTGTCACACTGCACAAAAAAGTGGGACAGATTTCACAGAGTCTATTTCCCCCCACACTTTGTTGTCCATCTATTTACAAAGACTGATGCAATCAACTTCCTGTTTGCATTTGATTTCTTGTTTTGTTCTTCTAAGACAAGCTCTGTTTTCAATTAATAACAGTCATTTTAATGTCCACAAACACCGTCCACTGCAAGGAGGAGCAGATAAAGCAGTTTGCTTTGGGTTACACCGACAGCCTGTTTCATGGGGTGTAACCACTGTCACTACACTAACCCCACAAACCAAGTCTCTGGGGGCACAGAAGCATTTTTTAGTAATGAAGAAAATAGGTCGCTCCTCATGTGGCAGGGACAGCAAATAGCCACCCATCAGAGCCGCTCCTTCCATGAGGCAAGGTGAGAGAACTTTGCCTCAGATGGCCGCAAGTGGGCTGTTAGAATTAGAAAGGGTGGCAAAAAGACGCCTCTTGTAACTTTAAGAGATTAATTTCCGGGTTTTAACCCAGACATTTGTCTCCGCTAGAGCAGAGAGCGCAATTGTGCTCAAAGCACTAGCGATGCTGCCCCCCTTTGATCCGCTCTGACCCTGATTTTAAGTGTGGAGAAGGAGAGGGGGTGACATCTGCCTCAGGTGGTAGCAGCCCCGGGTCGCCACTGCCACCCATGGTAATTTCAAGTGACAAATAGTATAATAATAATAATATTGGGTTTCATACTGTCCTGAGTTCAAGATTGTTAAGTGCAGGAGGGGAAAGCTGTCATTTAATATCGCACAGACACGCAATTAAGGACCTTCAGGTAGCGGCAAAATCATTCTAGCTTTATTTTCACGTAATGAATGTTGCGCACAGTAGAAGGGCGCTCACAGCCAGGTTTTAGCACATTTCTACCAACATGCTAAGTTGCAAAATAGACTTCCAGATCACAGATAAACAGATGTCTATTATGCAGGGTGTATCTGTGTCAATTTACCTCACAAGAACCAAACATGCATTACCTTCAACATCCCTGTTAGCCATTTTTTTTTTTAAATTATGATAATAGAGAAAAAAAGTATGTTGAGCACAAGCACTATTCATAGAACTTATATTGAAAAGGGAGAATACTTCCCCTTAAAGGAGGTCACACCAATGTTATACTGGCTGCTATTAAAACCTATTCCAGTGAAACCTACCATTCTATTTGCTTTTCCCACTGCTTTACAACATTGTTTGCTCACTCTTAAATAATCTGAAATACAGTGTCTACAACTTGTTTCCTTGTTGTAAGTAACTCTTCATTGCCATTCAGTCTGCATTTCTGTGCCCAATCTCTGGAGCAGGACAATTGTTCTGGTTTTGGCTTGCAAATCCTCCTGCACCGACATAGCTCCCAACTGTCCATTTTTTCCCGGGACAGTCCCAATTTTGACAGGAGAGCCTGCAGTCCTGGATTGCTGGGGAAATGTCCAGAGTTAATTTGACCTCCTGCACTGAACAGCCAAAAAAACATACAAAGTTTCAGAAATGTAATTAAATAAGCACCTGCACTTGTATACATGTAACAATTCAAGATAAGCAAAGATACAATTGCAACAATTTAAGTTAAGCAGGTCTATTGGGAGAACAAAGACTTTCAGCTTTAAGGGCAATTCACCCTAAAACTCCCAGAAAGGTGATTAAAAGTTCCATTACCTGCCAAATTTTGTCAAATGGGCATGGTATTCGGGGGTGTGTGGCTATAAACTGGGTGAGGTCCAAAGATTTTCACGCCAGATCTTTTTGTCCCGCTTTCCATTTCTCAAATGTTGGAAGGTATGCACGTACTCAGAATAGTTATTACATTGATGTGCATTAAGGACAAAGGCTCAGTCTTTGCACTATTGTGCCTTAAGGACAAAGGCACATATAGTGATCACAGGCATCCCATTTGTATGAATAGAAATCCCCTGGATGCTCCCAAATATTAGACTAAACTCTGAAATTCTGCAGCCACAGGTTTCCGTGCAAACACTGACTGCTAGAAATCCCACCAACGTTGAAATGCCTGGAAACAAGAAGTGTACCACCTCACAGCTTTTCTGAATAGTAACTGCCTGTCACTATGGCTTTGGTCCTAAAATGCATGTGCTTTTTTTCCCCAAAAACCACCTGTGACTTCAGGCACTTTTAATCAATGTTGATAACAATCGGAACAGAGGGATGCCAAATGTTTCTCTGTGGCCTGAAATATGCCACCAAAAGAAAACACCACATGTGCCAATGCTCTGTGTATTAAGCCACCAGACAAAATTCCAATTTGCTCCTGTCTTGAGTATGCACGGAATCAGCACATCATGCACACAAACAGGGCACATTTCGACATAAAAATGCATACCAAAATCCAGACAGGAGTGGATCAGACTAGTGTGACACTGCCCAAAGAGCCCAAAACCTTCTGCATACCTAGACTTTTCCTAAAGTCTAAATAGGAATTAAGCGGCGCTCTAAAAGTTGTAGTCAAAAAGTGAAAATTTTATTCAGCCCTCCACAATACAAGACAGGCGACGTTTCGGACCACACTGGGCCATTTTTCAAGCTTGAAAAAGGGCCCAGTGGGGTCCAAAACATCTCCTTTCTTGTATTGTGATGAGCTGAATAAAATTTTCTAAATTTTCACTTTTTGAGTGCCACTTAATTCCTATTTGCAGGCTTCAGACCTATAAGGGAGCACCTATCATCACACCAGATGAACATTACACCTGGATGGGAAAGAGCACTAACTTTTGCGAGCCAGTTTTCCTAAAGTCTAGGCTACATGTACAGATTTGTTCTTGAAACATTTAACTAGCAAGCCTGGGACCCATTACAAAGGGTAATGTATAAAGTAATTTTAAAAACCAAGAGAACAGGGCAACTTAGATAAAAAAATAAAAATAATTAAATTATATAGAGAAACTAGTTACCATACTATAATAAAATTCTTGCAGCCTTCGTCTAGTACAAATCCAGGTCTGGAAAAATGCACAGTGGTAAGTATTAAAGCATAACATAAAATAATGTGTGTGTATACCTCTCGTGTATCAAAACCAATGTAAATGTTTGAACATTCTGTAAAAAAACATACTGCATGATATTATTAGAGTTAATTAAACAGAAAATGTTTTTTTTTTATGGTTTGGATAAAATGCATAAACTGGCAGATAAAAATGCCAAAAAATGGCTGGATTCTGACAACAGGCAAAACATGTGAAGGCAAAGCAGATTAAGGAGAACCACATTCTGGATAGGAATGCATTTCTGAGGTCTGCTGCGATCTCCTTTAGGATAAATGGTTACTAATTGGCAAACAACTCCCTATATTGCTCAAACTTTGTTTGCACAATGCTATTTTTAGAGCAAACCTTTATCTGCAAATCCCGGGTTATATTACTTGTAACTATGTCTGCTTACTGCAAGTGGCAACATAGCAATTTAGAAAAAACTATATGTACATCTATAAAATGTATAAGTATCTTTTTAATAGAAGGAAGTACAGAACACCAATATATCTGTAATGCGTTGATAGAAATTGTAAATACAATTGGAAGTTGCCTTTAAAACAGATACAGAAGGAAACCATTTGCTTACTAAATGCTTAACATGTGCATGAGCATATCTTACTAAGAGAGGGACATTGAAAAAAATTGGGAATGGTAAATAATGATGGGAGTTGGGGGGGGGTTTAAAACCAGGTAAGGTGGAAATCTGGGGGGGGGGGGGGTATCCAGGCACAACTCCCCCAGCAGAAGAAAAACATAAAATATCACACTGGTGTCTCTTAAATATATTCCAGTGATAATATATAGACTATTACTGCAAAATATGTCGTTCCAGCGTTACTGTGTTTTGATGCATTGAGCAACAATTTAGCCTCTGCCTAGTGATAAGTATATGGTCTGTGAGAGACATCCAAAGATGAAGCAACACACTTAAGAGATTATACAGTGACAAAAAAAGTCTGTTTACAGCATGCCAAAGACGATTTTGTAAGCAACAACCAAAACATAGAGACAAAACCAATGGGCCACACAGTTAAACTGAAGCAATGACGATGAATATTTTTTCCTACAATTCTTTAAGTTTTAGAACAAATATTGCATTCACTTCCCAAACAATCTCAGGTAGATATTGTTTTTTTTTAAAAAACACTCTTTTCTATGGACATATTTCTAAAAATAGAAAGCAGTATTTTTAGAGCACATTAAAGGGGTTGTTCACCTTTGATTTAACTTTTAGTATAATGTAGAGAGTGATATTCTGAGACAATTTGCAATTGGTTTTCATTTTTTATTGTTTGTGGTTTTATAGTTATTTAGCTTTTTATTCAGCAGCTCTCTAGTTTGCAGTGTCAGAAATTTGGTTTCTAGGGTACAAATTACCTTAGCAACCCTGCACTGATTTGAATAAAAGACTGGAATATGAATAGGAGAGGGACTGAATAGAATGATAAGTAATAAAAATTGACAATAAAAATACATGTGTAGCCTTAAAGAGCATTTGTTTTTGGATGGTGTCAGTGACCTCCATTTGAAAGCTGCAAAGAAACAGAAGAAAATTGCAAATCATTAAAAAAACTATGAAAAATAAATAATGAAGACCAATTGAAAAGTTTCTTAGAATTGGCCCTTCTACAATATACTAAAAGTTAACTTGAAGGTGAACCACCCCTTTAACATTGAAATGTGCAGAAATTGCCATGGTGGAGTATATGAAGAATGGACCAAACTATGTGTCAAATATGAAATGATGAAGGCAATATCATATGGCTAAGTTATAAGGTACTGCTACAGAAAAATAGTGCAGGCCTTAAGGTTATGGGCACATAGAATGTTGGCTCCGCTGCTGAGAGAAGTGGATCCGGTGTCCCAGCAACAAGCGGAGGTCAACCCGAAAATGCGAAAGCAGGAATTTTAGGCCAACCTCCACTCCACTGTGTGTGTCTGCATCTCAAGGTAGTTGGTGTATGGAGTGGATCTGCTTCTCTCAGCCTGCATAAAAAAAAAACACAGGCTAAAGGTGACCATAGACGTAACAATTACGATCTTTTCTCGGAAAAGATCTTTCCATTAAAGATTGTTCGTTTCAACACACACGCGTAGAGCTGAATCGACAGATATACAGGTATAAACAATAGAATTCTAACTGCATCTCATTATTCAGCACTAACAATGGCCGATGCTAAGGGGGGCTTCAAAGGCATCCAATCAAAATTTTCGGTCCAGCCAGATCAACCAGCCGAACGATATCTAAATCTTCTGATGATAATGGTAGGCTCATTTCCCACCATACACAAACCGAATATCGTACGAAAATTTGTGTCTATGGCCACCTTAAGAGCAGCAGAGCCAACAATCCGTGTGCCCTTGTCCTAAACGTAATTGATACTGAAGTAAACATATTGCAAAGTGCTTGTGACCAACAAAGCACTCTACTTACCCATGCATTCATTTGAACAAACATCCTGTCCTCCCCGATTCAACCATCTTTCTCATAGCTCTTTGAGCTATAATTTCCATAACACATGCCAAAATGGATGCTGTGTGCTAGGGACTCATTTGCAATACTGGAACTTATCCTTTGCACTCAGATGAGACGAAGACAGTGCTTTATGGCCACAAGTTCAAAGCAATATGGTACCATACCTGCTGCCTTTAATCTGGTATAAAAAGTTAAAACAGCATTAAAAATGAAGGATGCAAAATACAGAAAACATGTTTAAGTCTTCTAAAAAAAACTGAAGCATGGGCATAAATGAATCTTTCAGTAAGGCAATAATCCCTAACACTGAAATGGCTAAAGCGACAGGGATCATGAATTATCATCTAGGTTCCGAGAGGATAGCCAGACAGTCAGATTCATTTCCCCTCTCATATTAGCACCCCTCGGTGTATTACCCTATCCTTCTCCTTTAAAACACCCAACAGACCCATGTGACATTGCCCAAAGCCAAATGCCAAAAAGCATTCATATGTGAAATAGGAAGACGCCAGATGTCTTTGTACAAGTTGACTGAGCTCTTGACTTTCAAAAAGCAACTGCAAAATACTAGAAGAGAAGTGACAGAAAGCCAAGACAACTTTTAATTTGGGTGCGCTTTAGGGCAGCTTGACGAAAGTGCCACCATACAAGCAGTATCTTTGATTTTATACTGTGATTGTGCATTTGTATATGACATTTGTTTCTAATTCTACTATGAAATTCAGCACATCCTTTTTTGTCTGTCTAATGTTCTAAAGTTATGGTATGCTGCTGCTCTGGTTCAGCTGTAGGATTCTTATAAGCCATTATTAGATATGTGATTCAATCAGATGGATTCCATAGTAGGTCAGGCTGAAATGGATTGCAAACACACAACTTAAAAAAAGATGTGCTTTAGGCGTGGCTCCAGCTTTAGATTCTCTCCAGGCTTGCATCATATGTCTCTCTGCATACCCCAAATCTCTCATCTTCAAACCACTCTGTAATACAGCAGGCTGAGCCTCTACTTTTGCACACAAGTATCTTCTCGCCTTCTGAAATCTCTTGTTTGGCTTTACATCAAGTCCTATGTCAATATTACTGCCAACATTTGAAAAAATGCAGGGTCACTTACTTGCTACTGGGCAGGAGTACCTAAAGTAATCAAATGCTTCTGTGACTTTGAGCCTTCATGTCTCTGCAGTATATTCTAATCCATTGAGTTCAATTAAGAATACAAAGTCTTGTAAATCATATTGCAACTAGTCGGAATGGGGATGTACACCAGTATGAGGCTAGATATGATTATGTTTATTCTCTGCCTACTAATAAACTATTCATTACAGTGGCGTTTGTTGTTTACCTCTCACATATTCTCAGGAATCAGTCAAAGCTACCTGGATTAATGGAATCAAATTATCTAGTTAATGAACTGATGGAATGGGACATGTTAAGTAATTGTGTACCACCGCTTAAATTCAATTTGCGATAGTCCCCCGTTAACAGGATCCACACTAAAGTTGGAATCTGAGTCTTTTTATTTTATTTATTTAATTAAAAAAATTTAAAGTTGTAAGGTGAAAGGGGGCCTAAAACATTGACAGGGGTACCGATGACTTCTAGTTAAACCACTGATAAGCTCTTTATTATTATTATTATTATTATTAATAATAATAATATGCTATATTTTGTGGCTTCTAAGACATAAACAGTGTTAAACTGCTAAAACATGATTTATGTTCTATTTCAAGAGTGTCCGTGGCTCTAAATGCCTAAACACTTTTTATGCACTTTCTAGATCTTCTTTAAGATATTTTAACTTTCTGTTATTGCTCTCCTTAAAGGTTTAGGCAATATGCACAATATGGACAAGGCTTTGTATACCAATGGGAAATACGCCATACCTTCCCACATCATCGTTCTTCCTACTCATTCCCGTAGGTATACAAAGCAGTGTATTATATGCATTTTAGCACTTGCTCTGCAGCCATGAGTGTATATAGAGTCATGGAACTCATTGTGCCTTACATATCCTTATGTCTTGCAATAGGTGGTACATCATTATCTAATCAACCATATCCTCCCTGGCACTCGTGGAGAGCATTCTTATCTCCTTACAACCTTTCCCTTAAAAAGCTTTTCTCCCATATTTGCTGTTTTGGAAAACTTATAAAGAAGGTAGGACCAAACAATAAAGCACTTCATATGCATATGCTAAATCACAAAGGTTACTATGCAGTAGGCCAGACTGCTTTCTTTCAAAGAGAAACCAAGTCATCTGCAAGTAGCCCTTGTATATTTTCCTTAGTAACAGGGGGATAATATTCCATACACATTGGTATAGCTTGCGCTTGAGCTCCATCTTAAAATGCAAGAATACGAGATGTTTTTATGACTGTACAACAATGAACAATGCTGGTTTATGATCTTTTATTTAAATATAACATTATTATGAATGCCCAATTAAAAACAAACATATATAGTTATTCTATCTATAAACAGTTTATTTTTCTCTGATCATTTCAGAGCTGAACGGTCACATATTATACCAAAAAAGCACCACTCATACTAAAAAAATGATTTCTTTCATCCATGTTACAAAAACATAAAGTCATATATTTGCATTGTAAGGTGCACCATAAAAAGTCTATTTCTACAATGCTGCGAAACAACATACCAAGATAGCAGTATTTTAATCCTTTAAATGACAACTAACAAACCTCAAACATTCCAGGAATATCTATGCTGATATAGTTCTATTGTATCTCTCTGAACAGGCTAGAAGCAAATTTAGGGGGTTATTTATGCTGAATTGTGATTAGTACAGGTGAATATATATGCTGCCATATTACCACCTTATTACAGCAGAACACATTAGTGTCACTACTGACAGTTTGCCCTGATGTCTGCAACTAGAATATCAGGCAAAGTATTTTCCCAGGCCTAGATTTACCTCCTGGGAACCCCTATGCTACGGGGTCCTTGGGCCCACCATTTTCAGGCAACCCCCTGCCCTGCCACAAACAGGGCCTGGCTTTCCCCCCACATTTCTGAATGTTGTACTGAATTATACTGGTTATAGAATGCTCACTTCAGCCCTTGATCAACTGTTGTCAAATCACTTAAATGTCAAATCACTTAAATCTCTCATTTAATTCTTATAACTATTCCCTTTGCTCTTTCACAAAGTGTTAATAGCTAGGTATTGGCACAACACCTAACTCCGACATTTGCTTCCTTATGTGCAGTCCTTCTTTCTCCTTAATCAAAGTTCTAGCTCAATTTATTTCCTGCTCCATAAATAAGGTAGAAATTATAAAATTAAATCTTACGTACAGAACTTACTACCGACTCTCTACAAATTCCAACTCCCACTTCTTTATACCAATGCTATTAATTCCCTCTGAAACTACTACACGTACCCACTGCTCACCATATTCATGATCTATGAAACTGTTTAATGAAATAAATCTCTATAATGTAGAAATCCATTCTCCAACAAGTGTTCTATCCACCACACTGTAATAACAAAGTATTACCGCTTAAATCAAAGCACCCGACAACAGGAAGGAGTGAAAAACAGAAGCATGAAAGAGAAAACAGTGTAACACACAGAGGAATCCAAGCGTAATTGCAGGGGAAAGAAAACTAAGAGAGGATAGTAAGAACATACTGTGTATATGTGTACATATAAGGGTAGTGTCGGGAGGAGGAAATATAGTGCGTGGGTGGAAAGCAGGAGTGGTGCTACTTGGTAATGAAGCAAACGTTAACCCTGTTTCTACTCTAGGTGAAAGGTTAACTTAATTCTGGCATTGAAAAAGCTAAAAAAAAGAGATTGCTGCAAATTTTGTCTAAATATATTTCTTTGTGATAATACAGACATAAAATTCTACACATTAATTTGTATTTTTTCTCCACAGACATTGCAGATTATTCATGTATATAGGCAACCTCATAGGTGGTCCAGCTGATCATTTTTTAGCTTTAAATGGTCATCTAGTCCATAAATATGTTTGTCCATTTTATGGTGTATTTAAAGGGGTTTTTCACTTTTGAGTTAACTTTTAGTATGATGTGGAGAGTGATATTGTGCAACTGGTTTTTATTTTCTACTCTTTGTGGATTTTGAGCTCTATTGTTTTTATTCAGCAGCTCTCTAGTTTGCAGTTTCAGCAATCTGGTTGCTAGGATCCAAACTACCATAGAAACCATGCATACTTTTGAATATGAGAGAATGGAATATGAATTGGAGAGAGGAACTTAACAGAAATAGGAGTAATACAAAGTAGTAATAACCATACAGAGCATTTGTTTTTTTGGATGGGGTCAGTGACCCCCCCCCCTTTTGACAGCTGGAAACAGTCAGAAGAAAAAGGCAAATAATTAAAAAAAAAATAGAAAATAAATAATGAAGACCAATTGAAATGCTGTTTAGAATTGGCCATTCTATAACATACTAGAAGTTAACAGAGAGGTGAACTACCCCTTTAAGCACATTTTGTTTACTCAAAAATCACCACCTGTTGTGGGGTTATAAAGAATAAAGAAAAATAAAGAATTTTGGAACAGCTTTGTGTTGCAGTAGCCTTTCTTCTTACATATAATAATATGCAAGAAACCATGGATGCATGGAAGACAATAATGTAGATATCAGGACAATAAAGTGGTTTTGCCTGCCAGGATACCAGGGACTCCATACAGGCACAGGCACTGGTGGGCCCAACTGGGGTAACAACTCCCATCAACTCCCATTTCTACATCAGAGAAAACATTGTAAAGCGAACATTCCAAACCATTAGGGTTAGGGCAGACAGGCAGATTTGGGGAGATTTAGTCGCCTGGCAACTAATCTTCTCTTCTGCACCACGACAATCTCCTTGAAATGCCTTCTGTCTACCTTCCGTTTGCTTGAATGAAGAATCTCCTCCACTAATGCACTTGCGGTGCTTCAATTTCCGAAGTCGCCCAAAGTTGCCTCACGAGGAAACTTCAGGTGACATCGGAAATCGAAGCACACAAGTGCATTAGTGGAGGAGATTCTTCATTCAAGCAAACGGAAGGCAGGAAGAAGGCAGTTCGGGGAGATTGTCGCTGCGCAGAAGAGGAAAATCTCCTTGAATCTGCCCATCTGCCCCAAACCCTTATTACCATTAGAAAAATGTAGTACTAAAAACCTTTGTATACAGTTACACTTTCCACATTTCATCTATAGGTAAATAAAGTTAAGATGCCTAATCGCAATTCTCTTCACACCTTCAAAGCAGCGCATTCCTGTAAAAAAAGAGAACTGTTTACTAGACCGCAAGTACAAATAGAGTAATCTACATTTGTCAGTGCAAGAGAGAGTTGACATTGGAATACCACATTTCATCTGCTACCTTAGCTGCTTCTGTAAAATGGTGCTTGCTAACCATCTTTGGCGTCTGTATTTTTAATCTTGATGCTTGCTTGCTTGCTTGTTAAGTTTCATGTTTCAGAAGTGAAGAATATTGTGACAATATAAGAGTTAAGTGCTTGGGTTTAAAAAAAAAACATTTTTGGGATTCTACTAAAGTTTTAAGTTTCCTTCCTGAAATATACTACTCTCTGCCCTATCCAAAACACCTCCAGGCTCTTGTCCCTTGAGCTAGTCTCTACATGATATGTTGCTTCTTCTTGGCAGTACTGTCTATTTACCCTTTCAGACAACAGTGCAGCAGTTTCACGAAAGAATCAAGGAAGCATGGAAAAAGTCATAACTGACTGTAAACATTACTTTCAGTAGCATAAGGACACACTAACTCAGGGTTATAGCTGAGTTTTCAAATATTTTTATTCTTGTTGCAGATCTGACTTGGGCATCAGTTTACCAACGAGCATTACATGTGCCTGTAACATACTGCCCATTCACTCTGCCGAATTATTTGGCACAATACTAAGCATTAATAAGGCAAATGGACAAGCTAATGTCAGCATTCATGTTGGCAGGTAGTAGTAGAAATATTACAAATGTTGGCAGTGTAAGGTTATAATTTTGGTGCTAGATTTTGGTACCACTTGCAAAACAGCTTATGTGTTTCCAGTTCCAAAGTCTAAAGCCAGTTTTAGAATCGGCAGAGGTTAAACGGGATGTTCACCGTCCAAACACTTTTTACAGTTCAATTGTTTTCAGATTGTTCACCAGAAATAAAGACTTTTTTTCCCAATTACTTTCCATTTTTTATTTATTGCCAAAATCTAAGTTTAAAGTTGAATGTTCGTGTCTCTGGTGTTTCAGTCTGGCAGCTCAGGTGCCAGATTCTGAACGATTACAATTTGCTACATTTAGTCGATACATTTCTCAGCAGTGTCTGTAAAATACTAGCAACTATTGTATCAATTCTAAAAGCTGCCTATAATGAAACTCAGCAGGTACAGTCCTGCAGCGGGTCGGTTATCTGCGCGTTACTTGCAAAAACCTGCGGTACCCTGCAGGTTGTGGGTAGAAGTTCCGGGTCGGGTATAGATGCTGGTCGGCGGTTCTGTGGGTTTGTGGGTCAGGCCGTGGGTCATCTCAATTGCATTTTATAATTATTTTTTCTGATCATGCCTACTTCCAATTATGTCACTTCCGAGTACATTGACAGCATTTCCTGTTTCTTGATTGGCAGCATGACAGTACTTCCTGATTCTTGATGGTCAGAGGGTCTCAGGTCCGGGTGGTGGATAAGGTACTTGCGGGTAGGGTTGCCACCTTTTCTTGAAAAAAATACCGGCCTTCCTATAATTTACCTTTTTTCCTATTAATAACATTGGGATCAGCCATCAAAAATACCGGCCAGGTGGCAACCTTATTTGCGGGTCAGAGTCGTGTAGCGGGTCCAGGTGGGCAAGAATGCGGGTCATGGGTCTGGGTTACGGATTGTAGGTACGGGTAGCAAAAAATGGACCCGCGCAGGACTCTATCAGCAGGGACAAACATAACAAATGCATCAACTAAATGTATCAATTTCAAACAGTTTACAGGGTCCACAACCCTCCCCCCCAGCTGCTTTACAAGGTGAAAAATTACACTTTACGCTTCAATATTAGAAAAACAGTCACTAATAGAAAATAGAAAGTAATTGGAAAAAGTGTTTATTTCTGATGATCTATCTGAAACCAACTGAACTGGGAAAATGTGCTAGAAGGTGAACAGCCCCTTTAAATGATAAATGTCCACTCACATAATGACTATATGAAATGGATAAATCTAGTCAAGACCTGAATTACACTAGATTATGCACAGGTATCATATCTACCTGAATAAAATAAGCCCCTCTTCCTGAGCTCCAACAGATAAGTAAAGATATTAAACTGAACTGCAAACACAGACATACGCAGACCTAAAAAGGTTCTGAGAAGTAGTCCCCCCTATTAATTTCTCTTGTGAATATCAGATTCCCTGTTGCAATGATTTGTGACCTCATCGCACATCAAACACAAGATTCATGTACACATAACCTCTAATGGATCCTCTTACTGGCCTGCTTTCAACAGTGAGGGTAGAAGAGGAGACATCCAGACCTCATACTCCTATCCAACAACTCTTAACATTTTGCTTCTTACAAACATCTGTTTTGTATTCCAATGCTTGTGCACTAGACCATAAAAGCTAAATTATTTTCTTTTCCATGTTAATTGCATTTGCAGAAAATACTGTGCTGAAGATTGCATTAGTGTAGCAGGATGAGATTGATAGGGGAATTCAAACTTTCTCCAATATCTAGAACCAGTGCCATCTGGCAGTTTAGTTTTTTCAGTGGTCTAATAGAAACAACTCCTTATTTTTCTATATTATGAGCTACACAAAAAAAACCAAAACACTAAGATAGTACAAATAAAAACAACAAACAAAAGTAGTTCCTGCAATAAATGGTTTATATAGGGTCAGGTTCACATTATAAAAACTTTACAATATTGCATACCACAGGGCGAGCCTTCAGAAACTTCATTAGCTAGTCCCTGCTGACGCATTTTGTGCCACTAAAACATTCATCAGAGGAAATATAGCAACTAACAAAAATATATTTTATATATTCTCCACCATTAAACAAATGTGGCACTTTGAACCAAAACCGTCACTATGCCCAAGCAATGCTAGACCATGCTCTCTGAGCTGCTAATAGACAACCCAAGTTAGCTGCCTGTAAGATGAAGATCACAGGATGACCAATGAAGTGTCTTGGCACTAAAACTGCAAAGCAATGTCATTTCTTGAAACAAACTATAGGAATTGAATTATGTAAGCCTTTTAATATTTCATTGGACAACAGAAGAATAAAAAATATGATATTTTGACCCTTTAACAAAATTAAGACATATTGCTCTAAGGCAGAAAAAAGAATCCACTAATTTATATGGGGGTATGGCAGTATTTTTGGACATCTATATAGAGAATATTTGCCTTTTCATCCTATGATACGCATGCCCCTAAATATTTAAAATCTAACAGGGCTTGACCTTTTCTGTGGAATACTTCAGATGTATGCCCTTCCAAATGACACTAGCGTGTTTAAGGAATCTTTGCTTTGGACCAAAGAGTAAATAACTGTTTAAAGAGCCGGCCCCTCCTAGCACCAGAGTGTACTTATCAGAGAAACAAAGAGGTCAGTTACTGGTTTGGAAACAGAAGCATTCTTTTGTACAGGGAAATTCATTTCCTCTATGTTTTTTTTCCTTGATTGTCTTTTGCATTTACACACACCCTTCAGTGCTATAAATATTTCTAATTTGAATCTTTGCAAGGGGTTGGGGAAAAATAAAACTCATCGACCTTTCAATGCATCCAACTTCCTAACAACCTGAACTAAAACATTAAACCGCAAGAAGTCATAAATCAAAAGGTGTTAATTGATACTTCTCCTTAATCCGTTAATGCCAAAACACAGCGTGAGCCCAAACTCTAGATTTGCAATTAATCTTTTTTTTTTTTTAATATACAACGCTTAGTTTTGTCCTCGCTTCTATACAGTACAGTGAATCTGCATTCCCTGGCTGTTTGCTGACAGCTGGGTGCAGAAGAACTTTGCACTGCAAACTGTGTACTGAACTTTACTTGTTTTTTTCGGGTAGCGACCCCCCACTTAAAAGAAAAAAAAAAAAAGTTCAGATAAAAAACACCTCCAGTAGCATACATAACCCTTTGTAGCTAGAAGCTTATGGAAATAGGAAGCACACGTCTTTAAATACAAGCTATAAAATGACAATTCACAGCAAGATTAGGTTAGACCACACAGCCTCCAATACATTCAGCACTGAAAATGCCACAGAATTTAAATAAAGCATAAATGCATCACAGTACACATAACTAGATACTAATGGGCCCCACAGCAAAGTATTTTTCAGGCACCCAAAATGTCTAGAGGTTGACCCATTTTATCAATATTTATTAACATTATACATTAATTAGGGCTTCATGGGGTCCCTTTATCCCTGGGCCCCCCAACAGCTGCAGGGTCTGCTTCCTCTGTAGTTCCACCCCTGGCAGTACAGTACCAGAGAGTAAATATGACAAAGATTACACAGGTACAAATGAGCACAGATTGCAGTGTGCCAGAGGCAAGGCCAAAAAAAACTTAGAAAAACCTAAAAATCTTGAACTTAATTAAGATACAAATACCGCTGCATTGTTTTTTCACTGTGCATTTTTCTACCATCGGCCAAGTATTGTCTCCTTGCCTTTCTAACTAGAAATCAAACATCTTGATTTTATTAGAGGTAAAAATATATATATTGTATGCTTCACATGACAATAAGGGCAAGTAAAAACCATGGACGGCTGCAGCTCTAGTTTCAGATCTAGGAATCAGATGGAGGGTTCTGTAAGTGCTTCTTTTTTGCTAGTTTAAAAGGCTGATATTTAAATACGTTTATGTGGGTTAAACTAGCAAGCTTTTTATTCGCACCAGAACAGTTGAAAAGCAGATACAGATGGAGCTGGAGCAGGGTTTCTTGAAGTTGCACTAGCAGTGGAATCATTTAGGCACAATGAACTATACAAGTCCTAAGTTTGCTGGATGTTGAATACACCTTTGAGTTTATCAGTATCTCAACTGCTTACATGTCCTACAATCCATAGTAGATAATCAATTTTCTTTACGCTCACAACCCACAGTTTCAGTCCATCTGCTATTTCTTTATTCAGTGTCACAAAAATGGCTTGCTTAAAAAGGCAGTCATAACGCTGTTTCAAACCACACAATCACTCTAAATATTCTTTAAACAAAATCCACAGCAATGAAATGATAGGTTGCTTACAGATATTTTATGTGACTTAAGGGTTAACACAAAAAAGGAGGCTCTCTTCAATCTGTTTACAATAAATATTAACTTTTGTGCCCCAGAGTACTCTATGACTTGTGTCCAAGGTGCACATTAGCAATCATATTAACAGATTTAAAGTTGCATTTACGAAGCTATGAAATAGCAAGTGCACTAAAATGAAAGGACAATCTGCCTTCTCACTATTCATAAAAGGAAGCTACTTTCAACAAATTGACACATTTATAAAACCTGATACAAGTGTCAATTTTTTTAGAATGCCATTCTATCAGAGAAAATACCTGGACAAATATTTTAATTTCAGCACAAAAAATAATCAGCTAAATCAGAAACCCCCGGTAATGTCCTTTTTTTCCTACTGTTAATATATCCAGACCTTCAGTCTTATTTTGAATTAAAAAATGGTTGAAAAATGCTGCAGAAAATTTTGAAAATAAACTTGTTAATACTTATTCTATATTTCTGAACAAAAAATGTGGAATACACTATAGTGCAATGGATGCACCGAATCCGCTATTTTGGATTCGGCCGAAGCCCTATACCGAACCGAATCCTAGTTTGCATATGCAAATTAGGGTGGGACGGGGAAAAATGTTTTACTTAATTTTTGTGACAAAAAAAGTCATGCAATTTCACTCTCTGCCCCTAATTTGCATGACTCTCTAGGAGTCAGATTCGGTTCAGCCAAATCTCAAACTGAATCCTAGGATTCGGTGCATCCCTACTGCAAACAGACAATTTTTACATGCAAATACAACCCAAATTCATATTATATTAGAAAAAAATTGCCACCTTTTTAAGCCTTCCTACTTTTTTTTTTTATCTACCTTACTCTATAAGCAATATTGGCATCAAACATTACTTTTACCAGGCAGATGACAAGCCTAATTATCCAGAAACCTGATATCCAGAAAGCATCAAATCACGGGAAGGCCATATCCCATCAAATAATTTAATTTTTTTTTTTATTATTTTTTTTTCTTTTGTAATATCCTAGCTAAAATATAATTAATCCCTATTGGAGTCAAACTAATCTTGGTGGGTTTAACGGATTTAATGGTCAGAAAGAACATTATATTTTTTTTTTGACCAGCATAGTAAAAGTCATGTGAAAACAAACATGTTTAAAAGAGCATTAATTTCTTTCAGCAACTTGCTATTTAGCTGGCTAGCCTTTCTGACTACCTTTTGTTTGTTTCTTATTCAGTTTTGCGTTAAATGTGTGATAGTTAAACACTTCATCAGCAGGAGGTAGTGGTGTATAAAGTGGTGTTTAGATTCATATTTGTTCTAAAAAGAATACAATAGAGGAGTAAGAAGAGGAAAGGGAAAAAAAAAACATTCCAATGCAGGTACTGAATACGCTGAAACCTGCATAAATATATTTTTGTGGTTATTTACATTTGAACTTGAAAGAATGACGCAGCTGAAAAATATTTGTCAAGGAAAATAACATCTCGCAAGACAAGGTCATCAACTGTGGGGCTGTGGGGAGTTAAAAGCATTAAACTGAAATCTCAGCTACCATTTTTGAAACCCTACAAGAGCCCCTAAATGCTAGCATACTTCAAAGTAACAGGTGAATACTAGCACAATGAACCAGTACAAAAGAATACGCATAGCACAATGTTGCCACAATTCTAGAGCAACAAGAAAACACAAAAGACTAACTGTTCTTGAATATTATGTTCTATCATCCATCATTTGTGCTGTTTAGAAGTGTCTATGGATGGTTAAGTGCATATAAAGGTGTTTTTTAAATGACGTTTGAAGGATTTAAAAGTAAAACGTTTTGCTCTTAGAACTCTCTGCAAAGTTCAGATAAATGTCACATGTGCCCATGGAACTGAGAACTTGTTCATCCTGCACATTTAGGATGTGGATTCAGCTGACAAGAAATTGTTTGACATCAATGAAATCCAACGACTGTGCGCTTAATAAATGCATTCACTACCTGTTATATGAGATTTCCCAATATATGATCTGACTGAAACTGTAAGAACAAAGCTGCAATTATAACTTCATAACTGGCTGTCAAAGTACGTAGATAGTTCAGTCTCCACAAATCATTAAAAAAACCCTGGACCCTACACAAAATTCAGGCAGTTTAGTACAATTTACAGTATTTAACAGTCTACCTACAATCAGACTAAAATCTGTAATGTGAGGAAGGATGGAAATGAATACTATTGTTTTCAACCACAATTTCTAAAACATGTTATAAAAATTATGTTTTCCATAAACCATTGAGTGATATGTATATACTGTAAGTTTTGGTGTCACGTGATTCCTTAATGAAAGAAAATAAATACAGAAATAAAGGGAAAGGGTTTTTGTTCCTTTAATACCCATATTGCAATTATCTCTTGTGTAGTGTAGCCTCCATTCTGGAATAGAACACTTGCAGGATGCGTTGTTAAAGGTTTAAATCATAGATTTTGATTTGTTTTATTTATATTTCTAAATAGGAAAGTGCACATCCCAAGTCCTGTCCTATAAAAAAAAAAAAAAAGAAGCACCCAAACAGTCAGCACTTGTCCTTTGATGAATTTGAGATTTCAGACCTCATCAGGGTGTAAGGACTGACTAAAGGTGTCCCATATCTATAAACTTTGAATTCAGAATACCAAATCCAAACTCTAATTTGTATATATGCGGATTGATAACAAGACATAAAATGGTATCACTTGAGAATAAATATTTGCCTAATTCAGTTGTCCACAGCCGCACCAGTTTCATAACATTAAAACATTCATAAAATCACTGGTGAAGCTGCACATAGCAAGCAATCAGCAGTTTGATTTCAACAGCTACCTATAAATGGCCCCATACAGAGGCCGACATAAGCTGCTGACAGACTGAGTTGGACGCTTATTGGCCCATGTATGGGCCCTCCGACGGGCTTCCCCGATTAATATCTGTCCAAATGTCAGTCAGTTCTCGATCGGGCAGGTTAAAAAATCCTGTCGGATTGTGGCTGCATCTGTTTGTTGATGCACTTATGATCCGATCGTTGGGCCCTATGGCATATCGGGGAGAGATCCGTTTGTTTGGCGTCATCGCCAAATGATCAGATCTCCCTGTGTATGGCCAACTTAAGTTAGAAAACAAAAACAAAGATCTGATTGATTCCATTGGCAACATCGACAGTGATGTTTTTCTCCAATGTTTTAGCCAACCTAGCCCCTAGTAGTACAGATTTGCCTTAGCCTGGACACATACATTGTTCTTTTAGATTAACAATTCGGAACAAATTTAATAACCATCTGTTTGTATGGGGATCCTGAACATCTGGTCAATTTATTAGTATAATTTACAAAACCCAATCACATTCATACAACTAAGTGATTGTTTATCATTCACATCAGCCCGAGTGGAGCTTACAAACTAAAGGGCCCCATAGACGCAAAGATCTTTCTCTGCGGAACGAACGATTTTAGCAAAGTCCGACCATTCTGTCAAATTATCGTGCAGTTAGTGGGATTCGAACGATCGTTCATCTTACGATTTTTTGTCCGTCATCGGTCTGAAGATTGATCAGCCAGGTTAGAAAATCTTTATCGGCCCCCATGCAATCTACCTATGTTTGCAGGGCCAAGCAGGCAGCGATCCTTCAGTTTTGCTGGTAATATCGCCTGAAATGGTCTTTTTAGTTGATGGACACATCGGACATTTAAACGATCGTTTTGAGACAATCGTGGTCTCACGATAACCATTGGATCTTTCAAAAATCTTTACGTCTAAGGCCAGCTTAAGAAACATATGCACACATTACATACTACCTGCCATTAGTTTCATCAGTAGTCAATCAACCCTCCTGTCTGTTTTTGGTGTATGGTACAAAACCAAAGTGCCCATAAGAAAACCACACATATAAACTTTTTTCATATTTTGCCCAGGTTGGAATCAAAGTTAATAACTGTAGCTTGCACAGTGGTACAATATACTGGTTATATATGCTATTGCCTCCAATACAGGCATAATACTTAACAGGGTAAAGGAGACTGCCGAAAAAAGAAAGTGCCCACTGATCAGTATTCAGCATTTGTATTTTTCCAATTATTCAACAATATACCCCCCCAACGGAATAGAGTTCTTTGATATTTATAATAAAAATTACCACACTTTCAAATTCATTATTGATTTCTCATGCAATTTATATAAATTAACAATTCATAATCTTAACATATAGAAAAAAATGAAGTTATACTGTATAGAGCCAGAGTGGAATCAAAGGACCCCAACTCAGCAAAACAAAAGTGCTGCCCTATAACCCCAGTTTTCCACTTAGCTGGTGACCCCCACAAGCAATTATTTAGGTCACTGGGCAAACCTGTGCAGAAAGTACTTTTATTATATAGTAATCTGTTCAACATGTTTGTCAATTGATTGGGTCCGATGAACAACAAGCAAAGTGTATATAAAGCATTAGGAAGAGATACATATTACAAGAGTTATATTGTTGATATTGGTACAGGGAGGGCCATTTCAGGAAAATTAATGTGCAGAGAAGGTGTAATAGGCTGCATTAATGGGAGATATGTAATGGGATTAATGGTGGATTTATAGTCACACTAAAGAATTTATAGGGAGACATATTGAGCAGAAGAATTTATGGGATACATTTAAAGAGCAAAATTAGTTATTTATAGGTTTAGTCATAGAAGTCAATAGGAACTAGGTGACATGGACGACTTTCATGTGTTTTCGGCAGATCCTGTACACTGCACGAAAAAGCAGGTGTCAAGTAGGATGCGACGGAAAATAAGATAAATTCAATTATCGGATGTTGTTGCAGCGTTCATCCGAAACGACTGCAGGTCCAGATGCAGACAACAGTCATGTTGTGTCAGATGAATGCTGCTACACCATCCGACATTGCTATTGCTGACCTTATTTTCTGTTGCATCCGACTTGATGCCTGCGTTTTGGTGCAGTGCATCGGATGCGCTTAAAATGCATGGAAGTCGTCTGTGTAGTTCTACCCTAAGAGGAGAACTGGAAGGGTAGAAATATATGTTCAGTTTTCTGGACATTCATTGCAGTTACACAGGTTGTTGTTGCTGTTAATCTAAAATAAAACTTTTTCAGTTGACCGGAATGCTAAGTATTTTGTTTCAAAGTAAAATATTAATTAAGGCATTAAATGAGCCTTTTTTTTGTACCAATGACTTTTTATATAAGAAACCCGTTTATTGCTGCAGAACACGATGTACATTGTAAAAACAGGTAAAAGCAGAAACCTACATGATCTAAAACACTAAGTAACCAGCTGTGTTGTTAACAGCTCCATGAATTGCTGCACGTGAAACAATGTTATGATCAGTTTATGATACATATTTTAAATTATGTAATCATTTCCAGTACAACTGAAATGTAACACTATTTCCAGCAGTGGAACACAAAAGTGTATGCAGCAAGGTAGCCAACTTTATATAAAGCCAGCTTGGCTACTTTGGGCAGCTCACATGAGCAACATGCTATAAACATATATTGAATTACCTAACAATTTGAAAGGTTGGGGGATTTTAGTAGCCATGGCTATCGGTCTGTATATGACCTACCCACAATTACTGCATAAAAGGAGCAAACCCTTCCTGATACATCATAACCTTGTAATAAAGGAGGACATATGGCTCAGACCATACATAGCTGCCAACTAGGGTTGCCACCTCGCTGGTATTTTACCGGCCTGGTTGATCCCAATGTTATTAATAGGGAAAAAAGATAAATATATATGAAGGACGGTATTTTTTTCCAGAAAAGGTGGAAATCCTATTGCCAAAATCTGAAAAAAAGATTGTCAGGAACACTTTGCAGCTGCCTCAAATAGGATATGCTGTAAAGGGGGGCAATAGCAAAACTGTACTCGCCATATCTGAACAGACATGATCATTCTGCTGTGTTTTACCCCAATATTTAACGATTGTTCTCAGGCCAAAGGAAAGAGTCTCTGAAAACCCTACATACAGTACAAACATTGGGCAAAAGTTAGTAGAGCAAATTGTGGGGTCTAATCCACCTAGGGTTGCCACCTTATCTTAAAAAACATACCGGCCTTCCTATATATTTATCTTTTTTTTCTATTAATAACATTGGGATCAACCATCAAAAATACCGGCCAGGTGGCAACTAGGGTTGCAACATTTTCTTGAAAAAAATACCAGCCTTCCTATATACTTACCTTTTTTTCATATTAATAACATTGGTATCAACCATCAAAAATACCGGCCAGGTGGCAACCCTACGGATCCACCTCATGGCAATATACCTAATACACATGTTGACATTCTCCCACTAAGGTTTGCATGGCTCCTTAGGCATGCTACCAAACCCTGACAAACATAAAATCCCTATGATGAAGGCTTTAATCTGCAGGTACATGGGACGTGTCAGACACTGCATATGCCACACGCACATCCACATTCATTGCCATGTGGATTGTCTGTGTGTGCAGTGCTATATGTGCGTCCGGATTAGGAGGAGGGATGAGCTGGCAACACTAAACAGTTCCACGTTGTAAATTTCACTTCAGCTATATACATTACAATTCGGAATCAAGGATATTAATTGAACGTCATGATTAATTCGATTATCTGCCGCCAGCAGAGCCATGTAGGCGGTGGCCCCAGTAGCAGGCCCCAACCCCACCCCCAACATGTTTACACTCTCAAATGAAACCAAGAAGAGGCCTAGCTCACAGCATCGAGCCGGCCGCCTCCATTTTAACGGTGTGCGTCTTCCCTCACAGAATGGGACACTAAAGCCCCCGGTTTCACAGAACCCGATAGGCCTGAAACGTCAAATGCTAACAATAAAATCGTAAGCAGCAACGCCCACATTTCTACACAGAAGTACGGAAATCCAAGTTGCTGCTCACTATAGCGTTATTGAACTACAACTACCAGACCCGCCGTTTGACAAGGGGTGCTCTGGGAGTTGTAGTCCGACAACAGTAGGTTGGACGTCCCTGTGTCCCATTTAATAATGTGTGAGTGTAACGAAGTAGAGAAACAACCCGCAGAGAACTCTATACCTCTCCCTAGCATGCGCACATGGAATATTTATATAGGAAATATCATACTCACTTTCCCCGTCGCTTTGGTCGCACAGAATGAGCATAAAAATGCTGATTATTCCCACAAGTGACTTCCAGCCCACCTTGCTATTGGGGTTATTATTGGGGTGCCCCTCACCCCTCAATACACCCTGTCCCATGCCAATGCTTCAGCTCAGCTCCCCACTTAGTAGTAATATTTCCCCAGCAGGTACAGGGGGGAGTCTGGCGGAAAAAGGGTAGAAAAATAAAAATCCTCAAAAATAATAATATTTCGAAGTAAGGTCCTTATTTAATGATGTGATTGTGACAGCTCAGACACAGAGGCAGCATGGTTTATAAAAGCAGCTTCTAGAGAGGAGGAAAAAAAGTCGTATACATATATGTAAATATAGATTTCCGCTCCAAATACAATGTTATTAGGTTTGGAATCACTCCAGATTTTCTTATTTGGAAACCCCCCTCTTGTCAACTGGGGATTCTCTTAAGAAATCCTTGTATTGTTTTTCCCCCAAGCAGCCACGGGTTTAAAAAAAAAAAAAAACAGGAAAAATATTCAAATCCTTGAAAAAAAAAATCCAGATTATGAAACAAAAAACTTTCACACAAGAAATCGGTTTTTAAAAAAGGGAAACAATTCTTTTCCTTTCCCGTGTTCTTATAAACTGTGTTTCCACCCCAAAAATAAGCAAAACAAAAGGAGGAGGGGGTGAGAAGAGAATACTTCCTTTAAGGATGATTAATTTGGGCTGTATCCGCAATATGGACCATGCGAAGCTGTGCTGGCCGCTGCTGGGTCGTGCTGCATGTGTGGATTCTTCAATGGGGCCCAGCGCATGATCCTCAAACACTTGATCGCTCCGTCTCTTCAGACCCCCGAGACACTGTCGCAAGAACCTCGTTAATCTGTGGGACCCTGATCTGGAATCCTGGCACAGTGTTCCTTCTTCTGTTTTCGCTCCGCCCAGGGAATTATAGACGGAAAGTAGTGTTTAATAAAAATGAGAGACTTGTGGAAAAAAATAACCATGAACATATATGTTACTAGTTCTTTGCAAAGTATCTCCCCCCTCCTTTCCCAGCCAGTATCCAACCAGTAAACAAGAGCTGTTAGTCAGCTGGGCGAGAAGAACTGGCTTGTGTAAAAACCTGGCCCGGATCATGGCTTCACAGAATGGATTCCCTTCCCTCCTATCTCTACCCTATTGATTCACAAACACTTCAAAGCACAACCGTAACAATTCCCAAGCACACAGTTAGGAGAAGATTGGGTGAATTGGAAACAAAACAAGCCTGGGGCTTGTTAGTTTATTCTAAACTGTTTTTAAATACATTGCTTATACTTTGTGAAAACTGGATGAAGTTGAAGTTGTTTAACAGGTTATCATTGTCAGTTTATACATATATTGGCTGACAGAAAACACAGCCTAGAAATATGTATATGTATTCTAACACAGACAAACCAGCTATAGAGATGGTCTAGACCGAAGAGCTTACAGGTGATTTTATATGTTTTATTTGTTTTGCTGCACTAAAATATAATTGTATTAGCATAACAGCCACAGGGCATACAAGAAGTCATTTAGGCACTTAGGAAGTCACAGATTAGTGTTTTTTAATCTACAAATATATAGATGTATGTTTAAGTCTATAGTTCTGTGTTTTAGTACAGATAGAGAGAGCAAAAAAATACCGCACTCAACATATATATATATATATATATATATATATATATATATATATATATATATATATATATATATATATATATATATATAGAAAGTTTCTCAGCAACAGTCGCACTCCAGGGCTTTAGTATTTCGTAAAAACTTACATATTTGGGATGAAATAAAGGTCATATACACAAGAGAATCTCTTTTTACTCATTAAAATGTGTGCTGTTTCCTGCTGTTTAATGGTTATCTAACATAGAAAAACAGCAAAAAAATAGGACACTATGTTTTTCTAAATATTGAAGAATGCAATACAGAGTATGCTATTTTCTGTTATGTAATGGTGACTTGTTTTTTGCTTTATCACAGAAGAGAGCACTTTCAGAGTTTAAGCTTTTTGGGAACAGCAACTCCCAGCACCTCTCCAAAATTTCAGAGGATCCCGGGGCTCTAATTCTGCAATATATATAGTGAATAAAGTACTCCCTCTTGTAAATTATAAGGATATTATTAGTTACAGAGGAGTTTCATGACCACATAAAAACATGAGGCTGACGGCCAAGTGTTTTTAAACCGGTCATGGAACTCCGAGGTAACTTCTAATATCCTCATATTTTGCAACATGGGGTACATTATTTATTATAATACACAAATTTTAGTGAGCCATGTGACAAAAATGATGACATAAGTACTCACCATTTATAAGGATATAATTTAAAAGATATTCATGGCTTTTGAGTATTATATATATATATTTGTATATATATACATATATATATATATATACACAAATATAATATATTGCTTTCCCAATATAACACCAAGTGCAAGAGCACAACAATTAATCTTACCAGATGCAGAATTGGCATAATAACTTCCTCAGTATAGGACATGGCCAGACATTATAACACAAAAATAAGTAGTCTCAGGATGAATATTAGGATAGCCGTCCAATACATGTAAATATATTGTGTTATATTTATGGTTTCCCCTAATGTGTTGTAGTTACAGTGTAACATCTAGGCCTTGTATCAAATAAATCATTTGCAAGCATCCTTCACAGGATGTCTGTGTAGCAGGTTTCATGCAAATCTCAAAGTGTTTGGTAAATGACTGGTATAGAAATGTGTTTGTAAACTGTGAATAAATATACATTCAGAAAGTAGGATGTAGTGGTTTAGTATCTGGACTTGGGTTCTGGTAGCATGTTCAGCTCCTGGTATGTCAGTCTTGCATAAGTCATTCAGGTAACACTGACACAGGGGCATACCGTGCTTTAACAATCAGTGTACAGTGCTGTATTAACTTCATATTATCTTACAGAAAAAGTTCATAATAATAAGACCTGATTATTCATGTAAGAACACATGGAACGACATGTATCCCACTTCTGTCTGCTGTACAAGAGACACATCTTTATCTAACAACAGCAGTCTTCTTCTAAAAAAAGGAAATTTTATATGTAATCATAGCAAACCTAGATTTCTAAAATATATGTTTAGCTGAAATTTAATTACAGTTTGTTTTGGATGCCAGAAAATTGGTGGGTATTCTCAACCCTCATTTGCTATATTATAATATTCATTTCTAAAAGAAAACAAAGTCTGTAACACTGGACAAACAATATAGTACTAGCAGGACACACAGACTAGCTGGCCATAGACGCAAATATCCTATGGTACGAATCATCATATGATCAGACATCCCCATCTTCCGACCAGCCACTAACCTTCAGATTAAATATAGTAGTAAAAGCACATATCAGCCGATGTTCTACCCCTGACAGGGATCGTACGAAAGTTGTGTCCGACAAAACCTAGTGACAGTCTCCCACTGAAAATCGTACAATCGGCAATACACGCAGAGATATTATAGGCAGCCGACAGAGATTTTCTAACCTGTCCGATCGTCCAAACGGCAAATGTCGGGACACTCCGCACACGATCCGAAAATCGTACGAATCCAGGATCATTGCGTCTATGGCTAGCTTAACTGTTGCTGTATTAGGGCTGATTCCTATAAGTGCTCAATTTTCTATGATTGACAACATGGTGTAAAGCTTAAGCAAACATGGAAAATAACTATATATATAAATTACTATATATATATATATAAAGTTAGTAAACAATAAAGGAAAGCAGAAAACAAAATGAAGAGGAAATACAAATGTATCTGAAAAATACATTGAAACATTTACTTTCGTAGTGGCTGTAATGAAAGGCAGGAGCTGTAAGGTGCTGGGTTGCTGAAAAAGCCTTAAGCTGAATGCAGTGGAAGTAGTAGAGAAAGCAAAAGACTCCATGCCCCACAGGGTTAAATAAGTAGGTTATGGTAAATCAGTTAGACGATAATTGGAATGATTTTAACTATAATTTAGGAAGCAAATTCTGCAAAGTCGCATGGTTGTGGATCTGTTTAACAAATAAACACTGAAATGCAATCTCATGTTTACATGCCCCAAGGCGTCCCTTGTCCTAGTGACATACTGGGCAGTTTCTCTCCATGTCACGGTGACACACTGGGAAATGCCCCTTTCAGATCGGCAATATCTCTGAAGGTGACTTCACTGCATGCCGCTGAAGGGGTACAAGCACTAGGGATGATATTTCAAGATGCCAAAGCTGAGACTGTACAATGGCGATACAGCAGCTCTATGTAAAAGAAATTAGGGATAAAGTAAAGAAAGAGTTTTTATGTACTATAAGTCTGATGTGGGGATTCTGAGTGAACATAGCATTGCTCAGTATATAATACAGAATTCTCTTCCTTCCTCTCCAACAGGTGCTGCCATTTCAACTGAAGCACATCGTCATACTAAAACACATCAGTTCTCACCAACTAACCCCTCATACATATATCCATGATATGAATGATAATCTCTTTGATACCATATAGAATTTTCTACCCTAGCGTATCTAATAGATCTGTTTGAAAAGGAAATTATAGTGCACATCCCATACATTTTTAATTTTAAAAAATGCCTTCAAGTTCTTCAAAAATATTTTTTTTTCTGTGATGTGGTTACTTGGTATCACACATGCAGAAATCTTTACAGATTGCGTGGGCTGAAAGTTTGACCAAAACAGAAAGCATGCCCACACTGCGGTTTAATACTCAGAGATGAAGTAGACATACATACCGCATACTATATAATACGAGCACCTTACAGAAAGTAAAATGAGTGCAATACTTCAATGATAACTGTACCTCATTGTAATTTGACATATTTTACAGTGCATTGTACCGGGGTGTAAATGCCTAATGCAATTGCTTTAATTATATCTGTGTTTGTGTGTAACCGACATGGGAAGGACTAGAACATTTAGTTCATTAGAAGGTGTTATTGTTCACAATAGAAGAACCAGCTGTTAACTGCAATATAAGTGCAAAATAAGCAGTATCATATTGTATGTATGATATACTGCAACTTACACACTGTAGTTACTTTTGTTTGATAAAGGACAACTGTCCATCAAATTCAATCCTCAAAATGATCTTTTATCCATATATTCACACAAACATACACACATATACACACAAATCTAATTAGCTCATAAGACTTCAAGCATTATAAGAATTAAACAATTCAAGCAAGGGCTGTCACCATAAAGTTTTCATTTATCCTGATATGGTGTTATAAAAAAAATAACCTTGAATTTCCTGAATAGCGCAAAATAAAAATACTCTTTATATACTCTAACTGACTAGACACATACATATATGGCATCTGTTATCCTGAATGCTTGGGACCTGGGTATTTCTAGATCAGAAGCATTTCTGTAAATTGGAGCGCCATTCTTTTATATTCTTAAAAATATTAGGACATTATAAAACCACATTATAAAACCATTACAAAACCCTTTAACATGCATTTATGCTAGCCTAGTTATTATTAGGTAAAAGTACTGTTTTATGAATACAGAGATGACAAAAATAGCCTTTGTGTATTTAAATAGACACTAAATAGACACTATTACAAGTAATATTGCTGTTTTCCTGAGCTCTGTGGGTAACTGGGGTCTTGATAATAGGTCCCATACCTGTACTACATAAATAAAACATGTATAGGCTATCTGTAGTAACATAGTAAGTTAGATTGAAAAAGGACACACGTCCATCACATTCAACCTTTTCTTTTTTTAGAAAAGGAAAGGGAAAAGGGTAAATAAAACAAAAATAATTTGCAGTGACAAAAAAACTTCAGGGCATGAGCTTTTTTCTATTCAAACGCTTGGAAGGTTTCTTTTTTGCTTTTGTTCTCTGGAAGCGATATCAAGGTTTGTGTACACTGCATTATACACACCTAGGGAATTAAAAATATTGTAATAAATAGCAACTCTGCCCCCACAGCATTATTTTTAGAAAAAATGATAGTAAAATATATTTTACTATATCTATAAAGGCTTTGGGGTTTTTTTTTGTTTCTGTTTCTGGCACTTCATTTGCTTATCTCTGAATTCAGCTTGGTTCAAAAGAAATATGTTTATTTTCCAGTCATTTGACGTTGGTCCAGAGGATATCTGCGAAGGTTCCCTAAGGAACAAGACACTGATAGAGCAGGTTCCAGTACTGACTCTGGCAAAAAAAAAAAAAAAA
>CM044431.1:120673881-120709235 GCA_024363595.1 Xenopus borealis | reverse complement strand
TGATATTTTCTTTACTTTAAAACACTTTCATTTTTTGGTGTTACTGTTCCTTTAACTTCAATGCTGTGCAATGCTTTAATTGCCTTTTATGCCAACTAGAAGTAGCTTCACCAAAGTGCTAGAATTCTTCATGAAACTGCCTGCATATTTGCAAGATACTCCGGATTTGAGAAACATTTCCGGACCTTCAAGGCAAATTATAGTTGTAGTTGACAACAAAAACAACCTAATATAATGCAGGTACAATTATGTTTAGGTTAAACTGGTTCATTTGTCCTCTTTATGGGTTGGAATGTGATTGCACAATGTGCTGTAATATGTATTAGTCATAAAAGTTGCTTTGCCGGGTAATAAAAGCACACATCCCTGCTGTGAAAGATGGTTAAATTCAAATATGGTTCTTCCCTTGGGGGAAAACAGCATTAGGGTTTAGTGTAGTCCCATTATAATACGATCCTGTGTGGCAGCTAGTAATAGTACCATGTGACAGACATACTAAAGGAGCAGGGAAAACATGTTAAGTATAGGACTAGAGGTTTTTCAATCTAAATTCATCAAGGAGTGACCCAATGAGCAATATGTTCTGCTTAAAAGTGTGTGGGACAGGGGCTGCAGCTGCAGCAGGGCCCAGGAATGTAGGGAGCCAACAGCATTTTTTGAATATATCTTTATAGAATATTTCAGCTTACCAATGCTTTGGGGCCCTAAATGTAATTTGCTGTGGGGCCCAGTAACATCTAGTTATGCCACTGGTATGGGGATAATATAATAAAAGTCACATTACTAAATTTAACCCAGATTTAGGGGCAGATTTACTAAGGGTCGAATTCGAGGGTTAAAAAACCGTCAAATTCGACCATCAAATTTTTACTGAAATTTAACCCTTCGGTAGGTTTAATCTGGCGAACTAGGGATTCGAATAAAAGTTTAAAGGGCAAGTCATTCGACCATCGAATAGTCAAATAATCGAATAGATTTTTATTTGATCTATTCGAATCATTTGATTCGATCGAATTTTAAAAAGTTGGATGGTCGAAGTGGCCAGAAAACCTATTCGAATCTTCAAATCTTTTTTAAAATTCGATCGAATTTCGAATCATTCACACAAATTTAGTAAATCTGCCCCCATGTAACCCATACCAAGCAGATGGTTGCTTGCAAATATGTGACTAGTAAATTCTACTTGCTGTGGGACTATGGCCACGGGGAAGCATTTTGTGCACAAGTGTCACAGATATATTTATAATTATATTGAAGATTAACATTTGCTGATGCAACTGTATAAATATTAATGTTCCACAGGGATTTTGCTACAGATGTACCTAGGGACCAGAGGAAGCCCTATTGGCCCAATAAATTAGGTCTTTCTTAAAAGAAGAAAAACAAATCTGTACTGGGAAGACGTCAAATCACAATCCCACATGCATCAGTAGTCATCAGGGGCATGGAGGTTTGGGGTCTTATGGGGCCCATACAAAATATCACTTGAGCAAGCCATCTGGTGTATATGTGGTATAAAAAAAGAATAGTATGGGTCCTATCTATTGATACTCAATTTTGCTTCCACTTCTATATAAAAGTGACCTCATGGTGTCACATGAGTAAATTCCAAAATATTCTCAGGACAAGAGGAAGCAGTAATTTCGTATTAGTAATGACCTTTAGCACACACCACTAGGGGAGCTCCGGTATTGCCTGTTAAACTTGCCCCTGCAGGTTTTCTTGTTAGCAACTGTCATTATTACAGAAACAGTCATTTGCATTCCTGAGATATTCTCAGGAAGATTGTCTATTTTGCTCTCTACCTAAATACTCATCAAGAAACCTGTATAGATGTCACTCTATATAATAATAGCCAAAGGGAGGAATGTACAGATCAGTGAACTGGCAAACATAGAGCACATGCTTTTCAAAAGCTTTGTTAGTACATAGAGCCCCTATTTTGCAATGGTTTAATCTTTATAATATAGTTGTTTTTTTTTCTTCATTTTATTGTGCAATTGATTTACAGGTATGTGGATTCTAATTAATATGATTATGTTCATAATTAATATGATTATGTTCATAAACCAAGACCTTTATACAGACTAAGGGACTTAAAAAATCAGTAAAGGGGTGCCGTTAAGTTTCAGTCGAAAAACCTGTATGTGAAGAAGTTGTTCTTAATTGTGTTTATGATACCTCAAAAACAGACTAAGTTTTCTTTTTCTGTACGTTTAACAGTTTCTAAATTTATCAAAAGTACCATACTCATACCCCTCAAAACCATCAATACCATGCATGGTCATTTATGCAGTGTTACAGGAAAGTAATAACCCAAAACATCAGCTCAGTAGTCACCTTTGATAGGCAAACTGCAGTATCAAAATCACAGCCAATAGTTTTGGTGCTACTTTTCATTAAATATAGAACTATGGAATATGCATCCACACAACAAAACCCATTGTAACGTACAGTATCCCAAACCCAAAACTAACACCAAGGTCCTAGTCATGGCCCACTCTTCTGCCTATAACAGCCACCTTTCTCAGATGCCGCCAGGTCTTAACATGAGACGATCAAGAAGTGAGTCCTAGGCAGGTAAGGAAACCAAATTTGTACAGAAAGGACAGGGGAGCAGTTGTGGAACAGGACAGATCAATACCAAACAGGCAATGCATTACCAAATCAGGAAACAGAAGCGCAGTCAGGGTCACAGGCTGAAGTCAACACCAAACAGTAGTGCAGTCACAGTACAGGCATCAGATTAGCAAACTCAAGCACAGGCAATGGTCAAGGACAAGGATCAGACAATATAAAAACCCAGGAACTATGGAGACAGACCTACGTTGGACAATCAGTAATTAGCCATGGGCCCTTTATATATTGGAATTTCATGGCAATGATGATGTCACACGTGACACATCAAAAACAAAAGGATGCGCATCAAACCCAGAAGTAGGGTGCAAATTAAGCCATGGCTGTGGGTGTCCCAGCAGAGTGCGCATCCATCGTCACTGCAGCCCCGCTGGAGCAGGTGACCTCATATTATCCCCCCTCTAGAGGTGGACACTGGACCCCTAGGCTTATCAGGAAATTTGGCAGATTATCTCTTCAGGACCATAACCTTTCTGATGTACAAGATATTGCAGTTTACCTCTGAAAAGGTGAGAATCAACCAACCATTGAACCACATATTCAGGCTGACCTACAGAAATTAGAGGAGAAGGAGAACGCTGTTGCATAGCTCTGGAGGGCTTTAACAAGGAAACAGTTCAGGGGGAAGTTCTAAATGGGATTGATGACCTCAGATACAGGGAAGGGGCTAGCTTAATGAAAGGCACTTTCAAAGGGATGTTCCCCTTTAGAGGGAAGCAATTCCACAATAAAATCCATGGAGATATGGGTCCATGGCCTTTCAGAAATAGGAAGCCTCTGTAGCAGCCCCTATGGAAATGACATGGAAGGTTTAGAACACTGACAGACTGGGCAAGAATCAAGATAATTACCAACATCCTGTCTCAATGTTGGCCACCAGAGAGTGCGGGACAGAAGAGAACAGGTTTTACTGTGGCCTGGATGTCCAGTTACCTAAGAGTTGTAAGTCTCAAGCAAAACTGCCTTTCAAAGGCTTTCGGGAACAAAGAGTTTGCCTGGAGGGACGTTAGAAGGCAAATTACCTGGCTTCTGAAAGGGAGACATACAGATCTGGGGTCAGTGCTGCTACAATCTCTTCCTTGAAGACAATAGAATCAGGTTTGCCATAATTGATCTCCGCTGGGGAGAACTTCTTCTAGAAAAAAGCACCAGTAACATGGTGTCACGTGATAGAACTGCTCCAGCTCCAATTTCAAAGGCATCCACTTCTACCAAGAAGGCGAGAGTAGAATCAGGATGCTGGAGCACTGGAGCTGAAATGAAACACTATTCAGCAGATGAAAAGCCTCTACAGCCTCAGCAGACCAAATACTAGGATCTGCCCTCTTTTAGTAAGGGCAGTAATCAAAGCCACCAGAGTGGAAATGTTTTATATAAACTGCTGGTAGTATTTGGTGACCCCCAAAAACCTTTGGATGACCCATAATGAACAGGGGTGCACCCCTGGACCTTGGTTGGCTCTGTCTCTAGGCCCTTGTGGGAAACAATATACAGTAGGAAATGTATGGAGGGAACTTCAAAGATGATTTTTTCAAGTTTGGCATACAGTTTGTTTTGCCTTAACCTAAGTAACACCTCCTGGACATGGGCTGGAGATGATCAGTTAGACTACAGGAATACTTTTAAATGTCATCCAGGTATAGCACTACATAACGACCCAGAATGTCATGGAAGACATTGTTTATGAACTCTTGAAAGATTACATAGGTCGAAGTGCATGACAAAATACTCATAGTGTCCATGTTGAGTGTGCAAGACCGTCTCACATTTGTCCCCTTCCTGGATTTGATTTAAATTATATGCGCCCCTCAGATCAAGTTTTGAGAAGATGGAGGTGCCTCTAAATCTATTGAAAAGTTCAGAGATCAAGGTAGTAACAATTCTTAACTGTGACTTTTTCAGACCTCTATAATCAATGCATGGCCTTAGACCCCCATGTTCACATAACCAGGGAATGTCTAGAATTGCAGGGGTATGAGGACAATGAATAATTTAAAGGAAATATATACCCAGAAAATGAACAGATAGTTTATATCAAATTAAGTGACATATTAAAGAATCTTACCAACCTGGTATATATGTTAAAGTAAATATTGCCCTTTTACATCTTTTGCCTTGAACCACCATTTCGTGATGGTCTGTGTGCTGCCTCAGAGATCACCTGAAGCAGTGTCTGCTTACCATTTGTAAGCTTTAAAATGTATCACTACAGAGAGTAACTGCCCCCTGCATTTTTTAAGACTCAAATTTGGACTAATCTCCTGTATTGTTCACACCTGTTATCCCCCTGCATTGTTCACACATGTAACACCTCTATTGTTCACACCCCTAAAGCCCTGTACTGTTCACACCTGAGACCCAGACTGAAACTGCCCACATTGTTCACCTGTTCACACCTTATACAAAATGCTAATGGGGCACCAGCACTGTGTCACTGTATGTAGTACATCTTATAGTGGTCCTGATGGGTTTCCCTGTCTCCTGCTCTGTTCTGCCTTCCCTATGCTCCCAGTGTGTGCCATGCTCTGCTTTCCCAGTGCTGCTTGTGTGTGTCATACTCTGCTTGTCTAGTGCCACTTGTGTGTGCCATACTCTGTTTGTCTAGTGCCACTTGTGTGTACCATACTCTGCTTGTCTAGTGCTGCTTGTGTATGCCATTCTCTGCTTGCCCAGTGCTGCTTGTGTGTGTCATTATTTGCTTGGCCAGTGCTGCTTGTGCGTGTCATTCTCTGCTTGCCCTGTGCTACTTGTGAGATGTAAGCCTGGTAGGGGTTTGTTCTGGGTGTTTGTTAGCATTTGGAAATAGTTATTATGGGTCGCTAAAGTGTTTAACCATGTGTTGGGGGGTTTCTGTGTTATCCATATGGGAGGATTAGGCATATTGCTGACTTAAATGTTTCACATATGAATGATGAGGGATATCTCTTAAGTGAGCACCAACCATTTGTTTTTTTTGGTGTGCTACTACCATTAATGTGGATATGATCTTAAAAGTTATTGTGATAACATGGGTGTGGTTTACAGTGGGTGTGGTTTAAAATGGGGAATAGTCAACAGTGACTTCCATTATTGGCCCTTCACCACAGACGTTGTACAGCAGTGCCCTAGGGAATTACCGTCAATAGCCAACAGCTTAACCGCAGAGACAAGGGGTTTAATGGGTATTCTGTGTCTAAACACAAAGCTGATATTTTAGGAAATTCCCATCTGCCCCAGAATCCAGAAAGGCAAGGCTCTCTATGGAATTCATATTCCAATTTAAGAGGACCAGGATGAAAAATTGAGAAGAACATGGTTGAGAGAAGAAACAACATGACACAAACAAGACTCCACAGACCAGTTTAAGTACTGCTGTTTCCTGGCATCTTGGGACAGGTATTCCAAAAATGACCCTTATCTTCACAGTAAAGACACAGCCCATACGCCTGCCCATGACCCCTCTCCTCAGGAGACAAACTGGTAAAGTCCAATTGCATGGGTTCAACAGAGGACCTAGGGGCAGAAAGAAGAGGCCTTGGCCAATTATTATCAGTAAGGGTATCCTCTTGGCATTTCTCCCTTGCCTCCTATAAATCTGGATAACAAGGTGCATGAATCAATCTAGGGTAGGGATCCCCAACCTTTTGAACCCGTGAGCAACTTGGAGGCCTTTCCACAAATCTGGGCCTGAGAAGAAGAATGGAAGAGGATTGTTTGCAAGTGCCCTGGGCTGGTGCAGTTGTCTGGTAACAGGAGCACATGCTGGGGTATCAGGTAAGTCATTACAATCTTTGGGGGTGCCCTAACATTTGACTGGAGCTTTTGTTCTATTTTAAAGGGGTGATATGATAACTATGTATAAATATATGTTTCTTGCTTTATTCACCAGTAGGCTCTTCCAACAGACACAGGGCATCCATTTTGATTAGAATAAAGAAGGTTCCATCTAAATGTTCAGAAAGGATTTTGACAGCGAGAGTTGTAAAGTTGTGGAATTCTCTCCCTGAATCAGTCATACTAGAAGAAACTGGCTTCAAGAATAAAGCTAAATTCTCCCCTATAGTCTGGCATCCCTAAGCGGATTTTTCTTGTTCTGCTAAAAGGTGTGGATTTTTCTGCTTCAAGGTCATCATACCTTAACAAAGTGCACTGGTATATTCCACAGAGTTTACTTTCTATTGGAAGACCCGTGAGTGCTGTTTGTTTTGTTACTTAATATACATATACAGTATATACAATATAAAGATATGATATTATCTGTAATCATTTGAACCTAGGGCTCTTTGAATGGGGTCTTTCTGTAATTTGGATTACCATAGCTTTAAGATAGACACAAAGATTTTCAGGCTGTGTGTGGAGTGTCCCAACATTTTTCGTGTCATGTCGATCGGTTGCTCAGTCCATCAGACAGGTTAGAAAATTTCTGTTGGCTGCTGACAATATCTTTGCATGTATTGCCGATCTGACGATTTTCAGTGGGAGGCTGTCACCAGCTTTGTCAGACATAAGAACATTTTCTGACCTGTTCTTTTACTACTTTATTTAAACTGAAGGTTAGCGGCAGATCGGGAGATGGGGATGTCCGATCGTTTGTCCGATATTGCAGGTAATCTGCACGTCTATGGCCACCTTAAGTATGTCAGCTAAAAAACATTTAAACAGTAAATAAACCCAATAGAATTGGGTTACTACCAATGCAAATTCATGCATCTTAGTTACCATCAAATACAAGGTGTAGAGAATTACAGAGAAAGAGGAAAATCATTATTAAAATTTACAAAGAATTGCTTAAAAGGGATTCTGTCATGATTTCTATGATGTATTTTTTATTACTAAATTACAATGTTTACATTGCAAATAATTCACTCTACAGAATAACATTTCATTTCTGAACCAGCAAGTGTATTTTGTTTAGTTGTAAAAATTGGTGTGTAGACCGCCATCTCAGGTTATTTTGCCAGGTCATGTTCTTTCAGAAACAGCCAGCTGTTGTTTCTCCTACTCAATGTAACTGAATGTGTGAAGTGTGGCTTGGATTTTACTATTGAGTGCTATTCTTAGTTTTACCATGTTCTGTTGTTAGGCTGCTGGGGGGGGATAATTTCACTCCAACTTGTAGTACAGCATTAAAGAGTTTTATCAAGGCACAAGTCACATGACTTGGTGCAGCTGGGAAACTGACAATATATCTAGCCCAATTTCAGATTTCAAAATTAAATATAAAAAAAATCTGTTTGCTCTTTTGAGAAACAGATTTCTGTGCAGAAGCACTATTAAATTAAAACATTTTTTCCATTACAGTATCCCTTTAAAATGAAGTCCATGGGAGATGGAATATTCTGGACCAGGTTTCTAGATAGGGGATCCCATACTGTATGTAAACAGAATTGCCCAAACATGATGGGATATTCTTTTTCCACCTATGTTCCAGTTCTATTTTAACAACTAATGAAGCACAATCTACATTGTACAGATAATGTGGCCTCCAAAGTCTGTTTGTTCCTGACCCCACTATGTAAAGTCAGCTTTGCCTGCAGAAGGGACCTCAGAAAGTCTCTTATTCACCTCAGATGCCTTCTGTAGTTTCTTCAGAATGCACAATTAATATCCACAGATCTGTTCTAAGCAGATTGTTTTCCAGCCTGCCTGTTTTTGCATCCCTTGGACATGTATCACACGTCTCCTGCATTAGTGACGCAAACTGCCACCTCCCTCTCTGACACAAATCTTCGGCCTACTCAGAAACAAAGCAAAAGGCATAGGGGGAGAGTGGGGGTGGGAGGAGAAGCAACTGAGTATAGAAAAAGAGAGAAAAGGAAAAAAAAAGACACTGTCCTTGTCTAATTGTGTGGAAAATTACTAAAAAAAATAAAATAAAATATGGGTTGTGATGCTAGTGGCAAATGAGTGGGGGAAGAGGGACCTGTTGATCTTATACAATACCAGCTATGAGGCATTATTATCATTTTACACACGTACACTTTATTCCCATTCATTAGCGAGGCCACGCTATTGACGACATATCGCTGCTAGAACACCAAATGGAGGGCGCATCAATTTAAATCTTATTTGGTGAGAAAAACATCTCAGCCATTGCATTTTAAGATTGTCGTAAGTAAACCTCTCTTGTTTACACAATGTTAGGGCTGCTCATTCAAAGTTATGCCTTCTCTGTTTCAGTTGAAAAAAATGATTCGACAATTGTGAATTCTACAGTTCCCGTCTTGGTAAATTGCAAAGTGTTCTCTGTTCAGAAATAAACATTTAATACATGACATTAAAGGGAAACTGTCATGGGAAAACAAGTTTTTTTTAAAAACGCATCAGTTAATAGTGCTACTCCAGTAGACTTCTGCACTGAAATCCATTTCTCAAAAGAGCAAACAGATTTTTTCATATTCAGTTTTGAAATCTGGCACGGGGCTTGACATTTTGTCAATTTCCCAGCTGCCCTGGTCATGTGACTTGTGCCAGCACTTTAGGAGGGAACTGCTTTCTGGCAGGCTGTTTTTTTTTCCTTCTCAATGTAACTGAATAGTACGCAGTGGGACATGGGTTTTACTATTGAGTGTTGTTCTTAGATCTACCAGGCAGCTGTTATCTTGTGTTAAGGAGCTGTTATCTGGTTACCTTCTCGTTGTTCTTTTGTTAGGCTGCTGGGTGGGGGAAAGGGAGGGGGTGATATCACTCCAACTTGCAGTAAAGCAGTAAAGAGTGATTGAAGTTTATCAGAGCACAAGTCATATGACTTGGGGCAGCTGGGAAATTGACAACATGTCTAGCCCCATGTCAGATTTCAAAATGAAATATAAAAAAAAACTGTTTGCTCTTTTGAGAAATGGATTTCAATGCAGAATTCTTCTGGAACAGCACTATTAACTGATCCATTTTGAAAAAAAAATGTTTTTCCCATGACAGGATCCCTTTAAATAACTACAGAATTAGTTTTTTTTTATATATTTTTTGTATAGATAGATTTTACAACAGACAATGGTATAGGCTAATTTCAATCATTTTCAAGTTACATATTATGCTTGTGGTTTCTGTTTACACCTTTGACATCACAAAGACATCTATGACATCCATAGATAAGCCTTGTTCCTGTCTAATTATCCTACAGATAATGAACTTGCCTGTACGACAACAGTGTTCTAATTAAATGTTCTGTGAGTCACAACACTGACATAACAATGACCTTCGACAAATTTGGATCAACAGATACCAGAAACTGATTTCAGAAGCACTTTTATTATAAATTATCATTTGAATGTTAAAGGTGAAATTTACACTACTCACAGCTGGGAAAAATTTTTTTCTTGATACAAATTTATCATATAGGCAGCCGAGGATTGCTCCCCTAAAGATGCCATGGCCCCTCGAGTGCTGTATATGAATATATAAACTGAGGATAGATATGCTCTGTAAGAAGCAAAGGCATTGCTAGGGTTGATTGGGTCCTATATTATAAGGGGCAGATTTACTAAGGGTCGAATTGTCGAGGGCTATTAGCCCTCGAATTCGACTGGAGAATATTTGGCGAATAAATATTTGCCAAAATCGAATGGAATATTCACCAGTTTTGAGCGTATATTCGACTATTTGCCAGAATTGTACGATCAAATAGTCGCAGGAAAAAAACGCTCGAATATTCGCCAAAATCGTACGAATTGAAAGTTCGAAGTCTTCGATCGTACGATTGAAATTCGGCAAAAGACTTAGAAAAAAAAGCCTATGGGGGCTTCCCATAGGCTTCTATTGCAATTCGGTAGGTTCAATCTGGCGAAGTGGGCAGTCAAATAAAAATTGAAAGGGCAGGTTCTTCAACTGACGAATAGTCGAGTGCTCGAATATATATTTATTCAATCTATTCGATGCGCCCGAATATTCTATATTCGATGGTCGAAAATACTTAATTTGCATATTCAAATAGTCGCACGATCGAATTGAGACTATTCGCGACTATTTGCACGAATATTCGAATCCTTCACACAAATTTAGTAAATCTGCCCCCAAATGTATTAAAAAAAAGGGGCAAATTACATAATTCATGATATTGAAATTAGGTGCTGCTAAACTGAATGGCAAAATATTAAGTAGTAGAGATACTCATCTTTAATTGTCACCCATTTCCATTTCTTTACATAATAGACTGATAATTCCCATATGACCTGTAAGTAATTTGGTTATATGAAAAGCTTTGCATCTTGGAAATATCCAACAATGCACTGTATGAAAGATTTTGGCCACTATAATCACATCCCAGTAGACTGCGGAACAGGAACACAAGCTGCATTCATAGGACCTACCAATTAGCAACTCTTTTTCTATTTAATTAGCGAGGGAAACAAAAGTTACAACTAATGTCAATTTCTCAGCTTTCTCAGTTTAATAAAATATTTGCAATTAAAAATAATTAGTAGAAATGCAAGCAAACAAGACAAAACATATATATCCCAAAGAAGCCCAGCTTTAGACTGTGTCCAGAAAGCAGACTAAGGAATTTGAATCATCCCACTTATAATAAAGTCTCACTGTGTTTCTGTATGTATAACTTTATTCCTACACTTTACATTTTTACAATACACTATAAAAGAGAGGACTATGAAGATTTGTATACATCCAGGTCATGGTATAGCTAATATAAGTAATTCTAAAACAACTGGACTTGCTGAGTAATCACTGAAGATGTTTCACTGCTCATCTGAGAAGCTCTCTGTTTGTTTAATATAGCAGCTGATTAGTATTAGCTTGGTGTGACATCACTTCCTGCCTGAGTCTATCCCTGCTCACTTATAGCTCTGGGCTCAGATTACAGCAGAGAAGGGGGGGGAGGAGCAAACTCAGCATGCTCAGCCAGGGGCAAGGAGGTTTAAGCTGAAGACAGGAAGTCTGATACAGAAGCCCATGGGGCAAATTCACTATAACGCGAAGTGTCTAACGCTAGCGCTAATTCGCCAGCGTGACGTCAAATCGTAACTTCGGAAATTCACTAACACCGGCTCTAGGGTTGCCAGCTTTTCCTTAAAAAAATACCGGCCTTCCTATATATTTATCTTTTTTTCCTATTAATAACATTGAGATCATCCATCAAAAATACCTGACCCTTAAGCCAGGTGAAGTTGCGCACTGATGAAGGATCGTAAATTCGCAAATTCACTAAGATTAACATTTTCCTGAACGTTGGCACTTACGCTAGACGTTACTTCGCCTGGTCAGACAAGGCGCAGTTCAATACGATAGGAGGTTGAAAAAAAAAATGTAACAAAAGTCCCAAAAAAACGCTGGCATATTTTAGCATAGGAGGGTGATAGTCTAAAAAAGATAGTTTTTTTTTGGGGGGGGGGGGTTACCCTCCTTCCCCCCTACATTTCCTAACATATGGCAACACAACTATACAGGGGGCACATGTAGGGCAATAGGGCAACTTTATATAATTTAATAAAGGTTTCCTGGGCTTGTGTAGTGGAATGTAGTGGCTGTAACATATACTTCTATTATAACTTAAAGTTCCCGCCGTTTTTCAAACACCAAGAATTCATCATACCTCTCTGTTACCTGCCAACTAGAAAGCATAATAAATGTAAAGGTCTTTCTTCTGGCACTTAAATAGTGCCAATAGGGGAGACATACTGGGAAACGTCTTTTTAGCATATTCTAGAGATCTTTAAGAGTTTATACTTAGAGAAAGTAAATCTGTCTGCTAATATATGTGGTTTAAATGGTCAAGTAGAAATAGGTTAGCTCAGACCTCAGACCAAAGCTTATGATTTTACATCCATCAGTAGTGTCATATGTATCAGTATAAAATGAGTTGTATGTACAGTGGACAAGCAGTTTACAGTCCCTGTCCCTACCAATGTCAGTGCTCCCTTTTCATATTAAGAGCCTGTTACTTTGGGGTAGCTGGGGAAAAGCTAAACCATCGTTAATAAGAAAGACTAATGTAACTATGATAATTACAACTTTTATATGCATGTTATTGGGATGGTAAGACACAAACGGCAGAGTGCTTTTATGACAGACAACCTGACAATCCTTCTGGAAATTTTAACTCAGCATACACCTTCATACTAAATGGGAACTGAAAATGTAGAAAAATTCTAATGTCCTGCCATCCTTCTTTCCACTCCTACTTGTCCTCCCTCTAAGTAAGTTCTCCTGCTTGCTTCCCTGCTAGATTTAGGGAAGGGAGCTCTCTTTTTAGTTCTTTCATTGTGTGCATGCTGATCTGGACATTGGGAAGTTGAAACATTTTGGTCCACAATAGTGGAGAGCCGGCCCAAAACCCAAGGTTCATGGGTGGGTGGCAGGCCAAAATATAACACATAGTTGAAGTACGGAGAAGAAGCAGAGCATGGTGGAACACGTAGGAGAGAATGGCACCTAGAAAATAGTGAGAGGAGATTAGGGGACAGGGAACATATAGAAACAAAGGATGGATGGTATATGAGAAAATAAGCATGGAACAGTACATTACAAGAAGGAGAAATGAAACACCAGGAAATCAGAAAATGACACACTAGGAATAGAGCAAGGTGAATGAGAGAGGTAAGAAAAGGTGATCTGGAAATTTAATGATTTTGGGTTACTTGTAAAATGAAAAATCATCATCAACATGGGCCCAAACAATGCTCCCAATCTAGTGCCCACTGACGTCATGTTCTGCCACTGAGGCTGATACATTATTGTGTGTTGTGTTGGTATCTCAGGGAACCCGTGCCATCAGCACTTCCCTGCAGTTTCTTATTTTTGAAAGGTTTGTATTCACATTCTGAATACATAGAGCCAGGGATGGAAGATGTACAAGGACAGGAATACAAGACAGCGCATACACCCACGTACCAGTTGTTTTGTTTACTGTACAACAGCAATTTTGTACATTAGTGAATAGCTGAGAGAGAAGCTAACCCAACCACCCACAACAGTCTTTTACAATGACAGATAATGAAGAGTATCATCTTTTACCTGGGGGAAGTAATTGCTAGATAGAGAAAATTCCTAGAGGAATGTACCATAACTTGCACTAAAATAGCAAGTTGTGCTTCATTAATGCATATTCAGTACATGTTATGTTCCCCTTACACGGTCACATCTGTTGGTTGGAATACAACCATGGGTACTCAAGCTCATTTTTTTTAAATCAATGATTTCTTAGGGGTACATTTACAAAAAGTTTCAGTAAATACCCTAATGACTTATGTACCACTTTTTTTTATTATATATACTAAATGAGGCACGTTCACTCATGGGTCTTAATTATGAATGCACCAAATCAAGGATTCAGATTGGCAAAAAAAGCAAAAATTGTAGTATGAAATACTAATTTGCATATGCATACTAAGGGCCCCATTTATTAAACCTCAAATTTTCCTGGTCAATGTTTTTAAGGAAAAAAACTTGGTTTTTAGAGATCGGTTGAAGCTGCAAAAAATCTGAATATGAACATACTCCATCTCAAACCTGTCGAGGTCATGTAGAAGTCAATGGCTGATGTCCCTGTAATCTGCGCTGGCTAATCCGATAAAGTCTGGGTTTTTGTCTGATAATATGATAAAGTCCAGTTTTCACAGCGACAATTCAATAAAGCTTAGTTTTTGGAGTGTCAATCGCACAATACAAACTGGCACTCAATTTTGTCACAACGTTTTTCCTCTGACTTTTTTGAGTTCAATTCGTGGAATTTGGTTGACTTTGTTTAAATAAAAACATTAGATTAATTTGAGTTTTAATAAATAAACCCCTAAGATTCAGTGTGGAATTTGGAAGAGTCCGCCAAAGATTCTGGATTTCGAAGTCTCGCAAAAAGGAGGATTTGGTGCATCCCTAATCTTAATACAATATATACATGGATATACAGGAATGGAGCCTTTTATCCAGAATGCTTTGGACTTGGGGTTTTCCAAATAGGCTGGAGTGACTGGATGTCTTATATAATAGCCTAAATCCAACTTCCTGTTTTTCAGCTCTCTGGAGACTTTAAAGAGGGCCACATGGGACATAACTGTTCAATGAATTTGCAATAGATACTTAGCATGTTGGTTAGATTCAAAAGCAAACAGTTATGACTAGGGTTGCTACCTTTTCTGGAAACAAATACTGGCCTGCCTATAAATTTAGCTATTTTCCCTATTAATAACATTGGGATCAACCATCATTTTTACCACCAGGCCGGTAAAGTACCGGCCAGATGGCAACCCTAGTTATGACCCATGTGGCTCCCCCTCAAGTCACTAATTAGTTACTGTCTGGTAACCAATCAATGGAAACCAAGACAGCTGAAAAGCAGCAAGTTTTGTTCTGGCTATTATGTTAGACATCCAGTCACTCCAGCCTTTATACATTACGTTTGGTTAACTAACTATATAAGAAACATTTTTTTATTTTGCACAGCCTATCTATTTGCCCAGTTATTTATTTTACACTGAACTTTTGAACACTTTACACTGAAGCATTATAGAGTATAACATAGAGTCAGACATAATTGAAGGTTAATGGTGTATAAGGGCTACAGTTAATTTAAGTGAAATGGTCTTTTATTCTCTGTGTTGCTAAAATGTTGGCACAATATAATATGTTTATGTTAGCAGATCCTACACCAGGTGGTTTAAACGTTACAGTAATTATTCAGTCAGGTCAAAAGATGCTGACATCCAAGGCAAGTACCTCTTATACTTGGATCTCTCACTTTCCCACCTACCTGTTCATCTAAACAGCACACCCAGTATGCTTGCTATAATTGCCCTCACTCATTTTCGACTGGCTGTACTTCCAATCACTCAGCAGCGATTGTGATTTTTGTATTATTTATTTTTAAGAAGGGGGGGGTATAGGGTCCCCTGGCATTGAGACATAGGCATATGAAAATGTACCTGTAATATTCAGATGATTATCTGAGCTCAGTTCAGAAGAACTCAACAAAGGTCCTGTATTGCGCATGTACCATTTCCCATAACGACTAATTGACAATTAATTATAGTGAAGATAATAAAAGTAGAGTTCTGATTAGTTGCCAAGGCAACTGCACCGGTGCAATTTAGCACCTATCTTAGTAAATCAGCCCTGTAGTCTTGCAGATTTCAGTTGCATTCAGAAATTACTGATCCACAAAGGTTTGTGAAAACAAGGCTTTTCTAAAATGTGACATTAGCAAAGATGACAAATAAGTACAAAGAGCTTTGGTTTTACTCCTTTTGCTTTATTAATATTGCATTATTCAATGGCATTTACAGCCTCATGGAACAATTTTCAAATTTTCACATCTTTACACAAGCAAGTGGCTGTGCATAAAGGTGCTAAATCCTGTGAAGACGTGCATTCTGCCTGTGATACCTACCTGAGCAGGCATATTAGGAAGATAAATAAAACATGGTATTTCAATATTTACACCCTGTGGGCCTGTATGTCTTTCTGCTGAACTTCATTAAAACTACCTGGCACTATGAAAATGACAGCGAGTGCTGCTGCCCAAAGCACTAACTTATGGCTGCCAGTGTATTTTCTAAGGAGGCTTTTATCTCTTTTATAAATACCTTTGTACAAAGTAAATATTAAACAATTATATTTTATTTAATAAATAGGTTTCTATGAAATTCATAAGCATAGTCCATAACAGAGGGTCTAATTCTTGGATCTGATATCATATCAATAATGTTGTATTGCTTTTGGAATACATGCAAGAAGGCAGAAATGGAATGTTTGTAAACACAATAAGCTAAGGACAAATCTCCAGAATTTTAAGGTAACGTCATGTTTTTATTTTCCTAGAAATATGCCAGCAAAAATATGCAGGGATATAGTGGAGATCACTTGCAATTACTGACAATGAGAATTGCTATATGGCTAGGGTTGCCACCTGTCCGGTTTTGAACCGGACAGCCCGGTATTTTGAAGGGCTGCCCGGTTCAATGCTTCCTGCCCGGTTTTCCATATAAGGAAAACCGGGGCGGGATTAGCTTGATTGACGCCGCGACCGGCCAATCGGCGATCGCGGTGTCATAGCTCCGCCCCGTGACGTCACAGGACCGCCCACTGACGTCACAGGACCACCCCCCTGTCCGGCTTGAGCCACAGGGAAAGGTGGCAACCCTATATATTGCACACCTGTATAACTGGCATTTGAATGCAGATCTCCAGTTGGTATATATCAGACAGATGTGGTCCTCTCTCTGCAATTCCACTTTCCACTGTGAAAAGAGATCCCAAAGAATCCACCATGTTCTGCTGAATGTTACTATTCCAAAATAAAGCTGCAGTGATAAATGCAATGCAATGCAATTTCTTTTTGGACACTATTCTGGCAGTTCTTGCTTTTGTCAGTCTTAAGCAAAGTACTATGAATGCTGCTCAGCTTTAACCTTCACCGCAACCTGGGAAATATTCTGATAAAAAGAATCATGCTAATAAAAGTAAAGCAGACAAAGATGAGCATAATCCAAAGAATCCAGTTGACTGACTTCTTAGCATGCTGCTCCAGGCGATCTGATTCTGTCTTTAGCTTTTCAAAATTCTGGTCAGCCAACTTGAGAGACTGAGATAGCGTCTACATGGGAGAGAGAGAACACGTGCAAGAGAGACATGAGAAGTGAGCAAACAAGCACAATGACAAAATCAAGCGGCGAAAATTCGCTAGCGTTGGCTTCGCTAACTTTCGCTGAACTTCGCACTAAGATGTGAATTTGTGCTCAGGGTGGCGAACGTTAGCGAAGTAGCGCTACCGTTAGTTCGCCAGGCAAAGCGCATTTACGCTAGCGATGCCTAATTTGCACACGGCGTGCACTTAAGCGTATAATAGAGTATATGTTACAGCCACTACATTACACTACACAAGCCCAGGAAACCTTTAATAAATTATATAAAGTTGTCCTATTGCCCTAAACATGTGCCTACTGTATAGCTGAGTTGCCATATGTTAGGAAATGTACGCCAGCATTTTTTTTTTTTTCCAACTCCTGTCTATTGTATTGAACTTCGCCTGCTCTGACCTGGCGAAGTAACGTATAGCGTAAGAGGTAATGTTCACAAAAATTTTTACCTTAGTGAATTGGCATAGCTACGTCCCTTCGTCAATGCGCAACTTCGCCTGGCGTAAGGGTGCGAAGTTGTGCAAGTCTATCTACTTCGCTAGCGAAAATTCGCCAGAGTCCGTGTTAGTGAATTTGCGAAGTTGCGAATTGATGTCACGCTGGTGAATTAGTGCTAGCGTTAGACGCTTCGCGCTTTAGTAAATTTGCCCCCATATGTCAAGTGGTGGGATAATGTGGTCATAACTTGGCCATGCTTTTGGACATCGTAATTGCACTGCACCACTGGATTGCAAGGAAATTGAAAAGAAGGGTTATAACACCCCTTCATCTGAAGCATCTAAAGTAAGCAGTAATCTACTAAAACAGATTGCATGGCACTCAAGGCCAGACTGAGATACAGACAGGAAGAGTCCTAAGCAGAGCTGTTTGGAGAGCATTCTTTTATACAGACTGACATGCACCATCATGTGTTTATACTTGTGTTGTTTTGCCTGTATGAGTGTGTGTTCCTGATAACAGCACAAAAGCTTTGCGAACAGCTGCTGAATGCATGCAAAACATGAGTTCTGTTACAAAAAGGCTTGGAGTGTTGTTTTGTTGTCCGTATGTACCTGGTTATCCTGTTTAATAACATTCTGTGCTGCCAGAGTGTTGTTCTTCAGGTTTTGGGTCAGGCGTAGCATTTCCTCAGCCAGTTTCTCTTGTAGATTATGGTGATGCTGCAGCACTGCATCAAGCTCAGCCGCAGATTGCTTGTCATCTGAAACAGAGCCTCTATTTGGGAGAAGAGAAGGTTACCGCTGTATATGTATTAGGGATGACATTCGAGATCAGATCTAAGACAGAAATAGGCAACCTTGCGTGGTTTCAGTGGCATAGCTACAATCATCCACCACCACCTGCACAGGTAGTAAAGAAATTGCTGGTAGATGTAGCTTTGCAGCAGCTATTCCTGTTTAATTCAAGACTGAGCAGCACTGGAAATAGGTTGCACTGGATCAAAGCACCAAATGAGTGTAGATGTAACATGTTGTCTCTTAAGGTATCATACCAGAAAAGAGCAATATAAATACATAAGAAGCAGAATCAGGCAGACCATTCACTTAATTACAAGGAACAGCACTTAATGGCATAATAAATGTGAACAACATTCTGCATTCAGTTGATCTTCAGTTTTTTATGGTATTTGGCTTTTTTTTTTTTATCTTGCAGGTCTCCATTTGCTTCATAAGCATCAGCTTCAAAATAAATCTGCTCATTAATCCTGGCAACAAGAAAGCAGTTTCACTATGGAAACAGTCAGTATAGAAATGTAATTTTCCATAAGTTAATATGAACATCCCCTTTAAGTAGGTAAACAATGATATGCATAAAGAGCAGCTAGCAGCTTTTCCCATTGTTGCTAAGGGGAGCATGCATTTAGTCTGGTAAAAAAAAAATATTCTTCAGTCAGGAAGAAGGTCCTAATATGACTTCTTGTTATGTTTTATATCTAGAATTTAGACATTTCTAAAGTTTATACAAAAGTTACTTACTTCCTTTTTCTTGGATAAACATCGCCAGAATCTGTAACAACACAAGTAAGGACAGCAAGAACGAAATTTTATTTCTGTTGCTCGATTATTTTAGCAATTTAAAAAAGCAAAAACTACTCTACATAACTAGAATGCAGCAGTATTAAGATTTCCGTTTCTCTGTACAGGCACCACTTAAAAAGGATTTTAGCTGTGTGCCTTATCTCCCAATTCTGTGTTGACATTTTCATTGGCATTTTTAATCAGAGATTGGATAGTTTGCCAGTAAGAAGATCACATATGAAATCAGTAAACCCATTCTCTTTTCTGTAGAATTCTACACATATCTGTTCATCTATACACACCTGTGCGGATAGACAAAGAGGTCACAAGTATATATTTTTTCTCACTTGAAAAGAACATATAGGTAGTCATTAAGTACAAGCTTCCCTAAAAGGAAGAAACTTGCTCTGTAACCTGTATATGTGCCCAACGTATACCCAAATGTGCACTATTCACCACTGGATCAAATCTCTACAACCTCTGGCTTTGACACAAAGATCTACGTTGAGATGAGACATGTGCAGTTATGCTGGAGTTCTGGGTAGTACTGCAAAACTTTAATGTATGAGCACGACAGACCTGTAAATGGGTAAAAGTTTAGCAGCTGAGCACAATTCTAATTCAGTTATTAATTGAAAGGGACATAATGCAGACTTGGAAAACAAGAGTAGCAATAAAAATGTATTTATTTTCAACCATTACTCCCAAAACAAGCGCTTCTTATGGAATCTTCATTCCCACTTATTTTACTCAATGCTTTTACTATCATAGTTTCATCAATCATATAGTAACATTATAATTCCCATAACCTATCCAGTGAAAGTGCCTGATGGCAACGTATTGCACTAATTAAAGAATCTGTTCTCTTCATATTTCTATACAGATATACAAGACACTTACCATTAGAGGCTAGAGTGCCCTGGGAAAAAAAAGAAAATTATATTAGGCAAATCTTTAAAAAAAGGATAGTGAAAATGAAAAAAATTACCCCTAATAGACTAAAATCAGTGATGTTCTAAATGGCACCAGTATGCTTCACCTTTAAAAATGGACAGGACCTAGGGTACTTTCCTACAGAGTTCTGTTAAAATAAAGCTTGGAGGCTGATCTTGTTGTCCTACGTACATGGTTATCCTGTAAAGAGGCATTTACAAATAAAATGCAAACAAGTGATAATTTCCATTAATACCCCCTGCAGCAGTCTACAGAGCAGCCAAATAAATAGATGGACTGAAGACACAACAGTCTCATGTGGGGACAGAGCCTAAGAGAAAGAGTCATATCTGTTTATATTATAGTTTTGTAGTCTCCCAGGATCATTTTGTTTACACCAAAGACTGAAGAAATCACCATATTTACATATGTAAGAATACGTAATCCCTTAACTTGAAGGAACAATTTGTTCTGCCACTGTTTTGAAGCTGCCCCCACCATCTTAGCAGCTTTGCTGTGATAAAGGCCCAGTCTGCCCATTTTTGTATGCCTCTTTTCAAGGCCTTGCTACTTACGCAACGCTATCGTCTGGAATTTCCGACCTTGTTTTGCTCAATTATCAAGTTAACAGCATTTTTCAAATATTCTCAACATTTTATTTAGCTAGCTGCCTAAGAGGTTTTTGGTATGCTATGTGTAAAATACAGGTCAAATACTCCAAAATTTTTTTAATTATAGCAGTATTGCTATAAAAAAATTGTTGCAGTATGGAGATTGAAAAACAGAAGTCTTGGCCTTTTAACAAATCATGTTTTTACAGGCTATTTTAGAATTCTAAATAATCTGGAAATCACAATACTAAACAAAGTTTTACAGCAAGTACAACAGTTGACAATCTTTTAAAGAAAGTCTCCAAAAGTTCCCTGAAGGGCTAGATGCATTCTACAAGCAATTTAAGTTCTCAATCGCTGTTGCTGGCCCTTTTTATCTTAGCTGTTCATGTATGGGGCCCTCCAACAGGCCTCTTTAATCTACGTTTGGTCAAAAATTGGGCAGATATCGATAAGGTAGGCTTGATTTTTCTGTCGGATTGAGGAGCACACCGGCTCATTGATTTGGTCCTTGCTCCAAATTTTCGTATCCACTTCGCTGTAATGTGATTTGAACAATATCACCCACCCATAGGTATTAGGGAAAGATTTGGTGTTTGGTGACCTTGCCAAACGAGCAAACCTTACTGTGTATGGCCACCTTTAGTTGTGATAACACTCTTTTAGATTGATGGAGCATACTCTTGCTGTCAAAAACCCCTTTGGCATCTGCAACCATATTATATCTGTAAGTATAGGAAAAGTGCGCCTATGCCAGACGTGGGCACTCATGGGTGGAGCTAGCATAGTACCATTATGCTCATGGCAGATCAGGAGATTAGTCACCCGTGATAAATCTCCTCTCTGAATACGACTAATCTCCTGCAATTAGCTTTCCCACAAACAATAATGTAAATCACAGGTGGGAAAACATAAACGGTACTTCCAGTTTCCGTGTATATTCAGTTTAAAACTTATATTGTGGCTTTGCATTATTTGCCTTAGGGTAAGTCTGAGATTCTTATGAAACAACTGTTCTTAGTGTATTTTCTTTGACCATGCTAAAGTTTCTTACCTTTGCCAACAACTCATTCCTCATCTCCCCTGTATAACGTGCTTGGGTTTGAAGATGCACTGTCTTAGTGACTGGTGTTCGCTCCTTGCTTATAGTGGGCGTGCGGCCTGGAGCAAGAAACTGATTGGCCAGAGCTTTCTCACTCGGAGAGGGCTGCAAGGGAAAATCATTTAAAGGGTTCAAAATCAGTATCAAATGGGCCCCAATTCCCATCTTATTAATATATAAATTTGCTTATCAATTTTACTTTATATAAAAAAATGCACAAAAACATAACATACACACTTTAGGAATCATCTTCTTTTATATCTTTTTTTTTAAATGCATCTCACCTTCTAGAAGCCAGCTCCTATTCACAGCTCCCTGAATACCACCATTTATATACATTAATGACAGACATATTAAGGTTGAAGCAACAATGAGAGATAAATGACATACTGTGGGCATTGAGCCCCTTGGCACAGCACTAATTATATAATGATATTAAGGTGGAGAAAGAACAAACGGTCCTAGAGAAACCCATTATAGTGTTTTCTAGCTTTATTTTTAGCTAGTAAGATTATCAAAACAAAAGAGGAAAACAAGCCAAAATCATATGTAAATATAGGTAAATAAGGGCAGAAAAGCAGAAAAATGTTTAAATATAAACCCAACTGCTTCAAATTTTTTCATTTCAGCAGCAAAAAAAAAGTCTGCATTTGCATTTTTTACAGAAAACCTGGGGAACTTCCAGAGATGCAGCTAAAAGGGCTACACTGGTTGTTACAGAGTGTTCCAGCCTTATTAATCCCTGGTAAGGTAGTCAAGACAAAAAGAAAAACCAATGTAAATGTAGATAATACCCAACTACTTCTGCATGGAAAGTCTGCATTTGCATTTTTAACAGAATTTGTAATTAAATCTGGGGCATTTTTAGAAAATGCTGCTAAAAGGGCTCCACTGATTGTATTTAATTTATACCAGCTAACCAACATACAAGAAGAGTCCCTGATTTTTTTTAATAATCTGGTAACCTTAGTCTAAATTGTAGGCCACAACTCTCCCATTGACTAAGGTTTAAAGCACACCTTTTGATTGCTGCAATTAGCAGTGGGTAGGGTCACCAACGGAGTCCTGTCAGGGGCTTACAATACTGTTAAAGCACCATATATTTCCATAAAGGTGCAAAGTTTGTGTAGACTGGAGGTGTAGTTTACGGAAAGGATTGGGTGGGTTGGGGGCAAGGGTCGTGCATGCATTTTGGGACCTACCGTTCCTTATGACAACCCTGGTAGCCGTAAGCAAAACACAGTGCTTCACCCTGATGAAAAGCTATGTGTGAAGCCCTGGTCCCACAGTTATTGCCTGAAAGGATTTTGGGTGTGCTTATGTTGATACTATTAAATAAAATTAATATATATCCAACTGAGAACATGCTGTATCCTATATGAACCATCATCATCACTGACACTGTTCAGTCTGAGTTACAAAAGAATTTCAGAATGCACACAGGAAGCTGAATATACAGTAATTTATACATGACTGATTACATCTGAGCATCTGACATTGGGATAGGTCAGGACAGTTCTAAAGGTGGCCATACATGGTGAGATCCTTTTGTTTGGCGACACCTTGAGGTGAGCGATACCGGGCTGATCCGACCCTAGGGCCCAACGAACGGATCACAACGGAGGAGGTACGGGAGGTCAGATCCCAGGACTGCATCAATGAACAGATGCGGCTGCTATCCGATAGGGTTTTTAGTCCCGTCCGATCAACATCTGGCAGACTTTTAGGCTGATATCGATCGGTAAGTCTTTTGGAGGGCCCCACGCATGGGTTGATAATCTGCCGACTGCTTTTATCGGCCCGTGTATGGCCACCTTTAGATCAGTGACCTTGATTTTAAGTGAGGACCTCAACTAACTTAAAGACTAGTAACCCCAGTAAACAGCTTAACATATTCATTTAAACATAATGTACAATTACTGTGCAACTGTAAAAATAGTATGCTTCCTGCTTCAGAAGTGCTAGTAGTAAAGAGGAATGATTGCTAAATTTTAAATTTAATAGGGATGCACCGAATCCACTATTTTGAATTCAGCCAAACCCCCGTATCCTTCCCGAAAGATTCGTCCGAATACCGAACTGAATCCGAACCCTAATTTGCATATGAAAATTTGGTTGAGGGGAAAACATTTTTTAATTCCCTGTTTTGTGCCAAAAAGTCACGTGAATTCCCTCCCAAGCCCTAATTTGCATTTGCAGATTAGGATTCAGATTCGGTTCGGCCAGGCGGGAGGATTCGGCCAAATCCGAATCCTGCTGAAAAAGGCTGAATCCTGGCCGAATCACGAACCGAATCCTGGATTCGGGGCATCCCTAAAATTTAATATAAGCTTCATCATACCGAAATAAGAAACTTTAGACATTAATGATTGAATTTAACATCCTGCATCGTTTCTGAGTTAATCAAGTTTATTTTCACAGTCCCTCTATCAGCATCTGTTTCTCTTCATTCTTCATGCAGCAGTTGGGTGTCAGATAGTCATTGACAGTTGGATCTAATATATCTTATAAGGGAGGGCTTCCTATCCTAGCAGATGTATTAGAGATCACTCAAATAACTGATTCCAGTTCAAACAAAAACTAACAAAATAACTGCCTTTTGCACAAATCCTGCATGTAGAGAGATATGGGGGCAAATTCACTAAAGCGTGAAGCATCTAACGCTAGCGCTAATTCACCAGTAACGCCGTAACTATGCTAATTCACTAAGATGAACATTTTACTGAACGTTACCTCTTGCGCTAGATGTTACTTTGCTAGGTCAGACCAGGCGAAGTTCAATACAATACAAAAAGTTCAATACAAAAAAACTTGGAAAAGTGCCAAAAAACACTGGCATCTTTTACCTTTTGTAGGGTGATAGTCTTAAAAATAGCGAAATTTTTTGGGGGGTTACCCTCTTTCGCCCCTACATTTCCTAACATATGGCAACTCAACTATACAGTGAGCACATGTTTAGGGCAATAGGACAACTTTATTTTATTGTGTAGTGTAATGTAGTGGCTGTAACATATACTTCTATTAAACGTTTAACTTCGCACCATATGCAAATTAGGCATTGCTAGCGTAAATGCTCTTTGCCTGGCGAACTAACGGAAGTGTAACTTGGCTACCGTTCGCTGCCCTGAGCGCAAATTCGCATCTTAGTGCATTTGCATAGGGATGGCGAAAATTTGCATGGCAAAGTGCGGCAAATGCCAGCGAAGCTGTCGCTAGCGCATTTTCGCGCTTTAGTGATTTTAATAGAGCTCTAATACTTCTTCTAGTAAAAAGGAGCCCCCCCCTAAAATATATATTGGATCTAAAGCTCCCCATAGACGCAACGATCTTTCGCTCCCGAACGACCGATTTTGGTGAAGTCCGACCAATCTGTCAAATTATCGTGCGGTTAGTGGGATACAAACGATCGTTCATCTTACGATTTTTCGTCCGACATTGGTCTGAAGATTGATCGGCCAGGTTAGAAAATCTTTATCGGTCCCCATGCAATCTACATATGTTTGCAGGGCAAAGCAGGCTGCGATCCTTCAGTTTTGCTGGCAATATCGCCTGAAATTGTCTTTTTAGTTGATGGACACATCTGACATTAAACGATCGTTTTGAGACAATCGTGGTCTCAAGATAACCATTGGATCTTTCAAAAATCTTTGCGTCTATGGCCAGCTTAACTGTCAATTATTGTCTGACACCCAACTCCTGCATGAAGAGAGAATGAAGAGAAACAGATGCTGAGAGAGGAGTAGTGAAGATAAAGTAGAGTATTTCAGGAACAGTACAGAATTTTTAATTAATTATATTTAGTAAGTTTCTTATTTCAGTATGATGAAGCTTATATAAAATGTTAAGTATATAAATACACTTCTCTGTAGCAGTGGAGTCTCAGATGTAGGGTTCTGTTTTAAGCAGGGCTTAATTATGCATAGGCTTGTAGCAATTCATTAGTTAAATCTTCAGATGATATTCTTGGTTGGCTCTCTTCTCACCTGTAAGAATAAAACAATCTAATACAAAAAAGACTGCTGCTGCCAATAAATATTTTATGCAAGATCGGCTATTTAAAGTAGGGGTACTGTTTCCAGGAGCAATTACTCAACACAATGACTTAACTGGATATTATTTCAAGAGGAAGAAATATATAAAAAAGAGTGTGACAGTGAAACATTTTGGTCCCTCCCCCCATCCTACCTATCTGAACCTATCCACAACCCCCCATCTAGAATAATAAGTATCAGACATGGCAATATTCTGAGATGGATAATGGTATACATTAAAAAAAATATATATATATGGATATGCATTGAAGAGTAAATAACACGATTATTCACAAGAATTTGGAGTGCGAGTCCTTTTACTAATGTATCTAAGATATTGACCTACGCACCCGCATTGACTGAAGCCCAGTAAGAGTGCATTGGATATAGTTTATATATATATATATATATATATATATATAGATATATATATATATATGTATATGTATGTATATATATATATATATACACACACATATATATACATATGCACAAGAATGAATAAATATTAACACGTTTTTCAACTTATTCTGGTGTGCGGGTCCCCGTTAAATCTATTTATATTTTTTTGACCCTGCACCCACAGTCATTAAAGACTGGATTTGAGTGCAAGCGCTTCAGTCAGTTATATACACATATATATACATATTCTTGACAACAAGGTTCTTTATAAGAGACAGGAAACTTATCTGTTCCTATACCATTACATGTGCATATGATACTTTAAGATTGTACCTTTTCTGAAAATCAATAAAAATTATAATTACAAGAAAAAAAATAAAGGGATGAAAGGCAGACATAAATAACTTGTATCTACCCCCACTAAGTTTGCACACCTCTGAAGTGCTGAAGATGCTAAACTAATTGCTCTACTAAGCAAAAAAAATATAGAAAATGAAAAGCATAATTTAATACACTGGTTGTTGTTATTAGCATGCCAAGGAGACAAAACAATATGTCCTGGGATTTGCCAAGGTTGCTACAGGACATGGCTGTTCTATCACTGGACATATTTCGTCTGCATCTGCCGTATACCAATGAGAAGGATAAGAAGCAGCATCTGCTTCATAAAAGGCCAAAGGCCCATTTGCTTAATTCATGTTAATTATATTTAGGAATAAGTCATGCATTTTGTGTTGGTTTTTAGATTATAAGAATATGTTATAAGAAATCAACTAAATTTCTCATTGATTCTGATCAATAACGGTTTAGTAAAGCTCTGAATGCTCTGTACAATCAAATTCTTCCTTTCCAACTTACCTACAGGAAACATATAATGACAAAAACAATTAGGTACATGACACATTTTAAGCAATGTTCTTCTTGTGCACTAAACAGGGGCAGTGAAGAGGCCACTATGTCATGTCTTCCAATAGAGATATATGGTAAAGTGCTGCCAATGGTAACCCTGATGGAGAAAGCAAAGGGAGCTTGTGCAGAAGTAGTCCATTTGTCACAATCACATCTGCCTTAGACTTTGTATGGAATTAGCACAAGGAAACACCTGCCTTCTCACAACTCTGCAATGACCAGTGGAAAGATGAAAGTGCTTTTTAAAAAATCTTGACAACCTTGCACAGTAAAAACCAGGACCAGATCAGCTTCCTCTGCACAAGGTCCTGGTTGGTGATTCCAGTGCAGGATCCAGATCCCAAAGTAACAAATGTGAATAAACTTACTAGAGACAGCCAGCTAAGCAACATGCAATACCTGCAGGGTCTCCAGTAAAGTGATTAAACTCTAGATGGGTATTACATGTAATTATATTATACTTAAACTTTTGAAACCTTGTTTTACATGTATTTACAAGTACGCTAATTTAATGTCAATAACACCATTAAGTAAATATATATTCACATTTATAGATTATAGCCTTTTTTCCAGAAATTGCAAATAAATAACTCTATTCAGATTGTTAATAGGCTAGATGCATCCTACTAGACACAATAAAGGACTAATGCATACTCTGTAAGGCAGTGATTTTACAGTTGGGTTTGCCAGCAAAACTTGGGATATCCAATCCTAAGATATTTCAGATATTTGAGGACAGAGAAACGGTACAAAGGGTATAGAGCAGGCATGTCCAAAGTCTGGTCTGAGGGCCAATTGTGGCCCGTTTTCAAATTTACACCGGCCCACAGAGGCTATCATGGAATTAATAATAATGAATCCCGCTAGCACAGTGTGACCAGGAATCATGTAGCCATAGCAGTAATATTTGGGCACATTAGTGAAATGATCTGCCACATGGTCTATACTGCTGAAGGTGTTAGCACTAGACAATGAAAAGTATGCTATTTGCAATAAAAATGTAATAAAATAGTTAATTTGCAACTAATGTTAAGGGTTCAAAGATTCTCAGGCTGAATGGTTGGCCCCCACACATTTTCACGTCACCAAATCTGGCCCTCGTTGCAAAAAGTTTGGACACCCCTGGTATAGAGTCTAATATTCTAAACAAAAACTATTATCTTACCAGTTTTTCGGCTTCTAACAATCCTTTTAAGAAGTCCACTTTTCTAGAATATTCAACCATAAGTTCTGGAGCAGGCTTTCTGTGGTAGAAAAAAATTGGTTATATCTAGTATAGCATATTAACAGGAACAAATTAGGTAAACTATGACAACAAAATTATTTCAGTGTTGGGATGCCTTCTGGGATAATCAAAACAAATCAAGGTTTGAAAAACATTACGTGGTTTATTTATCAAAGGTCGGGTTTTCGATGTTTGTGAGGTTTTTTATACAACGACTAAACTCACAACATGAATGGTTTCTGATTTATGAGAAAACTTGAACATAAAAAAACTCAAATCAGTTTAGTTCGGGTGAAAAACTCAAACTGATGGTGTTTCTGGCGGAAAAAAAAAACTCGAAAAAAAAAGTGCTCGAAGTAACTGAGTTTGAGAGCAAAACCCACAAAGAAAAAAACTCAAACATCACAAAGGCTAACATCCTCAAATGGTTCAAAGGACTTCTGTCATTGACTTCTGCATGAGCTTGACGGGTTTTAGCTTGAGTATTTTTGGATTTGGGCTATAATACATCTCGGAAAATGTTAATTTTTAACCTGAAATTCGAGTGAAAAATACCACTGAAAAATAAATAACCCCCTATGTATGCATATGATATGGAAAACAGTATGTGCCACTATTGGTGCCCCACACAGTTCAGCTAAAAAAAACTGGCAATCATAGCAAGAGGTTGTGAATATGGCAATCAAAGGAGGATCAGTATAAATGTTTTCCCTATAAGGGTATGGGACCTGTTATCCAGAATGCTCTGGACCTGGGGTTTTCTCAATAACGGATCTTTCTGTAATTTGGATCTTCATACCTTAAGTCTACTATAAAATCATTTAAACATTAAATAAACCCAATAGGCTGGCTTTGCTTCCAATAGGGATTAATTATATCTTAGTTTGGATCAAGTACATGGTATTGCTTTATTATTACAGAGAAAAAGGAAATCATTTTTAAAATTGTGGATTAATTTATTACAAGGGAGTCTATGGGAGACGGTCTTTGCGTAATGCGGAACTTTCTGGATAAAGGGTCCCATACCTGTATAACGTAGAGCAAACATCACACTTGTTAACTAACTAACATTATTCTCCTTGTACTTTGAAGGTATGGTTTATTGACTTACATGATGTCTGCAATTGTATTTAAATCTCTGTATTATGAGAGGTATTATGGGTTCTGGTTGATTAGTTTTTCCATTTAGGTAAAAGAAAAGCTACGTCAAATGCCCAAATAAAGATTATCCCTTCTTAATTCAAAGAACACTTGTTATTCCTGGGAAAACAGGTCAATAAGGAGCAACAAAGGCCCAAATTGAATTGTTTTCTGCAGCTCCTTTTCCTTTTCGGAAGGTGAAAAAAAAAAATCAGAAATAATATCATCTGGCAACAAACCAATACATTTCCGTACTGAGGAAATATTTTATACAGACGTCTGAGCTGCACCTCAACACTCACGTTTACCTATACTTCTGCCATGGGAATATATGGAGACAAGGAAATCCTGTTTTGAAATAGTCTTGGAAAGACATTTATAAACCATGTAATATTTTATTTAAAGCTATACTCCGATCTAATTAACCCGTTCAGGTGTTTTAATCATTTGCAGAAGTGCTTTTGTTTTTTTAATGTAATAATACAAGGTTATATACTAATATATCCAGAAGAATCCGCACTCACAGGTCTTACTAATTAAAATTTAAGTTGTTATTTTTAAACACGGACTGACGTTTCGGCCGACCGACGGCCTTTCTCAAAGGAACTAATATATATATATATATATATATATATACATACATACATATATATATATATATGTGTGTGCTTTAGAAGCTTTACAGTCTGATGGTGCTTGCCTTTAGAGCAATAATACTTATCTGGCAGGTTTTAAAACAGTGCTAATCACACTGTAAATAGGTGTATAAAGTGGAAATATTATTCAAATACTTGGAAGAAAGGTGAGTTTTTTTAGTAGCACATTTATGCATCCAGGAGGCTTCTCTGATTTAATCTCGGGACTAAATTAAGTCTGATCAGGTTTGAAAAAAATGAAATGGCACACAAGAACATATCTACATGCTTGGTCTGAAAAAAAGGTAGAATGCCACTGAGCTGTACAGTAGGGTGTCTGTGATCTACCAAAAAGTATGGCTTGGTGACCATTAGTTCAATTAGATCCTTTTCTGGGCATTTTCCATTATTAATGGTGCGGTCCAAAATTCTACCAGAGTAGGACTTTGCAAAAGAAGAACTTTACCCATTCTAATAGATTAAAAAGCACAGCTTCTTTATATTATATAATAGGTGAGCCTCCGGGATGGGTAATCCCTGAGGAGGAGGGGATCACCGACCCTTCCTCCACTACATACTGTAGAGTTATAGTTTGGGAGTAAGGACAGAGAATGTGGGCATACACAGAGATATCCGCCAAAATTGCCAAACAAGCTGATCTCTCCCCCCGATATGCCCACATTGAGGTGGGCAATATCAGGCTGATCTGATCATGAACCCTATCATAATGTAAAGAATATGGACTGTCGGATCGCGAGACCACATCAACGAACAGATGCGGTCCATGAGCCAATGGGATTTTCAATCCTGCCCAATCGACATCTGGCTGACTTTTGGTCAGATGTCGATCAGGGAAGCCCGTTGGAGCCCAACAAGATGCTGACTTGGTCTGCAGCCTTTATCAGCCCGTGTATGGCCACCTTAAAGGAGAATTCAACCTGTGGGGAAAAAAACCCGTACCCCCCACCCCAGGTAGACCCCCTCCCTCTTCCCCCAGGCTAACTACCCCCCGGGGTGATGCCCCATACTACATACTTACCCCTGGCCACAGATTCTTCCAGAGGAGTTGCACACACCCATCTTTCGTGATCTCTGTAAGCTGACCGGGAGATCATCAATTTCCATGTTATTGCGTGCAAGCGCAGTTACTGCTCCAACTGCACATACACAGTTAGCCTGGGGGGAGGAGGGTTCTACCTGGGGTGGGCATCTCTTTTACTCAGTGTCTTCAAAATAACTTTTCTTCAGTACACTCATCTACTAAAATATATTTGGTCACTAGAAAAGCTAAGGATAGAAAGGCAAGGAATTACCAGAAGAAACTCAGCTATCATTACCGAACATTTAATTATACATCAAAAACACAGTGTGCCATTTGACACTGGGGGTTATTTATTGAAATCCAAATTTATCTCATATTTTATCACATCTCAAACTCATATTTTATTATAAAAAAAAAACCACAACCAAACTCCCATGCTCGATTTGACCTTATTTATTAATAAAATAACCCAAATTAATTAAATGTCAAACTGAATATTTTGAATTTAAGATTTTTTTTCTGAATTTAAGATTTTTTAGAGGTCTAGCCAGTGCAGACCATTTGGGCTTTTTGCAGCTTTGTGGTATAAAATTCTAGTTGTTTTTTCCAATACAAATTTGAGTTTTTGCCACAAAATGCCCAACCCAATAAACTCAAGGTTTAGTAAATAACCTCCACTATGTCAATACGACAACATCTCTATCCTTGCCTTTCTATCCTTAATTTTTCTAGTGACCAAATATATTTTACTGGGTGAATGTACTGAAGAACATTATGATAGCAATAATAGCAATAATTTTATGCAAAATAAAAACACTATGTTAAAAACTATTAAAGCAGAGCTGCTATTCCTCCATAATGAAAATCTTTTAGCCACCTGCACAATTAATAGAATTAAGTGCAGGAAGCAAGACCTTTTCCAGAAAAGCATTTAAATACGTCAATATCAGAGCTGATATTTTCCTCTGTTGCTCCGGAAACCATTATTTATGCTATTTTTACAAATCTTCCTGTAATTGATACAATTGTCAGGATTTTCCACTCTTGGCAGCATTTATTCAAACAGGAAATATAAAAGAAAAACAGGGAACACTTGTATTTTTATTTATATAAGTGTGCAAATTACTATGTAAACATTCCCATTACCATGACAACTTCAGTAACAATCTAGAGTGACCTGCCCGACCATATCAGTAGTCAATGCACAGAACCTTTATCAAAAACAAGCTCATATAACTGAAAATATAAATTCAGGCTCCCTAGTTTGGGAAGTGTGCTACTATTGATTTAGGCATATGTGGTATCATATAATAATAGAATAGTATCATGACAACTAAACAAATGGCCACTGAGTCAATGTAATCCCATGTCTTGATTTTCCATGATTTTCCTGCAGTCCATGTAATTGGCACATAGATTTATTCTGAGTGAAGCAAATGGGACACGTTTTATGTAGATAATGTGCACCTATCTGTTGCCCTTGATAAGTTGAAATAAGGAAAATAATTTTGCAACGTACACAGTGTTAATTTTTTTAATCTGCATTTCCTTATTTTCAAGCACACAGCTTTTAAAGGGGCAAATCATCTTCCAAGCACTTTTTGAGCTTGTTAGCCAGAAATAGACTTGTTTCAACTGCTTTCCATTTTTTTGTATTTTTTCCCCCCAAAATTGAAGTGTTAAAGGAAAACTATATCCCCCGAACAATGTAGGTCTCTATAAACAGATATTGCCTACAACAACTCATATGTAAAGCCCTGCTTCATGTAAATACACCATTTTCATAATAATATACTTTTTTAGTAGCATGTGCCATTGGGTAATCATAAATAGAAAATATCCATTTTAAAAAATAAGGACGGCCCCCTGGGATCCTAGGATCCAACGGTGCACACAAACATACCAAACAAACTATAAAGTTAGGTCACATGAGCCAATTAACAGACAGAGTTCTGTCTTTTGCTTCAACACTTCTTCCTGTTACAGTTAGAGTTGAAATATTTCTGGTCAGGTGATCTCTGAGGCAGCACACAGACCATCACGAAATGGTGGTTCAAGGCAAGAGATGTAAAAGGGCAATATTTACATAAATATATATACCAGGTAGGTAAGATTCTTTAATATGTCACTTGATTTGATGTAAACTAGCTGTTGATCAAAAATTAATTTTCGGGGTATAGTTTTCCTTTAAGGGAGAAGGAATGCTACTGAAGGAGTTTAATTTCAATAGATTAGCCACAATAGTGCAAGCTATAACACTATATTTATTATGTAGAATGCTTTACCATACCCGAGTAAAAAGCTCTAAAAGCTCTCTCGGTTTGTTTAGGACAGCAGCTGCCATATTAGCTTGGTGTGACCACTTCCTATCTGAGCCACTTCCTGCTCACTCACCATATGGCTTGATAAAGGGCATATAGCTTGCCTGAAATGTTGCTGTACTGATGTGATTTTTTCCAATATAAACTTTTGCAAGAATTGTGTGCTGCTTCATTTTATTGTGGCTTATATTAAATGGGGACGTGACAGGTCTCCTATAGGAGCGTGCACCGCAATTTACTAGATGTATATGGAAGAGTGCTGGGGCAAACTCTCTCTCTCTCACTCTCTCTCTCTCTCTCTATATATATATATATAATGCATTGGGGCATTCCATTGCAACATCTGTAAGTATAATTCATGTGCATCATTACTGTGATTTTGTCAGAGACTAGTCCGTGAGAAAATTGTAAAACACTGTGCTGCCTTTTCAATTTATCTCCTTTTGTGTGAGAAATATTCTCTGAATTCAGGACAGCCTTTAAAAAACAGTGCAAATCTCCCCCACTAAAATTCATATTGTGGAATAAAAAGCAAAAGCAGATGTCTATGTGTTCCAATATCTACAGTATATTATTATGAAGCATGATTAAGTTAAAAAAATATTATAATCATGACCTTGGCACACAATGCGTACAGAACCCCCATCTATTGAAAACCTCTCAATAGTCCTTGAGCTAAGAAAAACATAAGTAATTATAACATTTTGTATAATTTCCTTTTGTGTTTAATGACCCAATAGATCTTATGAAGGTCTGCAACAGATTGAGACAGATCTAATATCAAATAAATAGCTGGAAAAGCCATGCAATTTGACTTACTGCATAGGGGTCAATGCCCTGCATCAAACAAAATAATCACAGTGAATACCATATAAATGAATCTGTGTTATTTAGATTTCTAAGGACTGTGGCATATGGGGCATTTTCTATGCCACCTGGTGGAAAACAGCAAAGGAATAAATGCCTGTCAACAATCACCATTCCTGGTGTAAAGGTGTGAAAAGTGCTCTACTGGATGCGTATGTAACGGTGACCAATGAAAAGTGGCATCTTGCTAAGACTGAGCATTTGGTGCCAAGGTCCACCTGTCTCGGCTCAGTACAGTGCTTTCATTCACAGAGACGTTTGGCTGCTACTCTTCAAAAGTAAACAATGTAAATGTCCAAATGGCCACTTGACTGCAATTGTAGTTACATTGGAGATTGTTTCTGAGCAAAACTGCACTGGGAAATAGTTTACAGCAAATATCCAATTTCTATTTAATTATTATTTTGTTTGCAGCCTGCAGAACTGAGCTTACAACTCATTTGTTGTCACGGGTTACTGCCGTGGTGCCGTCTGCCCCACTGTAAATGTGCCCCATTGTGTCTTACAGAGTGTCTTTTCTACAGTACACATAGAAACTGGATGTCACAAACCACTATTATACTTATTAGATACAGACTAAAGGCTCTATTTATACTATATTATATTATTATTTATAAATTCAATGTCCAATGGCACTGAGCCTGATTATGCTGTCTGAATGCTCTAAATGTATACAAAGAAATATGCAACGTATGTCAAACACAGGCAAAGAACGTCCATGAGACAATATCCCTAGAAATTTGATTAGAGGAGATATTGAAAAGCAACGCCTAGCAACTGTACACTAAAGAATCGAAGATACAAAATTAAAGGGGAAGTAAATCTTATAGTAGCAAAAGAAGTAGGGCTGAAATGTTGTACATTATGTTTTGAAAACAGTCCAAGGAAACTGCCCTTAAAGGGATCCTGTCATGGGAAAA